>NW_019091453.1:882528-959128 GCF_001949145.1 Acanthaster planci
GATTTTTCCGAAGTCTGATTGGAGCCGTTTTTCAAGTGGCAACCCTCAACTTTCGGGGGCACTTAGGACCATTTTTCAACCCTAGTTGTTAGCCATTCTGCTCTCATATGAAAGCTCAAAGACCCAGGGAGTTGATCCTGGCAACGATTTACACAATCTCACCATTTTGGGGGCCAAACAATCTGCTTTTTCAAAAGATACTGCGGGGGGCACTTTTAATGCTAATGAGCTGGTCAAAAATTCTCACTTGAATTAGTGGTCTGCACCCTTTACATGTACGGTACGTGTACGCGTAGTAAATATTGCTAGACTGGTACCTAGTCTTGTATCCTGTTCAAAACATCAATAGTGTACAAAGCGTGTAGAATTTAGAACTCCATGCGATATATGCATCGGTAGTACTGAGCTATCGCCAGTCAACACGTGCAATTCTTGGTAGGCCCTACATGTTCTTCATAAAAACATCATTTTCTTAGACTAACCTTTAGCACAGTATGCTGTAAAGTGAACAGAAATGCGGGGAAGTAAGCGCCGTAAACACGGAAAGGGGAGAAGGAGAAAGAGGAGAAAAATTGACCTTCTAGCAATCAGTCGGAAAGTGAATGAAAGAAAGAAAAAAGTACAAACCGGAGCGATTTCAGAGAATCATAGGTAAGCCATCTTTTTCCGACATTGCTAATTTATTGACACATATAATTAATCATGTCTGGAAATGACACCGAGGATTTCTCAAAAGCGCCCTAGACACTGTAGCTCGTAAGCCTGAAGAAACCTGTAGAGAGGAGACAAGGAGAAGCAACTTGGGCTACAGTGAGGCCCGTCCACGCCCCAAACTAAACCTCACGCTCATGTTGGTGTGATGTTTCCTGATGGAGGCTTTGCCGACCAGGCCTATTATTCAGATTCAGGCTTAGGCCTACATGATGTAATTAATTCCATGTGGACGCCCCTGATCTTTCCCTGCAGTGACCTATTGAGTATGAACCAACTGAAAGCAACAAGATGTCCTAAAAAGTAATTTTAACATTTTTAGCAGTTAAAATATCAGATTTTTATTTTTCAGATCAACTCATTACCATGCATAGGCCTTCTACTTGTGCACAGGTTGTTAAGTGGCGTCCATGTACTACATGGAATTCTTTCCTTTGAACTCAGGGGGACCCTAGACTAATGCTGGTGACCACAATTATTACATGTATGAGGTTGAGATGGTTGAAAGGAACCAGACATAATTTTTCATTGTTATGGAAGTAAATTCAGGGAGTCGTTGCAGAATACCACGCGAAATGTGGGCCCACCCCTTGAAAATCTCTTTCTATGGAGTCGAATATGGTTAAATGCAAAATCGATGCAGTCAACACAACCATGACAAACTTGAAGTATAATGCAATAAAGCAAACTTAAAGGGGAAGGTAAGAAAAAGTATTCCAATGCAGTCTTCCAGGGTGGCTGTATTGATGCTAGTCTAACTAGGACTCTATGAATCGCAAGTTCAACCCTCCTATGCAAAGATGTATTCTTGACAAAGTTGTCGTATCAGTCAAAATCAGTCCAATGACCCCTATGTTATGGGGCAAATCAAGTGGAAGGAATTTTTGACCGTTTGTGACTGTTACAACAAAAGGAGGGTAAAACATTTGGACCTGGTCGGCCAGACAATGCTGATATGAGGATTTGTTCGTAAGGAAGTTACTTATTTATTTTTAGTCTATTTTGACATGGCTATCCTTATAAGTAATTTAACTGCATTTCTGAAGGGCCTTGATAAATACATATTGTTCGAAACAAAACCACATTCACACACAGACAAAAAGCTACTTTGGAGGGGATGAGTCATCATGCCAATATTGAAAAAAGGGTAACACACAAGAATGCTGTGTTTAGCACATTACGGGATGCGACGGGTTATTCTGCATTTGTGTCAATTTCAGTCCTAATGATCTGGATGGTTGCCTGCCATTTTCACATCTGTTGGTTCTGTTTGTTTACAGGGCACAGCTGGGATTACAGTCAGGATCTGCAAACCAAACTCCAGGCATTACAGAGGTACCCTACAAAGGCCTTCTCACATCATTTTAGGGCTTTAGATGCATGTTTAACCCAAACTTTTTTTTAACATTTTCCACTTGGAACATTTTAACACAAGAGCTTGATCTTCAAAAGATCACAAGTCCCTACAATCCCATCTCATGTTATTGTTATTATTTATTTCGCATCAACAAACAAACAAATAGCTTACATTTATAAGACATCGCAACAAAGACATAAGTCAGAGGCATTTGCCAGGAATTTAAAAAGTCACAAGTCAACGGGGCGTTGAACAAACTGTGGTGAAAGCATTCCTTTGTCATTGCTCATCTTACTTGATGCCTGTCTTCTGAAACTGTGTGACTGACTCATTTACATTCGTAGTGCTCTTGGTTGACCAGACAGAAGACAATTCACAAAGATCAGACAGACAGAATTCCACAGTTTTTGAGTGTTGGTGGTGTTTTTGAAACTAAAAACTTTGATGTCCAATGTGGAATTCTTCCCAATCGGACTAAACATTTTGGATTGGAGATTGCATGCCTACTGTATTGAACTGTACTGTGCATCATTTCTAGATTGAGACTTCAAGTGCAGAAAAGCATGCAAAACAAAGGCCGACTTCACTAATGAATGAAGAAACAAATTGTGTAAAATGTTCACGAATTTCATGTGTCTGTCTAATGTTTTTATTTAGGTTTTTGGACTGCACACTTTACACACATTCTATGTTAAACAATGGCCTGTACTTATGCAAAAGGTAGGAAAACGCTTTATTAAATGTGAAGTCTTTGAACTTAGGAACTTATAAAGCTACCTCAAAAGCTCTACTTTTGTCAACTTGTTGAATGCCAGGAGGACTACAGTTCAGACAGTAGTGTTGAGCAAGAGCCGTCTGCCTATGAGCAACTTCTGACAACCCTAGGCACAACGACCGAGGAACAGTACTCAGGTACTTTCACAATCCATGAAATGAATCTTGCGCACCCATAATGTAACTCAGCTGACATTGTCTTGTTACTTCAGCCTTACTTTTACTCCCTGATCTAACACTTCAATCACTTGGGGGCTCAGAAAGGAGTTGGCTAAAATACTGGTCAAACTATCAGTGAAGCCTTGGTTGCTATGGTTGTTAAAATCTTTTTACCTTGTGACCTATACTGCAAACCAAGTATGCCACATCGGCCACTGAGACATCTGGCTCCACCCACAATAATAAATATATGTATTAATCCCAAGGTCATTTAGTCAGTCTCAAGCACATGCCAGACCAGTGTTGTCAGTTTCTCACTGTCACTTAACTCCATGGATAGTGACATTGATGTATCTTTGTCACTGTTCATCCTGAGATACTTGTAACCTGATGTGCGACTGACTTTTCAGCGACTTTATTGTCTGGACTTCTATTCTTCTGTAACTGGTTTGACATGAGTGCAGTCAGTTTGAAATTAAACTTTCTTTGTGCATTCTTGTGACGATAGGGGACAGTCTGTTAAGTCCACTAATTCTTGGTAACATTCTTAGTATTGGAATTAAAATATTTTTTCTTTTATCTTATCAAAGTGTTCCCAAATTATTTTCACTGGCCGAATTTATCTACATCCATTAGCTGCATTGAGAGAACTGATTTGGCAGTTTGGGCAGTTGGCTACTGACTATCTGTATGCTCCTTGCACAGATGATGAAGATGACGAAGAAGACGATGAAGGAAGTGACGACGATGAGGAGGAGGAAGAGGATGAAGGAAATGAGGAAGCAGAGAATGAAGTTGGAGGTAAGAGATTGCTGGAGACACAAGGCCCCTTTCAACATTTGTGAAATATTTGTTGGATCAGTGTCAAATGTATCCGTCCGTTTTGCTGTCCTTGTATTTTGTGAGCTTTATCGTGGTTTCAATTGTTCTTACAGTTAATGTAGTTAGCATTGCAGTCCTGTTTTTTTGCTTATTCAGAAAAAAATGTTTCTAAATACAAAAGGTTTAGAGAATCATCTTTTAATTTGCAGACGTATTTCCTGAAAAATCTGCCGATACAGATGTGGCAGACTTGAGCCAATCTGTAGAGGACGAAGATAAAGTGGAACTTCAAGATGATGAAGATGATGACGAAGATGAAACTGCTAGTAATGAAGGGAGCGATGAAGGCACAGCAGAGGAAGATGATGCAAAGACTCAGTTGAGAGGTAGGACCAAATCTGCCGCTTGTCATAATGAAGACACAGTTTGGATCCTACTCATTGGAAGGACCCAAATTAAAATTCTTTAGATATTGCAGTGAATAGAACGATGCAGCACTTCTTGGGAAAATACAAGGTTAAACTCAGGAATCCTCAGAACCACACAGTGAGAAATGAGACAATGTCGTGTAATTTCTTTAACCTATAACCACCTCATTCCTTCATAATGCACGAGGACGTTTTGAAGACTAATTATTAATTAAAGAAAGTATAACCTAACCGGTGTAACTTTCTTAGCAGAAGAGCTTAGGGGTTGCCTTATCCCAACCCTACTCTGACCATTGAAACTATGAAGAATCTTGATGGATTCAGCATGATTTATACTTTCCTAGTTAGCACTGTACATGTACATTTAAGATATTCAAATTGTGGACTATGAATGATAGAAACCACACTTGGGCCCACATTTGACTAGACGTCCACAGTTGACAATCATGTGTAAAACACGAGAGATTTTCCAAAAAAGTTGAAGTATGAAAAAAAGGAGAGGAATAGGGGTCCAAGCTGGTAGATATTTATAAAGATGCATGTGTTTCAACAAAAGCACTCATGTTCATCAGTCTTAGACATTGAAACATCATAAAGAACATGTGCTCTGATTGGAGATTTTACACTTTTAGCTAAGTAGAGCCAAGTACAACTTTCATGTTAATTTTGTAGATCCCTTTTATAGGAGGGTAGTACAGGACATCGGGGAAGGTGTTGCTAGTCAGTTGGCCAAGGGAGAGGTGATACACAAACTACAGACAAAGGTAAAGTTCAGAGCTTACATGCATCGGTATGATATTTTTCATGGATAGTCACAAAAGTGGTCATCCAAATTTAGCAGTTATGCAGGGAATTGCAAATTTGTGTAATGTTCTGTCTTTTATGGACTTCATCAGAAAGACAGGCTGCATTGTTGACCTGCCCTATGTCTGGTGACTGAAACATTTGCATGGGCACTTCAAGTCTTCAGTTAGTCACCAGGCACATGGGATAAGCATCAGGTGGCCAAGTAAAATCTTTGTGTGTGGAAGTCTTCATGGATAACGTCTTTGTCTTGATGTTTGTAAGGGTTCCTGGGGCATGGACTCCACCATGTATGTTGCTTGAATTACAAAGTTTGCATATGACATGCTGTCTTGAAATTTCTGTGTTAAAAGTATGAAATGTAATATGAAAAGCTGGAATTTGGTTTGTTTGTTTTTTAAATCTAGTGGAACACCTTAGGCAGACTTGTCTTTTCTTCCACGTCTGCCAAAAAGCCAGTCAGCCTCAAGATCCCAGATCATGTGACATTCAAAGAATTGAATGTAAGTCTTTAATTTATACCACATTGTCTTGTGCTGAATTCCTGAGTTAGTGGTTACATTGCAACGGACCACCAATGAACAGATTAATTTTCGCACGCAGAAACTTCTGTTTATGTCAAAGATCTTTGACGGTATAATGCCATATACGTGTGTTTGCCTGAAGTCACTTTTACAGAGCACACAAATCACTGGGCACAAATAAAATTGATTTGGAAAAACCAACGCACCAACCAAATTATTCTGCCGTGTGTATTGCTAATGACGGGTTCTCTGCAGACAGCTACTCAGTGCAGAAATTTTCAAAGATATACTTTCTGCTTTCATAACAATTTATCTTTTGTGTTCCACAATTGTCTTGGCTCATGCTTAAGATGTTCCACACTCTGGCTCATGTTCAGATCAAGAAGAGGATATCTGGCCAATGGGAAGTCAACAATAAACAGTTTGTCCCGTCAGGGTCTCAGGACCTGTTCTCTCCACTGCAACTGGAGCTCTTCACAATCATGAACTCTTACCAGGTAATCTGGCAGGAATTGAATCAATTTTCTTCTGGACACTTCATGGAGTACCCAGTCATTCTTATAATTTTTCAGTCAAAGTCTTGGAAAAGGGTCTGTCTGGATAGAGTGTACAATGTACGTTGTTGAAAATTTTACAAGTTGTTTAAAGTGTGTAACGATAAGGCAGAAGTGTGACAGAATGCTGGTAGAGCCTTCATACAATAAAATATTCTGCATGATTCAATTGCAACATCTCTTCTCAGGACTTGCTGTACACAGAGAGAACACACAAGAACGCTGAGGAGATATGTAACGTGTACTGCCTGCACTTACTCAACCACATAGTCAAGTAAGGAAAAGTGACTGATTCTAATTTATGATGTATCCTGATTGGGCAAAAATGAGAGTTGATTTCTGGGATAGGGTTAGGGTCAGAAATAAACCATATTACTACAGTTATGGGCCTTGCAGGTAATGCCTAGTCAGTTGGTTGAGTAACCCTCTTCCTGCGTTAACACGCGGTAGTTAAATCATCTGGAAACATTTATATTGCCATTGTGCTTTCTCGTAAGCACAATTTCCTTGCAGTGGATTTCTCTGAAATTATACATGTTTTCCTTTATTTACGTAGGTCAAGAGAGATTGTGTTAAAACACAACACCATGCTGTCCAAGGATAATACTCTGGATACTGAGTAAGTCTGTATCTATGATTAGTTCCAGTTATTAATTACAGAAAGTTCCCTGCATTCTCCTCTGTTTTTCACTTTGATCAAGTTATTGCAGTGAGGGGGTATTCCAGAGGTCGTGGGTTTCACACCAGTCAATTTTTTGGTTGAACACAAGGCAGATTAAAAATAAATATACTTGATTTCCCAAGTTTTGATAAGCTGGTGAATGCTGAAAAATCACTGTATTCTATCTGAGTGATCCTGATTGCCATTTCCGAGGTTTACAGCACAATTCCTTCCGATGTGGAACTTAAAAGGTGCCTGGCTTCTGACTAGTATTTAGAGAACAAAGACGTGTACAGTTTTGGAGATTGGCAGCGTTGGGCTGGTTATCTTAATTTTCAGAGGAGAGCGTCAACAAAGTGGTCCAGAGTTTAGTATTGTGTGATTCTATGGTCAAGCTAACATTTCTTCCTCCTTTGATGGGAACATTCTCTCTGGTCAAAGGTGTCCTTTTGGTCAAAATTAGTCAAGTAATGTGTGTCTTTGTGTTGCAATTAAACATTGAACTGTCTTTGACCGTTCAAATCAAATGTTAATAATTTCTGTTTCAGGACAATGAGAGATCAAGGCCTCACTAGGCCACGCATCCTGGTTGTAGTCCCATTCCGCAATGCCGCCCTCCGTATTGTTAATACCTTCATCAAGCTGTTGCTGGCAGCAGACAGTCAGAACTTAGGTCGGAGGAAACGCTTCAGTGATGAGTATGGAGAGGCAGAGGAACGCCCACCGAGTAAGCACCCAATGCCAGGTAAGCAACATTTCAATGCTTTTGCCTTCCACGCTTAGCAGAATTATAACCATTTTTTTCAGCTTTGTGATAACAGCTGCCCATCAACAGTAGTACTTTCAAAATTATTTCAAAAAATTAAAGGTTGGTTAAAACATCCCAAAGAATATAAGAATAGTGATAAATCATGCCTGTGTTACAAAACAAAATGGCCTTGAATGTTTCATTCTTAAATTCTTCACTACTGAAGCTTCGAGTCTTTTCCAGAAGCTGTTTGAGTGCTGTCAGGAGAGTCTTGAAAAAAATACATGAAATCATTTCTCATCAGAAGTTAGAGGGAAAGTGTTAAAAATTCAATGAAGTTTGCAACTCTTGTTTTATTAATTTTGTTCTCAATTTATGACTTTGTTTCTCATTAACTGTTGGTTATTTTTGCCCATTACCACTGAATAGAGGACTGGGAGTCCACCTTTGCTGGCAACACCGACGATCACTTCAGGATAGGTCTGGCAATCACTCGTAAACGACTCCAGCTGTACACAAACTTCTACATGTCCGACATCATTATTGCATCACCGCTAGGCCTGAGAACCCTCATCGGAACCAAGGGGTAAGGTTCTATCAAGCTGATGGCTGAATGGGTTTGCTGATTCACAAAGCTACATACCTGTAACCATAGGGATCCCAGTTATTCTCACCCTAGCAACAGGATTCTTTAGATGTTAGCGCTCACCCGCTTGACGGTTTTGTTCTGCCTGGAATCCTTTAGAGTCATCCCATATAGGGGAATCCAGTGGCTCACTCTTTGGTAGTTACAAAAAGTTTATCTGTGAAAATGCTGCACTATCGAGAAGAATGAAGAAAACTGTAGTGGGGGGTTTTCTATGCAGGTTTACATACATGTGATAGTATCTATTAGTTCTAAACTGAATCCAGTGGGTTGACTCATAATTCATTGGCAATTGCGTGCTCACTGTCAGGTGAGAGCGTCATTTCAACTGTCAGCTTTTAAGTTTCTTCAAATGATAGAAAGTCAGATGTGACTGTCCTGCAGGGCATTTTTTGTTCCAGTCAAAAAAGTCATGGTTGTTCCAAGTAAGGTGGTTGCGTAATATCGACCAATGTTCCATTGCCTGTAATGGAATCAGTGCCTCACAATCAGTAAGTGTTATAGATCCTACATCAGAAAATTTGCCTCAAAGTGTCTGAAAAGTGGCAAAAGCAGATAATTGTTTAAAAGTTGATGTCATTACAAAATGTATGTTCTCACGACTGAAGATATTAAAGACAGATTGTAACAACAAGAAACTATCCAGTTTTCTTTTAGTCACAATTAAGATCTCACTTTGTGCCTGTTTACAGGGAGAAACATCAAGACTATGACTTCTTGTCCTCCATTGAATTACTCATCATGGATCAGACTGATGTGTTTCTCATGCAGAACTGGGAGCATATCATGGTATGTCTCAAACTTAAACCGCAGCCCTCCGGTTTATTTTGACTAGAAACCCTGCTTCAGGCGACAACATACAAGGGTTGTCAAGATGAGATGCCTTCTAAATGTAGCATTTTCCAACAAACCAACCATCCCAAGGCCAAATAGCCACACAGGGCCCTAGATTGCAAATCCTCACCGGGTCCATGTTACTGCTCACGCTCATTATTGCGGAAATGGCAATTACTCTGCTGCCACTGACTCAGGCTTAAACAGCTGTTTCATGATCTTGCACCAGGCAGACTCTGAGTTAAGATACACCCCCATCAGTCTTTCGCTGGGTTTTTGTTTGTGAGTTTGGCCGGTAACTCCAGTAACTGCAAGCAGTTGCTGAGAATTGTGTAGCCTTTTACCCTGAGGTGAAATGTGCACCAACTTTAATCTAGTTGCATTTTTGTGGAACTTTACAGCATCTGATGGAGTACATGCATCTGCAGCCCAGAGATTCTCACGGCGTAGATTTCTCAAGACTCAGAGAGTGGACGCTGAATGGATGGTGAGTGGTTAGTTGGTTTTGAGTGGTGAGTGGATGATGAGTGGTCACAGGATGCTCAGTAGTTTTGTTTCATTTATTACTACATTCAACATTGATAAACACCAATAACAGGATGGTTATTTAAAACAAAAAAATGATTCAAAGTTTTGCAGTATGTAGTAAAAATATGTAGAAAGACTTCACTACATACAAGTAAATGTGCATATAAGTACAAAGTAATATCCGTGGATGGAGAGTGGGTAGTAAATGTTTATTCATTAATTGTCATTTGACAGTGACATGTTCCTGGTTGACATTTAAATCACAGATAGTTACTTGTCAGGGGTCTCTTGCTTCACTCTACAGACTCGGAAAAATTGGAAATTTCATGAATTATGACTGGCGAGTTTTCTCTCTTTGAAACTGATATATGGTATTGAAAAGATAGCATGACCCTTTTATGTAAATGGTATAACTTCAAATATGGCACTTTTTTTTTCTGAAGGAGTAAGTACTACCGACAGACGCTGATCTTCAGCTGTATAACCACTCCAGAGATCAATTCACTATTCAACAAGCATTGTGCTAATATCCTTTCAGTGTACTTGCTTGAGTTGGGTCAGCTTCTTAACCACATTCCTTGACATTAATTGGTTCTCACATGATGAAGGGATTCTGGAGGAATTGTGAGGGTTTTTGGAAAAGAAAGCTTAAGTTTGGCACATTTAGGCTGTGAAATTTGACTTTGGTTAGCGTCGTTTTTCTGCTAACTACAAGGCCTTAAAGTTAATGCATCATAGCATAAAACGTACGACCACACAAAACACAGGATATATCACTTTCTTTTTTTAGATATGTTAATAATGTTTCTTTCTCAAATTTTTTTTTGCCAAAGCTATACTTTGTAATGCTTGAAGCTTTACAAAATGTTACATTTTTTTCTTTTCAAATAAATCAACATGAACTCTAAGATTAAGCCTAACCACAAACAGCCTCATTTCTTAAAGATATTATCCTTAGTATGTCTGTTTAGATTTGGCCGGCAAGGCCGTGGTGTACAACCCTCCAGTAACAGGCTCCATTTGCCAAGTAATTACACAGCTGCCGCAGGTTGGTAATTCAGAATTATTGTCTCTTTCTAGGTTACGGTAATTTGAAACCTGGTTCCAAATTTCAATCTCACATGCGTGCATCGAGACTTGACATTTTACACATCTGAATGACGACAGCTGATGGATGAAGATGTGTAAAAGCAGTGGTAACTAAAGTGCATTGGAACGTGGCATGCATTTATGACCTACAGTGAATATTTTATCCTAGGGTGAAAAATTTCACACCTGATATGTGCATACATTCATGTAGTTTGAATTCTGAATTTCCTTTTTTTGTTGTTGATGAAACCACGTCTTACTTGACAGTGTGTTATTAAGGGAATACATGTAACTATGTGCTTGGCTGGTCTTAAGCGCACATTTAGGAGAATACACGATTAATGCCCAAGCTGCTGGGCATTATCAGCGTTCATTCTCCAAGACCAGCCGAGCACATATTTATTCCCATTCATAAATACTATTTTAGTCAGAGAGTCAAGGAAATCAATATTTGATAAATTTCCAAGGGTTTTGTTCAAAAATTGTATTTTCATTTTTCCCAAAACCCCCTTCCATTTGATGGGATATTCATTGAGCAAGTAATAAAAAAGAATCTCCTTATATGGACTTGGAGCGCACGTGGCGAGTTCCGCCTGTTGCTTGCACACAGACTCTTGACCAATCGGAATCATTTAAACTGTCTCGTACCCAGGCACCAGAATGTGCTTTATGCAGGGGGCATTACCAAATTGCAGCGGGCATTATCAAATGTTAATACATGGGTCATGGGACGTGTTTTGGCCAAAAGGAATAGAAAAACTGTCCCAGGTATTTATGAATACAAATTAAGTACTGAAAGTACTGAGAGTTAAGAATTTTTCCTTGGTTTGTGTTAACCACTTGCTGCTGGGGAACCCCGTTTCGAGTGCCATAGGTTTATACGCAAAGTTAGGGTGCCCAAAATGGGATGAAAGAGCTGGCCTGTGTAATAAAATATCATACCCGGAACAAAAGACCTGCTGCTGGGAATTATCATTTTTCGGCTTGCATTTTTCAAAGGTAATCCTTCACTGTTTTTAAACAGTATACCACTGTTTGGGGCATAGCACGATCACGGATTAGCATCACGGACAAAAGTGCTCCAGGGCCCCATTGATGAGCGACACAGCACCCCTGCTTGCTAATCCAGTCATGTTTGAAAAGATGCCACTCGCATTCAGTGGAGATAAAGGAAATTACGCAACGCCTCACATTTCTGGGCTCTCTTTACAGAGCGGCAGGCCTGGCTGATATTAAGAAAGGTTACCTGTCAGCTTAGAGTAGCCACCAAACAGTCATTCGTGTGGCTGTAAACATCCATTAAATGAAATGATGAATTTTTAAAGAGTTTTGAAAATTAAAAATCTTGAAAATCGCCCATATGTGGGCACTGCATTTTTAAAAGCACCCGGCAGCGTGTGGTTAAACAGGTTCAGCTAGGTTTGATAGACAATGGTGCCATATTTTGAAAAGATATACATAGTTCCTGGGTGGTATTGAAGTAGACTTGAATATTGCAGGTGTTCCATCGGATAGAGTGCCAGAGTTTTATGGAGGAGCCAGACAAGAGATTTGACTTCTTTGTGTCGAAGGTGAGTAGATATGTGAGAGAGAAATTTTGGAGATGACGAGTAGAAATAGGTGTGATGTCTGTGAAAGTGTTATAAAATGGCACTCGGCGCTGTTTGTCGCAACCCTGCCTGGGTTTTCTACGTTCTTGTTTGGGATGCTGTATGGTGATCTCAGCTGTGTCCCATTTCCACGAGAGCGTACTCTGTCTTTCAAAAGAGATCCAAAGTTTGAATTTCTTGTGAAATTTCCTCCGGCATCTTTTTGTCGTGCTGAAAAATCCATTCTAAATATTGATTGATATAAATTTGTGGAGTGGGTTTGGAGATGTGTAATTGCATTTTGGTGTCAGCTTGTCGCATGAGTGTGTTTCAAGTTCCATACAAATGTAAATGACAAGTAAATCAAAGACTAAAACCTGCCTTGATAATGTGAAACATAGCGTACCTTCAGTGCATTGTAGCCATGTTTGCTCTTAGCACAAGTTGACATCCAGTTTTCACTTCACATTTTGAATCAAGTATGAAGTGAGTTTTTGGCAGGGTTTCAATAAGGAACCAACCTAGACATTTTTCCTGGACAAGTTGGCACACAGTGAAGCTCATTTTTTTTCTTTGGACACACAGATCTTGCCTCGGTACCAGGATCCTACGATGGTGGGTACACTGATCTATATCCCCAGCTACTTTGACTTTGTTCGACTTCGTAACCACTTCCGCAAGGAGGAAATTCATTTTGCACAGATATGCGAGTAAGTGAAACTTACAGGCTAGGTTTCAACTTACAGATATCATTTTGAAAATCTACAATATTAGCTGAATGGCATGCTTATGTGGATTGTGGATAATGATTTGAAGTGGTAACACTAATTATAAAATTCTTTAATTATTCAATCAAAGTGTAGAATGTCCAACTGAAAAACTTGTTCAGAATTTCAATTTTTTTTGTTTTTTGTTTCCTTTTAATATCAGAAAGAAAAGGAATGTAATTTTTTGGATAGTATTTCTGGCCTTGCAGTTTGTCATATTGAGTGGGCAATCATGTCGCTGTCCTAAGTTTCCAAAGCAAATTACACTGTTTTTATTGTTGTGGTTATTTTTGCGTAGGTACACCAGTCAGCCCAACATCTCTCGAGCCAGACTCTACATTGCCAACAGATCCAGGCATCTGCTACTGTTCACAGAACGTTTCTATTACTTCAGAAGGTGTGATTCTCCAAAAAGGCTTAAAAATTATCATATTGAATGTTCAGAATAGAGGGAGGGAAATTACAAACTGGAGAAATGCACTAGTACTAAATCCTCTGACTGATTCAGAAAAGTTTTACCATGTATGTCTGATATAGAAAGCTTAAGAACCACACATGACTTTAAATTTGCACTGTTCTCTTCAACACAGTTAGTTTATGATGCAGATCAGTGAATCAAGCAGGCATAGATGAAGCTTGCTATGTGCAGTTGGGTGCCGTGGGCTCGTCACAGTGTGAATTTTGCAATTTTAAACAAGTCTTTCTAAGCGACCTTGTCGTGAATCAAGTCCGTGAGCTATTCGAATTAAACTGTGACAAAGGTGTTCCTTTTACAGTTCTTTCTTTTAATCCCATTTTAATTGTGAATTGACCTGTAATTGACTAGATCACAGCAATGACATCTCTGTCAGAATATATTTGTTAGGAAGTGTGATTTTACGGTGTGAACAGCATAGATTCTAATTTGGTTTTTCACATTTTTTGTTGTTGCAGGCTCAAGATAAAAAAAATCCACAATATCATCTTCTATCAGCTTCCAAGCCATCCTCAGTTCTACAGCGAGCTGTGCAACATGCTGCAACTTCTGCAAGGTGCTGCCGAGCACAACTGCAGCATCCTGTACACACACTACGACGCCCAGAGACTGGCCGCAGTTGTCGGGTCCACTCGTTGCAGACACATGCTGTCCTCGGACAAAGACGTGCACTTGCTGGTCACCGGAGCAGACAGCTAATAGAGGGAGCCCGAGGGAGTTACAGCACCTTCATGGGAGAAAAAAGTTGACCCTTGATGGCAGATGAGGCATCACGAAGTTCAGGAAATCTGGCATGGGCCTCAGTGTCATGAGAGGGTTGCTCATTACTGAAAGATATCGGTCTCATGTAGATATGCAGCACCAGGCAGGTTTTAAAGTTCCTGCTATGATAAAGAAAACAGTGCTATTGGAAGATGTTTTGTGTTCTTTCTGGGCCCACTTACACTGGTGAATTGGTTATCTAGGAGCCAGTGTTGGAGGCAGCAAACAGGTGATGTACTAGCTGTGAGCTCTGGTTCATCGGGCTTGGTTTAATGTGCAGTGTGTTTGTTACATCAGCAATCAGTTGACAGAAACTCAAGTCCCAGCCATGATATCACAGATCTTTTCATACCCTTAGTTAAATGGACGAGAAAATACTTATGCACAAGAAAGTAAGTATACAGTTTGTTTATAGTGAAGAATGCCTTTTAAACATTGGATTGGTGTCAATATGGTATGCATGTGACTTCCCAATGGTTTAAATGTTTCAGGAAAACAGCAGGCTACCACTGCTTTAATCAGGCAGGCGTTTTCCCCTAAAATCACTGTATTTCTATTTGTAATTCAGTTTTCCCTTTTTCTCACAATTGATCTCCATTTGTGTTTAATTCTTCATGTCTACTGTATGATGGTACTTACTTTGAGAAAACTCAACACACTGTACCTGCCAGCTCTGTGATTGTTTGGTACTTACTTTTCATTCACATGCACCTTAAATAGTGCCTCAGTACAGGATTTGTGATGCAAGATTCAAACTAGTTTTTGAAATTTATGTTATCTATTCATGAGAATAAGTGGGCGTGTTTGAGCATGCTGCACATGTTCACACGAGTGTACTTCTGAGCACACAAATGGCAAGAGTGCAACCCGCGGACCGGGGACAATACACTCTCACTGGAGCACATTCTTGATCTGATAGTAAAGTGCATGCACCATATTTCTGCACTCGGGAGTCAACACAAGTAGCACACGCGAATGCTTCCACTAGTTCTGTGAACCACGAAGACTTGGAGCGCACTGAAAAGTATCTGCCTTGTTTGGACAAGACGACGGTACTGAAGATCTGTGAGCATTTGTTATATTCAGCTTGCAGTGATGCGATTTCTCAGAAATTGTCAGGATTGATACTAAAAATTCCAGTTTCAGAGGTTAATCAGTTTGCTGCCCTCAAAATTTGTTTTTGTAAAAACACTAAAGAGAGAGATTGATATCATCATAGCCATGATAGAGAGAACTCATGCTTTAACTATTAAAAGCCATAGAAGTCACTGTTTTTATTATCATTGTTTCAGCCCCTATGCTGGACGACTTTTCTCCATCCCCCAATCTCAGCCCCAAATATGAAATGAAAGCTGACTACATGGTAGCTACTTGATCCCCCTTTCCCTATCTCTCAAAAGATACACTGTACAGCTTGGGAAGTTTACTTGTATGGTTAAAAATTATCTATTTTTCAAAGATCACAATAAATTTGACGGCTCAAAAAGAATGAAACGGGTTCAGTTTTCGTGAAATTTGTCACAGACACAACATTTTTAATTGCATTTATATAGTTACAATCAAGTGCAGAAAATTTCATTTCAGTCACTTTTCAAACAGATGGACAGGTGC
This sequence comes from Acanthaster planci, assembly GCF_001949145.1. Next base: position 898,372 of record NW_019091453.1, read on the forward strand.
TTAAATAATTCATACATCTCATTTTGCATTGCTGTTGCATAAGGCAGTCAAAACACATCTACACACAAAAGACAAGCAGAGCTCCTGAAACTGTCAACTGCTGGCACCGTCACATAAAAAGCCCATGCACTGATGACGTAATGCTTTGTTTACAGTATGCTTTCCTATGGTGCTTTGAATCCATCGTCTCCAACTGGTTCCCATACGAAAGCACTCCTGTAAATCAGTGTATCATCAACAGTACATAAGCCTACAGTGGAGTCTTCTCAGGATTTTGACAACTGCAAAACCTTCAATGTTCAACAGCTACTTTTGAACATCTGACGGTGCGCGACGACATACTCACTCTTACTCACTGATGTCATCATTCTACTTTGGTTTATAGAAGTACATTATTTGTGGAAATGCTTTGCCTTACCTAAAATAATATGGCCATTAACCTTTTTTCATGCAAAGAAGTTACGGAAAAATTAACAGTTGACGGTAAATGGAGATATCATTACATGTACTTCTATCAATATGATTTCTTGCAGATGTACATGGGAATATCACTGCATGGAAAGCCATTGTTAATAACCAGTGATAAGCTTTTAAAGCATCAATGACTTGAGGTCTTCCCGACCCTCCCCTATAAAAGATACTTTAAAAATTAAACAAGGAAGATTTTGAAATGTTACAAATTCTCATTACATGTAGAAATAACACAGCTAAGTCTTGGTGTTAACACAGCAACCTACGCATTACAATTAGGATCTCTTGCATTCCAAAAGAAACTTTCATTTTGTGGCAAAAATGTCCTGTTCAGGGATTATGTAAATTATAGTAATACTGGGTTTGGCATTTAGAGAGATCCATCATCAGTCCTGTATGCTCTGAACTTTTCAAAGAGTGGGAGAAAAACTTCACAATGCTGAGACTTGAATGCATGACCTCTTGTTTTCCAGTGCAGGTGACTTGCCCTTCAGCCACCAAGCTTGGAGGGGTCTGGTAGCCAGTTCGAACCCAAACCAATCCTCAATGGCAACTCCTGCTTGGTACATGTGTGACCCAACTTCAAAAAGATGAGCCGCAAGTTACTAGAGCCACTTCTGAGCTGAAGGCATTTTTAAAAATGTAACAACAGAGGGTTTGCATGGCTGCCATCCTGCAGGCCAGTGTTTTTTCTTTACAGGATATGCCCAAAGGAGATTCCCATGTGCAACAAAAGAAGTGCCCTACAGGATGGCTTCCATGCAAAGCCTCTATATCAGCTCAACATTTTTTCATCCAAATAATGTCAATTTTTCATCAAGATGCCAAATTGAGTGATAAATCAAAACAAATAGCTCAGTTGCTCTTTCTGATGCAAACATGACAAAATTACTGAAAAATAGCCCGAAGACTACTTCTGGGATTCTGGTTACGTATCGGATCGAACTGGCCAGATGCGTCCAAAATCTTGGTGGCTGAGTGAGCAGGTATTTGTACTGCAACTCCTATTTCGGAGGTGGTGAGTTCAAGCCCCACCTGTGTAAGCTCGTGAATTCTATCCTTACAATTCTTACTATTCTTAGTTCTTGCAATGCTCTGAGCATAGATGGCTAACATCGGTGAAAAGCAGAACCTGGTATTTAACCCCACTAGCCCAAAACACCCTGGGGTTGATGTAAAAAAATCAAATTGTACACGTGGATCCGATCTTTGACAACTGTTCTGATTTTCATCTCTAAAAAGAATATTGATGCAAGTAGTGCAGCTTAAAACACTGGCTGTGAACAGGTTTGGAAAAGTTTTTACTTCAATGAATGTATCTTTAAACTGCATAAGCAATACAGTACAACACCCATGGAGCAGTCTCTGTAAGGGGGAAGTACAGACTTTATCTAAACCCCTGTATTGCATATAGATATCTCGCTCTATCTGCCCCGAGTTGAAGTGCACTCCCATGCGGCAAAAGAAAGACAGTTGGGAGTAAGATTTCCAAGTGGGTTCTTGCACGTGTTCTGCGTGTACGCAAAGACCATACATTCTGAATCAAATTTGTTATGCGTACTCAGCGGGCTCCGCGTCAAACGCGCCATTAATCTCCAACAAAGGCCTCTGCAGTAAGTAAAAAAAAACACGCCCTCTTTTGTTCCGCTCAGAGTGGATTATCAACCATAACAGACCAGATAATTGAACTTTGACTCCCAGAACAGGGACAAATGGTTACCGCTTGGTGCGGCCATGGTTTTAGTCCCTAGAGAGATGCAATGCTTCATGTTTCGTCCTAATCCACATGGAGAGATCATTTTCTGTGTTCCTGGCTTGCCACAGTTCATCCAAAACTCTCTTAATTTCAAATACTTCCCTGCATTCAACCAACCGGTATTCTAAACTGGTACCCTTCCATTTCAGGTACACACTGCAGCACAGTATTTGGCTTCTTTCATTTTACAGCTAATTTACAGGTAAGAATATACGCGAGTCCTGCTTCTGCCTTTCCCTGCTGTAATGTCCTGAGCTTTCAAGTTTGTTTAGCAGCATATTCTTCTCAACAACTCCAAGAAATCTGAAAAAGCAGAGTTGATTGCATACCTGGCAGGCTTCCAAATGACAAAACAGCTTTATTAGGGCTGCTTGAACCTAAGAGAACTAGGGAGGAAGGGTAGGGAGATAGACTATGTCTTCATCGGTGCATTTTGTCCAACACCGCTGCAATCTTTAAAAAAACTGCATCAAGACTGAGTTCTTGGGGTGGCTTTCTCCTCCCATCCCTGGAGAAGGAAGGTCAGAAAGAAGTTTTTAAAAACCTGGCTCTTTCCGGGTGAAGTAATACAATACTGCTGTTATAAAAAAGGAAATTCATTGTTCCTTTTCACATTAGGTGTTTTTTTCTCCTAAAATTTCTCAAATGGAATTAATTTCCATTCCTAGTTACAAATATTGCAGGAAACATTCAAAGCACGACGGCATGTCACAAACTACTTTTTGGAAAAACCGAAACAAATTTTTCTTGCAAATTTAAAACTTAAACGTATCTTCTCCGAGTTATTGTTACAGTTTTGAATTTTTAATTTTCATCACTTTAAGATGCTTTTATATGTTCAATACATACAATGTACTGCTAATAAAAGTAGTTCAATGCCACATTTTCCTTTGTTCAATAAAGCAAATTGCCATTTCGTCCACTAAAACTTCTATTCCTTATAAATAATGTAAAATAACGTGTAGGCATGCAATAGGTAATTTCCAGGTAAAAAAAAATGAATAAAAAAAATTCTAAGAAACCTTTCAGACAAACCATTTACTGCAAAAAATGAAGACAGATACGGTTTCTACAAGTTCATTATTGGCACAGAATGAGCTAGGTCAGTCTTCCAACAAAGCATGTCCAAATATAGCGTGTCGGATATCAATTGCACCTCCTCACAGGTGCAAAACATGTTCAAACTCCTGTGCTTTGTTCTCGAATTACCTTGCCTTTTTGAAATATCAATAGGTTCATTCCCAATTTTCATGGGACTTTAGCAATGACAGTTTCCAAAATAACTGAAAAAGAAATTAAACTACAGAATTTGAAATACATTAAACTTATAAATTTGTTAGAAAAAAATACACAGAATATAAACTAACACCATGCACATAGCACAATTTTTTTTACCGTACATTATAGACTTATTGAAGAAGATGTCATTACTGTAGTGGCTCCATACTCAAGCCCGTTTCATGCTTGAGGAACATGCACATTTTGGCATATCAAGACAACTTACTGGTCCGCAGGACAAACTATGCACGTGACCTGCCCACAAGTGTGGTACCTCTGCAGTAACGACTTCTAATTCTGGTCACAGGATTAGTCTACTTGTGATGGGACTGTCATAAATGACATCTCACTCACACAGGAAAGCTACACCATAAAAGATGAATTTTGAAAGCTGCTTTCCCAGTAATGCTGTTTGCTGTTGGGGCAATCTCTAGCACACCCCACATCAACAGTTTCCAAAACTTGCTCTACCACAAAATGGGCAAAGCCAGGACACAAACATCCCAAGAAGCAAAGGGTGAAAAGCATTCTAGCTGATCCGATCAACTCTTGCAACCATTGGCTTTGCTGGTTTGGCGCAGCTCGATCCAGTGCAGCCTGTACAGCAGCCACACGACGACCGCAAAAGTCCAGGCGGACTTTGGGCTCAGGACCAGCGCCATAGCACCATAGCAGAAATACAGGTTTGTGCATTCCCAGGTCATCCAGAGGAGGGCACAGAGAAGACAGGGGTAGGCTACCAGGGACCATAGCAGCCCCAGGGGTCGTATATGGTACTGTGGCGGGCTGATGGCGCTGCCATTCTTCTTAGCATTGCCGTTGGCAGAGTTTGAGTAGGCGCCGCTGCTCTGATGGGGTAAGTGCTGCTGCATGCGGTCCAACTGGAGGGCAAAGTAAAACGTGATGGGGCCCTGGAAGAGAGCCATCTGTGAGAGAAGAGCCAGGGAAATGACATATATATGTTAGCTGTATCCTGTGATTGACAAGCCAAATCACAAATGAAGGCAGGAGCCTGGTTTATGAAGTACATGTTACAATGGGTAAACAATGCCATCAGTCACTTCAATGACAACATTTTGGCAATTTACTGTAGTCTTTGTCAGATGTTACCTGCTTCGGACATTCTCAAGTGGAAAATGTACATTGAAGATCTGTTATCAAGCTCAACTGCATGCCATAACAAACTCCAGATAGTGTACCCTAACTCTGAATCTTTTGTCACAGTTCTTTTGTACACTCTCTTGACATGACTCAAGACAGGATCAAGATCTGAAATTGACCCTGAACTGACTCAGGGAGGTAGATGCTGTCTGCCTCGAGCAGAAGCACTCCCTCATCGGTTGAAAAGAGCCACGTTGGTCTGAAGTATTTATTTTGTTGGTAGCAATGCAGCTGTAATGCTTGCGTTTCCTAGTCATTCGTGAACCAACAGTGCGCGGTTGCTACCAAAGGAGTCCCAGTTGCTAAGGAAATAGCGCCCTCTCTTGGTCCAGCTTGAGGCCCACTGAGTACAGGTCACATGTATTACAGTCAGTGGATATTGATACTTACATTCATGGCACAGATGACATAAGAGAATGTCTCGCCAATGATTTCTCCTCGCAGCATGAATCCATACAGAGTGTACATGCCAAAATGCTCACTTGTTACCATGCAAACAAACCACGGACCTGCAAGACCAAAATGCAAAAAAAAAAAGCATCTGAAAAGAACTGACATACCCTCAATTGATTTCAACAGAAAATCCCTAATCTCCCAGATCCTCCAAAATCTGCCTGGAAGTTATGATAGACTATAATGGATTGAGGAAAGCAGAACAAAGTCAGTACTGTCCTTCCAGGGATCCATGCCACATAAACGTTGACATACAAAGAAATGCTTCATTGGTTTTAACTAGCCTTGGATGATTTCACACGGTTCACAGGGCTGGGCATCGCCAGGATTTCGGGGGGGCGGGGAGAGATATTCATCGGCAACATACTGATAAACCACAAACAGAGGAAGGTCAATTTCAACTCTTTTTTTTCAAGTAAATGGGTGATTGTTATCCCTGTTCAACTCTTTCTGCCATTTCTTTTGCATTTTGTTCTTTTCTCTGCACATTCTGTCCCCGCCGGGGGAGGGGACAAGTGTCCCTTTGGTATACCCACTGGATGGTTTCAACAAAAAAGGCCTTAGGGTTTAAGACCAAACAAAAATCACTCGCAATTGCCTCCAAAAGAACACTGAATTATCAGGGAAACCTTTATGGCACACACTCATTACTGGAATTTCTTGGCGTTATGTCCCGCCCACTATATTTTTTTCAACATCTTACATTACACAAAACTCAGCAGGGGATAATTTTCAGCAAAAACTTGGCATAACAAATCTGCTATACAAAATAATTTTGCATAGCAGTTGGATAAACTTGTAAAGCAATTTTTTTCCACGTAATCACAGTGCATATTTACAGCACACAGTTACAACATCAACTATACGGTTCTTTGCTCTATGGTGGGTGCATCACATTAGTCATCAATGTGAAAGTTGAGACTGATTAGCAGCTGAAGGCCTATTCACGTAAGTAATCTTTCCTGCACAGACTGTGCTATGGTACAATTAATCGATACTTTTAATCGATAATTTAATGGTACAATTAATCGATAAGCTGATCTAAGCTGAGTTTTAGTAAGCACCCTGGCAGAGTGCCACTCTCTCACCTGTAAACATCGCAGGGACAGTAAGTTCCTTCCTTCAACCAATCACCATTGATGAAATTGCTACGCCACGATACAACATGAATATACATCACCCAACGTGCGCAGGACTCTCGTCCAACTCTGATGCATCATTCCTACACGTTCGGGCAATGGCTATTTCTTAACCTCTCAACGATTTTGCCCGGTGTCTTATAATGAAAAAGTACACCCACATGTACCAGGTAAAAATTCACTCATGTTGAAGTCACAAAACAGTCTTTGAGCTGCGCTTTCCGGCTGTAGCTCCACTGTGGCGCGCATGCAATAACCAATGGGCTTGGTACCCAAACACAAGGGTATTTTACAGTTTATTTGTGTACGCATTTTCCCTTGTGTGGAAAGGTGCCCTGCTAAATGTACAGCGTGCTTACTGCATGCGAGTTTGTACATGTACTCTACATGTTTGTAACGATGCAAAAAAATCACTGTGCACCACATAGCTGTTTACTTTTTACCACTTTTTCTAAGCTTTTGTGAAGAGGAAAACAACAAATCGAAGGTGAAATTGCTGACTGTTATTCTTGGCCACGAACACTTTTATTTTCATGTTTCAGCAACTGCGATTCATAAAAAAAGTGTGCAGCAATTTGGCTTAAAATGCATCGCGAAATGTGATATGATACCGGAAAAATTATTCCCTGCTCAGATGTTAATTTTTTCCAAGATTTGTTATACATTACAAAACCCACCAGCAACTGTTCACTTACCGACCAGAGGATAAACACCTATTATCAGTAGCCAATAGAAGTAGGTCTCGCTGCAGACAAGACCACACAAACTGCGAACAATGCTAATCCGATAATGCACTGGAGAGACAAAAAAGCATATGTTAACTTGGTTTGTCAGACTATTAACTGAAAAGAATTCTGTGACTACATTTAAAATACTCTAACTATAAAGCACGAGAAACCGAACACTGCCATACAGTAATTGGAAACACTATCAATGAGACTGCCTTGTTTGAGCAAGTTCCATGTTTTGTGCCAACATGCAGGGAAATACTGTAGTTTACCAGTGTAAAGAATTGGGTATACCCAACATTCTTTTCATAAAACTACTGTTATTAGTTTAATAAAAATTAGAAAACAGTCTAAACATCAACAGAAATGTGCAAAAGACTGAAATCCTATCCTAAGTGCTATGATGATAATTATAACGAAAAACTGACATCGAGGGTGGCAAAAGATATCAAATAATGGAAGATTTGAATTTGGTCCTGCCAGGTAACGACTGTGAATTACTTTCCACAAGTTGTTCCACAAGGCACTGGGCACTTGATACTTATAACATTAAACTGGTGAAGGGCAAAGTCATAGTTAAAACCAAAAAGCTGATGAAAGAGCAAAACTGTCAAAACAAACTTTCCATCTGACAGACGTCAAATTTATACTTCCTTTGCCCAGTAACTCACCATTATTTCGTTTTGCGATCCATCGCAGTGAGAGGAGTGCAAACACAAACACCAATACTGACCCTACCGTTATCAGCCAGAACTGGTGTAATGAGAACAAAACGGATAAGGCATCTTTATAGACTGCTTCAATCAGGGACACAATTCTCAAATTTGGATTTCCTGTTTTAGTGCAAATCCACTGAACAAAATCCTAAGCATACAGTATCTGTTCAGTATCAGACATTACATGGATTGGAACTCTCAGGAGCATAACGTCAGCAAACAAGATCCTAAAATGTTTAGTTGACAGCATTGTGCAGTTTAGTAGCACTTAAAAGAAACAGGAAATAGAAATATTTTTATAAATTTTACTAAAAATCCTTGAAATCCTTTGGGTTTCAATTAACATTATTTTAAATTTTTGTTTTGCAATTTTAACCCATATCTTGGCGCTTTTTTTGGCCTTTATGCTAATGCATATGTGCATATTCATGAACAGAACTATGATGTCATCCAAGGCGTTGAATCTCAACGTTGCACTGATTTGTGCTCTGAAACTTTCTAGATTTTTTTAACCACTGCTATGGCAGATTTTATTTTCTTTGGCAATTTATTGTTGTGTAAGTATATGGCAATAACCCAGCAAAAATCACTTCCACATAAATGTTCCCAGATAGCAAATCTGGGGTTCGCAATTTGAACATAAAAACATGCAACCTGAACCATGTCTTCCTGGATTTACATCAAAGCAAAAGCGCCGTCACTTGTCCAGAAATGCTCGGTCAATCTTTAACGTCTGAAAAAGTGCACCATTCATTTCACGTAACTCAAAAAAGATGTCAAACAGTCTTCATACACGGAAAAAGAGTACAGAGATTCACAAAAAGTGATTCTAAGAAAAATTCCTTTCCCAGATCCTTTAATTAAGTGAAATGGATGTAATCAATGGAGATCCTTAACAACCAAAGTGGAATAAATATTACGACAATCCGAATTTAAAACATCTCTGTCCATTTGAATATTTTGAGTTTGGATTTGGTTTTCAAAGTTCAAAATGGTATGAAACTAAATAAGTTGTGTAAAAGTTCACAGACTCCAAATACTTACAACAAAAGGTATATCAGTCATGAGAAACATGGCTGACACCAACCACTGTGCTGGTTGAGTGCCATCCAGAGAGAAGCGGTAGGCCTCAATGTGAGTGTGACCAGCGGCATCCTACAATGCACATGCAAGGAATGGTTACCAGTTTCAAATTGATGACACTCATTTTTGCGATAATCCAAACTTGTTTTCCAGTGCCAATATAATTTAGCACTTTCTGAGATTTCAGTTCAGGAAATTGTCTTTCAGGGGATTTGACAGTGAATAATATCCACTTTTCAGGCAGAGGTTATAAACAATTCTGGAAGGTCCACTTTCCACAGCAGTACTTAGTTTTTTGCTACTTTGTGGGCAAACATGATTAAGCAAAGCTTGAAGGTTGAAGAGAGAAAGGGTCCATGTCTCAGAGGCAATTCCTTGAGAAGGCTACAAGTTTGAAACAACAAAGTACAGACACTGACAGACACTTCGTACAGTGTTGAATTGTCTCGTGTGCCCCAAGCCTACTTAAGAAACATATAAACTTCAAAATATCAAATATTTAAAGGAGGGCCTGGTTAATATGCCCGTGTTGTTTGCTGCAATATACTTACTGTTGCAGTAACTTCAATGAGGTGCAAGCCAGTGCTATATGTTGAGGGGTCCCATGGAATCACAAAAAGTGGTCCTTTGACATGTTTGGCTGCTCCTAACGGCCTACCATCGACCTCAACTGTGGCAGACAGGATGTCCGCTGGAGAGAACACTAAAAACCTAGCACGGAGGAGACAACAGCTTGGTGAATTCAAGGAAGTCAGCAAGAAAGCTTTACTCTCTTTTTTTTCATCCAAATTTAAGGGATATTCTTTCGGCCCGACAACTCTCTTGTAGATGTAGACCAAGTTTCCATTGAGATGGAAAAATGATCAGATAACGATCAAATGATCTGGCAACAGCCAGACTAGAACAAGGAAATGCCACTTGTTAAAATATCATTGCAGAGTAAGGCATGGATCAACATTAACCCTTGCACAATTTAGTTAAGGACCTGTACTCCTCCAAATTCAACTACCGTATGGCAACATGAATTCCGCCCACGACCTTTGTACTTGAACTTAACCCTAACCCCCTAGAACCATCCTCAATCCTCCCAAATCATCCAATTTTCTACATGAACAAACTGCATTCGGCCTCAATCCTCCAAAATCCTTCAAGATTTCTTGAAAATGTTATTTGGGGGTGTGCGTACTGCCTCAATCCTTCCAACTCCTCAGGCAATTACTCTCATTGTGGTGAGGCAGTGCGAAGGGCATTCTTGAACAGTGTGGTGGATTCAGAACAAATATAGGGGCTGAATTCACGTATGACTGAGCAAGAACAACACAAGGTCTAACTTATGACCTTCACTATTGGCATCCTTCTCAATCGGCCATGCACTTTTGCTATTCACCCTCAATCCTCCAAAATCCTCCAAAACCACCCAAAGGATTTTGGAGGATTGAGGAGGGTTAGGGTGAGAGAGGTCATGAAGCCCCATGTAAAGCAAGCTGTGTGCCACCTTCCTCAATTCTGCCAAATCTTCTGAGACCTCTGGATGGGGTTCAAAGGATCTAGGAACATTAAGATTAATGTCTGTTCAACAAGGAGATGCTGACATACCGTATATGCGTTGAGTGCCGCATCTTGTTCAAGGGTTCATGGCCAAGCGACATGAACCTGGCTCGCTTGGGATTGGTGATTAAAATGACTGGCCATGTGCCGAACTTCACGTCCACGAATGATAGTATGTCATGGTCAAATGCCATGACTCGATACCTTGGGACAAAAAATCACACAAATGTAATCCTTACTGCTTTTTCCAGACAGAACTTGCGCTAAATGTGGACACATGTATTTTCAAGGAAAAGCAATCAATAATTACGACATTTTACAAAAAACTTTGTTCTGGAACGTAACACTTACATTCTGTTCTGCTTCCAATCTTCAAGTTCTAATTCCAACAGGCCATTCTTTTGTATGGTGTTCATGTTGGGCACCAGACCACCAAAGCTGTGCAAGTGGCCGCACAGATATGCTATTCCATTTCTGCAAATTTTCAAAGAGAGATCACGGTGCGTTCAACAGTTTGCTTGAATGCACCAATCAACAGGTGATCATCTAATACATGTGCCGTGGGGAGCCCCAGCCAATCGAGCATATGCATGTTCGTAGCTAAACCAGATTTTTATTTATCAATTTGCGTATACATGTACAGGTTCCACTCCTACTGGGAGTCTTTTTTCTTTCAGGTGGCTGTTTTTGACGTGGTGTAATCCCCCAAGTAAAAAGGCACTGGTATGATTTTGTTTAGAATACCAGACTTTTGAAGCTACATGTATGGTGGTCATGAGCAAAGGCAAGGAATGTCGGCAAATGAATTAAGAAAGTTTAATAATACTTCCATACATGTACATGTAAATGTACTTTTTGGGGGGGGAGGGTGTTTACAATGCAAAAATTGCGGCTGGATGGAATGTTAAAAGGGACCAAAATGGGTTCTCAAAAAGTTCCTGGATAAACTGCTTACTTTAGAGCATTTGAAAGTCTGGTGTGAGGTGCTATAATGGTTGATGTGGGATAGTGTCCAAAGTATACAGTATGATTGCTATGCTTTGTATCCTTGCTGAATTCTTCCAGTTTCTGCAACTCCGGCTGTAAAAAAAGATGATAAATTCAAGCCCACATTTAGAAACAAAATGCACAGCTCCCTTCATATTAACCCTCCTGCACAAAACACACTCAAACAGCCAAAAAAAATCTGCATTTAGGTGATCTGTGTAGTGATGAAAACATACACATTCGTTCTGACGGCTGGATCCTGTTGGAATCAGGAGGTTTTGCCTCTGCAGTGGCTGCTGAATATTGTTGGACTCACCAACAGAATATTAAAGCTTGCCAGAATGGAAATTAACACATTGTTTGCTTACCAATAGGCCACTACTGGAACTAGTAGGCAAACAAGCATGACTAATTACCTGCCAACATTTTGGGCATGCAATATGACATGTATTTAATTACGGCTACCAGACGTGCAATATGACTCAGTTGAGAGTTTTATGAAGGACAGATAACACTGTGAGGTTACATGATTTTAACTACCTTGTTTACCTGACGAGCTACCTTAAAATCCCATACGTGTGAATGTACAATTTGTACATGTGGGTCATTCCATAAATTTGGGGTCCAAAAGTGTGACCTTTTTGTGTCCCTGTTACACCTGACCTGTGTCCTTTTACACAGGAAATATCACTGAAAAAGATTTCAAACTATTTCTATTTCTTTGGCAGATAATTTGCACTAATTCATCACTCTTGGAAATTATAGAATGTTTGTGTGAACTTACAAAACAGGCCTGTTGCCTGACCAGAGACTGGGGGGGTTTGTCAAACCCGAAAGTGGAACTTTTGACACTGCGAACACATATTTTTATACAAAGGCCTATCTTAGTGTGCTTTGGAACACATCAACAAGTTCCATGTTTGTCGTGAACTGACGGATGCATGTAAGACTTGTATAGACCCCCTACTTCAGTTTTTAAGTTCACTGCATATCTTTGATTGGCCTGGTATATGAGTTTGCTCTTCACCCAGTAGGTTGAATTGGGCATTGGGTGATGAGCGAATGATATGAACATTATTATAAAAAAAAATCTCAGAAAATCCCACACAAAAATTCAGAAGTTCAACAAAGTGATAAAGTCTAGTAAATCATTATTACCTCCACTCACCTAAGTAAAAATTGTAAAAAAAAAAGTTGGGGGCATTTCATTTTGCACTTTGGGTAAAAATCAGAAAATTGGACCAAAATAAAATGTCATCAGAACTTTGAAGCGGGTGTGTGAAATTGACACTTATGAATCAGAATATTTGGAGTTTGATTAATTTCCATCTTTTTTGAAATTGGAGGTGAAATATTTTTCTTTTACTTACCTCATACAGTATTCCGAAGAAATTGAATGGCCTTCTCGGCCCTGGATTTAACACAGCATACACAGACACGAAGGAGTAGACACCAAAGGGAAGCTTGTGTTGATAACGGAAGGTACCATCCCCCCTCTCCCCCATTACAGAGTATTTCCTAATTCAGATGAAAGGAAATATCTATTTAGCATTGCACTGTAGTAATGCAGGGTTGGAAAGGTTTATAGGACAAGGAAAAGTATGATAAATTTTCAAGAGCAGCAATAATCTTGTTTCTTGAATTAAGAAATACATGTAAATGATTTGGTTTGGATTTGACAAGGTGTGAGACCCTTAACCCTAACCTTTCCCAAACTGTAAACATCAATGTTCAAAATAACCCACTTTTAAACTAGAAGTACTACTTAAAACTGAAGTATGATTTATGCACTGTAAAAAATAATAGTACCCGTTGAAGCTATCAAAATTATATGAAAATCAGTGATAGTTTTATGATTAGGGTGGATTTGGGATTAAGGTGAATTTGGGATTAAGGAGAATTTAGGATTAAGGAGAATTTGGGCTTAAGGTCAATTTGGGCTTAAGGTCAATTTGGGCTTAAGGTCAATTTGGGATTAAGGTCAATTAAGACAGGGTTGTTTGGATAAAGGAATCACAAGAATCATCTGCAATCTACAGGCACAATACACGTAGTTTGACTTTCAAAATCTGAAATAATCTTTAGATATTTACAAATAAACTAGATCTTAAAATATACAGAGTATTACCTGTAATAATTCAACCTGTGGTTGGCACTTGGAACCCCAAATGCATCTGTGTATTGAAGGAAACAACCATTTACAAATTTTACATGATTTCCACTAAGCAAGACTGTCACTGACCATGACAGTTCTGACTGTTTAGGTTCAGATTAGTGCAGTATGCAGTTTCTGGAAAGACAGTCTTCCTTCTTTTGACACTGCACTGGTTTAGTTGGTATAGCATGTCACATGACAATGCTTCAGTCCCAGAACTCTGATAAGCTATGCTCAAGGTGGTTGATTATGTGTGCATGCATTGGTTCTCAACCCGACTTGACTGCGTGCCAAGGGTCATCATGCGGAATAAGCTGCTTTAGCAATGCTGGCCCTTCTCTGACATCAAAGATAAATGCCTTAACCACCCCATCACACAAGTACATGTATATCTATATATATTTCCACAACAGTCCTCAAATATTATGTACATGTATGTACGCAACTCAACAGATTCTGTTCTGTGTATCAAGCATTAAAAGATACATGCCATAAAAATTCTTTTCCCCTTTTACATCGAGTAAATTTGAATACAAACCTTGTCTCTGATCTTTCCTTCCACAGCTTAAGTTTATTGACAGTCATGAGAAGAATGGAGATGTCAAAAAGGGGCTTCAAAGGCCAATTTTTAAAAGGCATTTTCGCTGGTGTGGTGACAAAATTTGGCTGAGTATGTTTTATGGTATCTGTACACGACAATCTTATAATAAGTCAACCTTCTTTGACACGAGCACCTGACTGTTTGATGCAGTTGCCTGCACAATTTGACTAATTTCATTTGACTGGCCAAAACCGGGAATTCAAAGGCCAAAGCCTACCGTTGATTTTCAAATTAGAAAGGGCCTGGAAGCTTGGAAATGAATTCCTTCTGAATGTGCACCTCCTTATTCTTAGAAAATGTGATCAGAAAACAAATGACGGTTCTTCATTACCATGGTTTCCTCTGACATCTATCCAGATAGTCTTCTCTGTCACATGGGCATGATCCAGGGCATTTTTGTAACTTTGCCATTCTACCTCGTACTGCTTGGAGCCCATGTTATCTAGCGTTTTGGCATCGGTAAGATCGCCTGCAATAGAAAGCAGTAGGTATCACTATCATGAAAATGACGGCAGGTGCATAACCAGAGTTTGTTTTTTTTTTCATTGAAATAGAGCATTTGCCCTATTGAGGTTAACTTACAACGCAAGCTCTGAAGGCACTCGCATTAAAGATAATAGTCAACTTGGGAATACTTTTGTTACATACTATTCCAAGCATTTATCATCCAGTTTCACGATCTTAGTGTAGCCCTAATATCATGATCTATTTTTACACTCCTTCCTTTGCTTCAATCAGCATCCCAGTTTTGTTCTTAAATTTCCTCCACTCTGCATCCCCTAGCTACATGTACAACACTGTACTGTATACTTATACAGAATACAGTTCAAGTCAGAACTTTAAGCCTGACTGAACTGAAAAAATTGAAGAAAAAATAAAATGTTGCTAAAATTGTTCCATGACCTTTTCTAATTCTGTGACAAATTGGTTTCAACAACCTGCCCTTGTCATAAACATATGTACAAAGCCCAAATCTTCACACAATTCATCACAAATAGAATAACCATAAAAAGTATAATAATGCATATTTATTCACAGTTTTTCTTTCTTGGGAAATGTACATGTACTTTAATAATCAGGAAACACATGCAACACAACCAAATTTGAATGGAAGGGTAATTTTTTTTTTAACTTGATTTGAATTTGTGACTAACCTCTCCCTTTTTCCTGGTACAAAGGGCAGTAGATTATGAGTGACAGGACAGTAGTGTGGGGAAAATCCCATGGGGTAATTGTCAGTATCATGTGCAGGTGAGTTCCACCTGCATATGCAGATCCTTTACATGTTTTATGCACAATGTATGCACCATTAGCTGCACCATGTATTGCCAAACTGAAGCACAGTACATAGGATGAGAATTGTCCAAACAGGTTCACAATTTATACAAAGAGGTATGCAGAACGCAGCAAGGCACACATGTAAATGCACTCAACTTGCACTTGATTTTTGCAGTCACATATTTTTTCTCTCAATCCAGCGCAGCACAGAATAAGGTTATGAGCAAAGACCAGGACACATTGCATCATCCAATCACAGGGAAGTCCAGCGTGGCACACAATATTCAGAATTGGAGCTTGCATCATTGTACATGTACCTCAGTGCAGAGGCATTACATCATGACATACATGCATGCGCTGTGTTCGGTAAAATAAGTTCACTGAACTACCTATATTATCTCCATGTGTACAAATCAGCAACAATGCCTTGTCAAAGAAGCAGGATTGAAGGGTCACCAACTGTGTCTATAAGCAGGGTTGACTTTCCTGAATACAATGGTACATGACCTCATTATCCTATCAGCAGTGAGCACATGGCATTATAAACGAAACAACTGTTGAAGAGCTACCTGTACCATGATCAATTGTGAAATTCTGAACAATGACTTCAAGAGCTCAAACTCAAACTCCACACTAACTGTTGCCAATCTGTCAGATGTTCATGTACATACAGTGTATTTTTATCTCCATTTTGTGAACCTAATGAAATCATTGAAAATAAAAAACAAACCAAATCCCCCTCCCCGAAAGAAAAAAAACACCAAAATTTAAGGGAATCCTCGTTGTTATGCTGCCTTTTACTTCCGAGTCAGGAGGTATTACTGTCTTCTTTATTCCACAAGCATTGAAAAAAAACCCAACTACATTGGTACATACACATTGAAAGCAGATGCATGTACGGGTAGGTGAACAGTTACACGTATTTCAGTGGATTAGCTTCAAATTTGGGGGTTTAATAGAGTAAAACCTAAAAAAAACATGTCTCCACAGTAACAATGCGATTTCTTTGGGTTGAAATTTACACGTATAATTTATCAACATTGAATTTAATTGGCATTAATTATTATAATGTGAAAATCCATTCACTTTTACTGTGCAATCTAATAAACAGTGGATCTTTGAAGACGCCTGCCCACAGGCCACACACAAACACAATCTGTGGTCTTCTCATCACAAAAATTATTTTTTAACTTGGGTTTCATGCCTCAATTCCTGACAAACAGTTGTACATGTACAGTACATGTACCAATACCATACATGTATCCTGAAATGACGAATGGTACATACAGGTAGGGTCCAGTACAGGTAAATTGATGACACAAATTAGAATGTACATGCATGTAAATGTCAGTGGTATCATGTACGGTTGAAAGGTTTTATTTATCCAACAATCTGCAGTCTGGTCCTTTGAATGGGATTTAAGCAGGTAAAACATGACTCATTTTGAGAGTCGGCGCCAACAGTCAGTGTGATTCATCTAGATGAACACATAGTTCATGTACATGAACTGAGGCTCTGTAGAGCCTAGGGTATTTGGGAATAACCAAGAAAAAAAACCAAGACACTTGACTTAAAAAATCCTCATAAACTTTACACTGAAATGCAACAATGATTGTCAAAAAAAGGAGGGCAGCATCATGCAAGAAGGACGGTGGTAATACGGAAAGGAAGAAAAATTCACAGAAGTTTTAACCAAATTGATGGTAAGAGAAATTTATTAATCTACTGTACATGTATTGGAGCAGAGCCCCATGTGAATGAATCTCAAAACAGCTACAGCACAATATCGTATCCAAAATGTGCAAAAGAATACAACAGATCCTTGGTTAACTCACCTGTTGCTAGCACTAGCTCCGGCTTGATAGCTTCCACATTTTCAATGCAGAACTTGTTGAAATCTGTAGTTCTCTGGGGATCCCTGAAGCGTGATATATGTATATCTGATACCTATCAAAATACGTAGGGTGTGAAATAGATGGACATCAACTGGGAGGGCAAACAATCCGAGGTACACAAGGTGTAAAAAGCACGCAGATTTGTTGCAAAAGGTGTGTCGTCTTCATTATTTTTCAAACTTTTAGAGGGCACTGAAAAAGTTACTCAACAGTGGAAAATGTGAAATTTAACACATCAATAAAAACTAACAGTTCCTATGTAAACAATGTTGTAAACAAATCCGGAATAAAGCACGCTGTGCAAGTTACTGAAGTACAACAGGAAAAGAAGACAAAGGTGGCAACAAATGATGACAATAAGGCAAAAACAACAACAACAGTTCTGCTACCCATTACACGGCATCTGAAGACTGGGTAGATGGGTAGGAACAAATTTTTGTTCACTTTTTTTTCAATACCGATTCAGTGTCAAGCTAAGTGTCAAGTAGTTAAAATAATAACAGCAACAGAAGTAAGGTGGCTTTATTTCAAATGAAAGGATAAACAAGCCTGTAAAATCTTTTTACAACAAATCCAAACTGAAACAGATACTTCATCGTCCTTTAGTTTCCAATTTCATATTTTCCTCACATTTTTGCCCCAAAACTTTAGGTCACACGGTCCAAATAGGGTATGAACTATGAACTGGTAGGGAAACTGGAAAGCATAACTATTTTTTCCTTGTTGTCTAGACAGACAAGGGTACTCACGTGAATGAACCACCAGAGATTTTCTAATTTATCTCCAGGGTAAGGAGCCACGTCCCCCAGTGGGTGTGGCGGTCCATCATAAGGTGGTGGGAGGGTGAAATGATCCAAGGTGTAGGCCAGCAACCATGCTGCCAAGCTGACCGTGAGGATGAGAAGCAGTGTGTACAAGCCCAGGATCCGAGCCATTGGTGACATATACATGTACTTAAATGAACCCAGACTGTCAGCAAACCGTACGCATTCCACCAGCTAATGCTGAAAATGAAAATTGTATCTGTTATCTTTAACCTGACAATACATATGTACATTTAGATGATCTAATCATTTTAAGCCATGATTTAATCAAATTGCCATAAACTTAACTGAGCCGTCTTGTTGAATTTTAAACAGAAGTTTACAATACGAAAGGTTCGTGAAAGTGTATTGCTCACATAACAATACAATGTACATTTAGGACAGCAAATCACTCTTAAGTTTTAAAAGTTGTCTTAAGACAACACAAGCTGGATAAAAGCATTAAAATCGTATCAAATCAACAAACGGTTACATTCTATGTATTAAAAACTGATGCCAACAACAAAATACATACATGTACAAAGATGCAAATAGTTCAGGAATGCATTATCACTGATGAATTTGTGGTAGAAAGCATTACTCAGAAAGGAAACTTCAGTGATATTGACAAGTGTTTGAAAACTGTCCAAACAAAAAATTATATTGAAAACAGCTCCAATGCATGTCCCCATATTCTCATTATGCAGTATGCACTTATGCAGGTACGTTCATGCACCTGTACATGTACAGGTGTATACACTATCCAGCATGACCAGCACAGCTGATAATGCCACACAAGACCCATGAACTAAAACATGTGCACGTACATATGCATCATCATCTGACACACTACATCATGTACACAGTGTGATTTGAGTCATGACAGACTGCTGATGAGTGGGAAAATACTATTTAAAATATGTGTACATGTACATGTACCTGCAACAAGTTCAAAGTGATTTAAAAGCAAAGAAACCCACATTAATATTTGTACTTACACGTGTATATTGCAGTGAGTTGAAATGTTTCAGTGATAAATTAGCACTCTACTGCAGCTGTGCATGACAGGGCAACATATTGGGGGCTTTCCACTCTAACATTAAAAATTGATCTGTCTCTTTGTTGAAGTCATCTGTCTACCGCGGACACTTTCTACTCAAAGATCTGCCTTTGAAATGTAGGGCAAACCTCAAACTACAAAGACATAATGTTGACAGTCTCAGCTTATTATCTCAGNAATTGAATTTTAAACAGAAGTTTACAATACGAAAGGTTCGTGAAAGTGTATTGCTCACATAACAATACAATGTACATTTAGGACAGCAAATCACTCTTAAGTTTTAAAAGTTGTCTTAAGACAACACAAGCTGGATAAAAGCATTAAAATCGTATCAAATCAACAAACGGTTACATTCTATGTATTAAAAACTGATGCCAACAACAAAATAAATACATGTACAAAGATGCAAATAGTTCAGGAATGCATTATCACTGATGAATTTGTGGTAGAAAGCATTACTCAGAAAGGAAACTTCAGTGATATTGACAAGTGTTTGAAAACTGTCCAAACAAAAAATTATATTGAAAACAGCTCCAATGCATCCTTAACTTTGTGCATAGACATGTACATGTCCCCATATTCTCATTATGCAGTATGCACTTATGCAGGTACGTTCATGCACCTGTACATGTACAGGTGTATACACTATCCAGCATGACCAGCACAGCTGATAATGCCACACAAGACCCATGAACTAAAACATGTGCACGTACATATGCATCATCATCTGACACACTACATGTACACAGTGTGATTTGAGTCATGACAGACTGCTGATGAGTGGGAAAATACTATTTAAAATACGTGTACATGTACATGTACCTGCAACAAGTTCAAAGTGATTTAAAAGCAAAGAAACCCACATTAATATTTGTACTTACACGTGTATATTGTAGTGAGTTGAAATGTTTCAGTGATAAATTAGCACTCTACTGCAGCTGTGCATGACAGGGCAACATATTGGGGGCTTTCCACTCTAAAATTAAAAATTGATCTGTCTCTTTGTTGAAGTCATCTGTCTACCGCGCACACTTTCTACTCAAAGATCTGCCTTTGAAATGTAGGGCAAACCTCAAACAACAAAGACATAATGTTGACAGTCTCAGCTTATTTTAAATGAAAATTGACTGCACCTGTGCAGCAGGTCCCCTGCCTCACTGTTCATGCCCAGCACATGGGGGTCATATGTTCTTACTCTTGAACCCATGGTCACATGCCATGTATTAGTACTGGTACATGTTCATGTGTAGACATGCATGCAGACAACATGTGTTGAAACACTCTGTGTCTTTTTACTGCAGACCATATTAACCCTAACTATTCTGAATCCAACAAGCATATGTGCATGATTTAAATGGTTTCTAGGGGGTTTGGGTTTCAATAACTGATACAAAGTTGCAAACAGAGAATAGGTAATCCCTGAAAGAGTTTATTACAAATTTATAATGGATTGGTAAGTTTATCATTTATGTAGATACATGCTATTTACTCAATGTTAGTTCTTACAATTACAGCGTACATGTGTATTTTGAATAAAATGTGGCAAGTACCGCTATGGAGAATGAAAACATGAATTTGGGATGTAGACAGTTTAACATTTGAAATTTTGGAAGGAGTGAAATAAAAATGTTCACAACTGAGCATCATATTGAGTCCATTTTTCCCAAAGAACAGAAGAACATTCTTTGCTAGATGGAAGTAAAGATTGGAAAGCTTTCCAGTTTCTCTTCACAGACGTACACATGTACATGTATACAGCCTTCAAAGTCAGCAACAGTACATGTATATTTATAATACAAATGGCAATTTTAAGAGAGTACAAAAGAAACGGTAGGCTACATCATGAGATGCATGTACATGTACATGTAGATACAACATGTAAATGTACTTTGAATCATCAGCTCCAGCTGATGAAACACAATGTACATGTACAATGTAAAGTGTACATGTACATGTATGTGTAGATTACTCAAGAATGCTGTACTTCAGATTTCAGTTACCGTAGTCTTCAAAACAAAAGTCTGATGTACTAGTGGACAAGTTTTTCTTCACCATATTTTGGATGCTCCCTGACTTGGGCAATCATCCAACAAACAGGTTATTCAAGCTGTCTGCAGACAGTATGAGGATTGTATTAGAGGACACAAAGGCTGTGCCGAATATCCGAATAACTGAATATTCGATCAATTATCAAATATTTGAATATCATTTTTCGAATTTGAATATTTGAATGCAAAATTCATGAAAAGGGAAAACTTTCTTTCCTTTTTAAATGAGAAAATTGCATTTGGAGGTTTGTTTCAAGCAGATTCAAATGGAAAGCGACAGAAATCTTACAGTGATTCAAAAAGTAAATTATTCATTGAACAATTTAAAAGGAATAGAAATTTACAAAAGAACAAGAAGTATTATTCATCTCTTAAATCTTGGCTGAAGATACATGTACTCCTAGATGTGAGAATCTATTATATTGATCATAATGTACAATTGTGTGCGTTACTGCAACTGATTTTGTATACAGTTTGTTCATTAACACTCTGCCGGTTGGAACGACCGAATGTTCGGATATTCGATCAAATTTAAGGTCGAATATTCGATTAGTGAATTATTCGAATTGACTCAGCCCTAGAGGACACATGGTATGGAGGTGACTTAATGCTTTGAGCCTCAGGCATCTCAGCAAATGTAAAAACCAACTAAGGTAATGAATTGGTTTGTCTGCAACAATGCAATATGAGCTTGTCTTCATAGAATAAATGCTGTTGAATTCAATATAGACCTGGCATATCATAATCAAAGTAAAAAGCCAACTAAGGCTGGTTTTGATTTGGTAAAACTCACTTTCCTGACAGGATCATAGGAATTAATTGAAGGTCAATTTTGCTTTAGAACTTACAATGTACCGGTTCACAGGTACATGCCACAGACACAACATAGCTTCCAATTAAGAAGCTGCATAGATCTATACGCCCAAAAGCTGCACATTTCAAACGTTTATCCCTGCAATCTTGGACAAAAAGGTAGTATCATCTTTGTCACTTCATGTTTTTTAAAGGTACCGGTATTGACAATGTACTGATTGTACAGTAATTGTGACCAAACTTTGTTCATTATCACACTTTTTTTTGAAGCAAGCCTACTGTACACTTGGCAGCAGCATTATATAGAAGTGAGATCATGGGTGTAGCCAGGACCTTTTGGGGGAGGGGATGGCAAAGCACTATTTTTCAGGAGGAAAAATTACAGGGTGGAAGTGAATTGAGTGCTCATCAGCAACAACGAGGGGGGGCAAGATTGCTTTTTTTTTTTTAAGCAAATTGGTAATTTTCATTCCTTTTCATTACTCTCATTTTTTCAATGTTTATCTCTTTTTGGTCCTTTGTTATTTTTTCCCCAGGGGGGAAACTGCCCCCCTCCCACATCCACAACTGAGATACAAGCATCTAGGTTGTTGTTGCCAGGTTTCAAAAGGGTTTTATGTAGGCCTACATGTATCAGTTGACAAAATTGCTGTTTTTGTGTAGTGCTGATGTTGACTACCGTTATGCTCAACTCAACTGGTTTTGCTCCTTCCCCTCCTCATTTCTTCTTCCAATCTACTCCATGTACATCATTTTTTCTTGACTGAGCTGAGATTCATTTTCTCTTATTTCATTTTTGGCATTAGGTTTTTCTTGCCCATGTACTTTTACTCAAAAAAAGAGTTTCTCAACCAAAGTTTGGCATATCTACAAGGTACATGTATACATGTAACTGTGCACACAGTGGTCTGCCCCATTGGCCAAAACTGGGAAAGGATAATTATTCACAATGAAGCGTGCCAAAAGTTCTCTGAACTGTCATTAGTTCCTGAGTAAGACAATAAATTCTGGAATGGCACCGACTGCATGGATGAAATACCCCCTCAATATGCTTCATTTGCTTGCAAATTACAAGGTTTACATGGAAATAGTCAAATCTTTAAAATAAAATGAAGTGTACACGTATATACCGGAAACTTCATACAGTTCAAATCCATGTATTAAAAACTGAACAAGTGAACACTTAGCCCAGTGATTAGGGAAGTTTAATCAAATGGTGTACATGATGTAGTCAATTGTCATAATTGTTTCTACCCCCGGAAGTCCTTACATTGTATATCATCCTTGTATTATAAAATAAAATCCAACATTTCACTGCAGGATATTTTACCTTAGAACTTTTCCTGACCCATGGCTCCGGATAATTTTTTTAAAGGGAAACAAATATCTAAAATTACACTGTTTCCTTTTTCATGAATATGAAATCCCTTTATCGATGGCAATGACATACATCCATGGACGACCATGACATGATGGAGATATTGTGAGATTTCCATTGCCGACGGGCAATGGAAATCTGGATCTTTGCACTGTTTTTTGTGACCTTTTTTCAAAAATACACGTAGAAAGAAGAGTTTTCTTCACCAAAATTAATTTCTAAAATTCAGGGCAATTATGACTGATTTGAAAGAATCAAACTGTATGCCTCACTGTGACTTGAAATTTAATCGAAAAAGTTTTAAACTAAGAGAAGGAGAAAGAGGAAGTGGTGGGAAGTCAAGATATGGTGAATATACAGTGAGCATGGTGAGACAGTTGTGTTTTCATGGTTTTCTCAAACTGTATCACCAAATCAAAGCAATAAAAATTATTCCTAATTCAGGCGACACCAACTGTCAGGTTTTTCTGAAGTAGGGCAAAAGGCCTACGGGTAGGCCTACCCTGTAAAACTAAAACACTGGTTGAAGCGTGCAGGCACGAATTATGATGACGGAAGTTTTACTACCATGTGACTACAACCTTTCTCTATGCTACAACTTACAAGTACAACTGATCCGACTAATCTGCAGACCTCGACTGTGTTCCTGTCAGTGTCACTTTGATTAAATTACAGTACATGTACATCCGCTCCAGTGTTCTTCAAAATATTATTCCATTTAGAATTTTATTTTCAGTCCAACTTTTCAACTAGCGACAAGGAAGCCATAAAAAAATTTACTTTACTTGAGAGAACAAATTTTGCTCCAAGTAGGCCTACTAAAGTCAGTGCGCAAATTATGGTAACCACTGGGTAGTCGTGCATGGCCTAGGCCTGCGCCTTCCTTGCACTGTAGCAGTCATACTCATCGCAGTAGGCATGATATTGATAGGTAGTATTCCGTGTAAAAAGGAATAGAATTTTAACTACAGCGATTGCAGGCCTACTCACTTTTGCAGGCAGACAGGATCGGCTCTGATTGTATAGTTTTTATGGAGATTTCAGAGGCTATGACGCAAAGCTACCAATTTTGTTTTCCAACCGCAGCAGGACCGGACCACGACAAGCTAGCGCGACGACGTTCAATATTTCAGTTTTACGTTTGCAACTTCAGCTGACAACTACTAATAGTGGAACTCAAAATCGACCTTTTTTATTTTTCCTAATAACATATAGGCCTAGTCGATTATTCCATAAGAATTCACTACTCCTTTTGCAGGTGTTAATGTATTCGATTCCTTTTTTGTCTTGCAAAAATATTCGCAACCGACAGAATCGCAAAAAAAAAAATAGACTTCATACGGATCCCATATTTATCCAAAATGGTTCATACCGAACAGATGAGGTCTACGTTTTATAAGAGCATCGCAAAACTCACGTAGGCCTGGGACTTGATTTCAAGTTTATTGTGAAATCTACTGCAAGAAGTATGGAACACTGAATCATAATTATTTAAAATGTCTTTAAGTTTAACAGGTGTTACGTGAGTCATAAGAGGGCGCTAAGTTGTTGATACTGCTAGGCAAGCAGCGTAATCGAGAAGAGCTGTTTTCTGCTACGAATAGAAACAAAGCACGGGCGTAGCAAAGGGTTAAAATTTTCCCATCAATCAGCACGGACATTCTATTCAACTACGCATAGGGCCACCTTCCAACGAGACGAAGGCTACCGTCTTAACATTCATTTATGAGCGGTAGTCGACATGAGACAACCCACATCAGAATTTTCTATACACTTGTAACCCGTATGGAATGTGAGACAAGGTGTCATTTCAGTAATACAGGCTTCAGTATCGCTTCAAGTCTATCTTTTATATTTGGAAAATGAGGCCAAAGCTCTCACTTGGCCAGGAAAAATTGTTTGCGACTCATTGGGGCTCACCTGCACGGAAATCTTTAGTAAAAGGCGAAAGATTTATTCGAGATGCAAGCAAACCTGAGATAAATATTAGTTGGTCATAAGGGACAACAGTTTCATAGAAGACAACATGATATTCACGGTGGGCTGCAATTAATACCGCGTTAAGATTTTGTTCCAATATCTGCGCATGTGCACCTTCGTGAGTGAGTGGGACCATGGAGTTAAGGAACATTATCAGCATATGGGCAAAACCTGCGCCGTCTGGAGCATGCCCTGGATCATACGTTATAGAGGAATACCTATTGTAAGCAGTAGCGTAATTACAAGGGGCATGTGACCCAACGCAGTCCTTGCGGTGACATCCCCGGATTCCCCCCCTCCGCCCCCTTTGAAATCTGGGAATAATCTTCGTTTGGTTTATGTGGCTACACAGCTGCAGCTTGTTTTTTTTGTGGTGTCCCTTTCGCCACTAAAAGTAAGGTTCATGGGAAGCACAATAAAATAACCAACAGAAGCAAGCCCCCATGGGAAGAAATATAATGAAGGGCATTTGGTGTTATAACAGAAAAGATCGAAAGATCTTGACATGACAGGCTGGGGCTGGACATTGGCTGGCACATATCATGGAGGAAGGATCAGCAGGTATCCAAAACTTGAGCTCACTTGGAAAGGGTACTGGCCGCCGGGTAAAGTTATATTTTCCACTTCAGATTTTAACGTCAAGAAGTCCCTCAAGATGTATCCGTTGGCACCGGAGTCCCTCAAAGAAGTAACCGCTGGCTCCGGAGTCCCTCAAGGCTCAAGGAACGGTGTTGGGGCCGTTGCTCTTCCTGTGCCACAAAAACGACCTCCCACACAGCGTTACGTCCAAGTTCGTCTCTTTGCAGATGAGTGCCTCCTGTACTGCCAAATCAACTCAAGCAATGACCACATCACCCTACAGCAAGACTAAGATAATCCGGGCTCACCAGTGGGGAATGAGCTTCTACGCCAATAAATGTAATATACATGTACTGAGTATTCGAAACAAATCAACACATTTCTATAGTCTACAGCAAGTGCAACATCCGCTACCTGGGTATATACATCTCAGAAGATCTCAAATGGATTCTACGTGTATCTAACATAACCAGTAGAGCCAATCATCACGCTAGGATTCGTAAGGAGGAATCTCAAAAACTGTCCTCAAAATTGCAAACGGTCAGCCTAGATGGCCTTGGTGAGATCAGCCTTGAATATCACCAACCGTCTTAAAGGGTGGCTGCAATAGGTTTTGTAATTACAAACTTCTAAAATGCACCTTTCTAGTGCCTCAGCTCACATTGTTTTCAACCGCTGTTTCATTATTTCAAGGGGTATTTTAACGCCTTTTGGGCTTTTATGCTAATGAATTTCCATATTCATGAGCAAAACTGTGATTTCATCTCAGGAAGAAGCCTCAATGTTACATTGGTTTGTACACAAAAGTCCTGCATTTTTGTAGCTTTTCCTGGACTCAGTTTTCCCTTCTTTGCTATTTGCTTCTTTGCTATTATTGTTCATGTGCATATCAACAAGAAAATGTCAATCCCTCTTTCAGAGATGTTTTCAGTAGGTAAATTCTGGGTTCACAATTTGAACAGAAACACTATCCACTGAACTATGTCTAAGTCCCTAGATGGTGTCACAGCAACAGCGCCCTCAGTCCCATGGATAATTTTAATTGTTTAAAAACATGCACTCTTCAGTGTATCTAACTACATAGTAGTGTAAAAGAGTTTTGAAACAACGAAGAAGAGTAAAAAGGTGCAGAAAAATTGTGTACAATGAAACTTCATTGCAGCTAAAGTGCATCCAACACTGAGTTGCCCGCCGCTTTATCACAAGTGACTATATTTCGGCATACAGGATCAGTCACCAAGATGCTGCAAATTCTAAAGATACAAACTCTTCAGACGTTAACAATTACGCCTGATGTTTCTATACAAGGGCACGGTTGAACAAAGAGCACAATAATATCAACACAATAAATCAATCATTGACTTGAACCACCTCGACGAGAATTTTGGTCAAGCACATTCGGTTGGAAAGTTAAAAAATCTTGGTCACGAGCCTCGCTCTCCATAGTAACATCCAATATATACCCCCTGTCTCCGTTGCGTCAATGCCAGAATTGGTGTCTGCAACGTACAGATACAGATAGATTACAGACACAATTTCAGTCGTAGTATTCTGCCCCAAAATGAAACAATTTTTTTTCAACAAATTGCCGCCCCTATCTGTTTCTACGAAACAATCTTTTCTGTTTGTTTTAAAAGTTTTTAGAACAAAGCTTTGATGTACGGTGAAGCTGAATTTTGCTTTTCCTGTTCATAGCCACTTTGCACTTTTACCAAATTATAAGTTTTAGAACCCGATTTCTTCTCCTTAAGCAGTCTGAACACAAAACAATAATAAGCAATTTCTGTGGTTCCTACGTACTGTGAACCCTTCAGCGGATGGTCTTAGTTTGTGATTACGATTCTTTTAATCATTTGCGCTCCATAGATGCAAAGCACACTAGTTGCTAGTAGTACATTGTATTACAATTTAACGTAAAGGGCATTGGCACCAGTCTACTGTGAGACAACAACGCATCAAAATTGGAAATGATTTCATCGTGTGTTTTTGAAGGAATTTCCCCTGGAGATCAGTGAGTTTAACGTACGCAGTTGTGTTGTTGAGTTTCCAACATGGAGGAATCGGCGCTTTCACAGACGACTTCGAGTGCGACTGCTAGTATTCTTCTTCACGAAGAGGAAGTGGTACGTACATGTGGGCATGTTTTTTGAATGACCACGATTGTTGGACCTTTTGTTACAGGCGTTTCACAATACTGGCTAGCCCCACTAGTGTGGCACGGACTCTCACTCCCGCTCCATCCTTAGCCACACCCGATCGGGGGAGAGAACCCGATCAGCCGTGACAGTCTCGAAGACTGTTCCGTGTCAAGACATGTGTAATACACGGACTGAGCGATAAAATACTACATGTACCAATATAGGCTCCTCCAAAACTTTGGCAGCAGTTTAGATGTCTTGACATGGAAGAGCTGTAGAAACGATGAGGGATCAAGTGACGTAATGTTCAACGACCTTATTTTAAAGATGGCGACTGTGAGAGCGAGCCCGTTAGATTGAATGGATTTTGAATGAATTCTAAAGTTTCCAATTACAGTCAAACATGGCTGGTGTGAAGCAGAAATGGAGTGATGTGGAGATGGGGCAAAGTTACTTGGGGTGGAGTGACATTGGGCGACATGGAAACTGGGTGAAGTGACCGACACACCATATATGTATATTTAGCCATCGCCAGCAAAAATTATTTAAAAGGTATTTAGCCAGCTAGTAGGCTAATAAAGGTTATTAAATTACCTCAAAATTCGAGTAAGGTCTGTGGTCTAGTGGATAGCACATACCCCCAGAAATATGGAGTCTGTCATCCATCACACTTTACAAATGGAAGCATGGCGAACAATGGACCCCACAGTTCTGGGGGTAGATAGCAAGCGCATCTTGATATCACGACACCCTCCCAGCTGAGTTCAGTTCCCAGTGATCAGCCCTTTTGTTTGTCCCAAAAATTAAGAATTTTCTTCTCTTGTTTACTTTAAACTGACTTTAACAATTAATTACAGAGTTTTGCATTTTCTTTTTTGGAGAATTTTCATTTTTAACTGATAAGCCCGAAATTGTAAAATAGTCTTATTCCTACCTCGTAAATACAAAGGTACAATGACTGTGTTATCACAGAACCAGACTAAGGTTAGTCACAGTAAGAAATTGTAAGTCCCAAAAAGTTGAAAAACGTTTAGTATAAATTTGCCAGCACTGGGTAAATATACCTGCCTTAACTTCAAAATGTTATTGGTAGGCCTGGTCCGAGTAGTCTAATGTACTGTGTGTTGACGCAGTACTGTAGGCTACCCCTAAGAACATAAGACTTGGGGGTTCTTCGTCCTCTGTGCTCGGCAAATGATAAAAGTGCGACATGTGTAATGAATAATTTGGATCCTATCCATGGTTGCATGATCTGATGTTAGCCAATATTTAGCAGGGTCCAAGCAAGTTTGCAGGAAGACTTCACAGATAATAACAGTTCAAGAAAAACAGTTGTTATGTCTACATGTAACAGGCTAGATGTGTTGGATGCACTTGACCAATCTACACGATTGCCCCATTGCCTTGCGCAGTGGGTTAATCTCCAGCCTTACTTCCTTTTTAACCCTAAACATCCCAAAGCCTTGAAAATCCTCCAAGCAGATTTATACTGATCCAAGGTACCATTCACGCTGCCTCAACTAAATGAGAGGAATTGCCTGAGGATTTTGAAGGATTGAGGCAGTGGGTACCCCTCCATGAAACATTGGAGAAATATCAAAGGATTTTGGAAGATTGAGGCTGTACCCCATTTTGTCATGAGGGCAGTGGGAGGATTTTGAAGGATTGAGGGTGTATCCTCTGAAGAGCGTAGACGGTTGGGGTTAAAATAGCCTGTCACAACTGTGTATTTAAAGAAGAGGTAAGTTGGTGATTGCAGAATTAGGCCCTGTCCACAAATCATGTTTAAGATCAACTGATCGATTTTACCCAACTATACATGTATGTTTGGCTCAGCATGCTTGGTCAATACCCCCAGAATTCTGGGATTCATTATCCGGTGCCCTCCCAGACTACGAACCCAAGAGTCTGGGGGGGGGGGGATTACTAGGTCAGCTGATCTGCATGATTGCCAGTCACTCTGCACGATTGGTCTACCGGTATCTTGTATGAAATTTTGTTAAATGTTTAACTACAGTATTATTAAACTCCAGTACGTTCATTTGCTGTGACAAGCAAGTATTGGCACTCCAGTTCTTTTATTTTTAGAACCATTTTTGGTGCCTAAAGGTACGGTAGGGTTGGGTGAATTACATGTAAATTGAGGGCTTCTTTTATGTTGCTGTTTTCCTGGAATTTTAGAACAGTAAATGGGTACCTGGATACCCATTTTTTAGGTTACTCAGTTCCTTTCCTACCTGCTACTCGACACTTCTATGTCTCCAAGGAACAGTACTCTTTTTCTAATAAAACAAGTGATGAGTATTGCAAATTACACAGACAGAAACGTATTGTCATGAAAAGGTAAATGAAACAAGTTGCACATTTTCCAAATTTACAACCATGCAGACACTCAGCAGTGTAGAACAAAAAACTGAACAGTACATGTACTCTTCTGTAAAACTTTGAATTTTAACCATTGAATCCACTGATAGTCTCAAGCCTCTTAAAGACCTTAGACTGCTGAGAAACAGAGAAATGTTGGTTTTGAAATCAATTATTGGTAAGATGATGCTGATTAAATGGAACCGAAATCTAACGTGTGTGGATGTTGTTTTTTTAGTAACTGGTTTCAGCTCATGGATCCAATGACATTTGTTTCAAATCGTTGTGTATATAGGCCAAGACGCCAGCCACAGCCCCGGATAATATCACCGTGGGCATTAGGAAGCCCAAGAGGGTTATCCACTTCAGCGATGGTGTCCTTGAGGAGTACACATCTGATGAAGAGGATGAAGACAAGAAGGCTGTCGCAGAACCAACAGTAGACCCGGTGAGTTATCCAAGATGGTACACAAAATGAAAAATACCTTTGGTATTGGCAACACACCAGACAACTTTCCTGGTGATGTTAACATAATTGGTCTCATTCTTTTAAAAAGCTGTTTTCACTCGAATGTTCTGCATCTAATACCAGGAAGCATAAACTGGTGTTTATTGGAGCTTTGAAGCTGGAGGAACTGTGCTGTTTTTCTTTTCAATTTACATGTTTATACAATTTAACTTATGGTTACAAAGATCAACATTTGGCATTGTAAATTAGCTTGCATGTCCATAGTTTGATCTGGGAGAATTATGTCAGGAATGAAAATCTTGGATTTCCATCTCAGCTAAAGCCAGAAAATCTACCCTCCTACCACACCTACATGTAGGCTGCAGGGTCAGGCAACATTCCGTCAGGTTGCATATAGTAAAGATCCCCCAAAAGAAAATTCATTCTTGTGCTGTGTCATGTATGGGCCTGCATCACCTGCATGTGGAAATAAGAATCGAAATTGTACCTTCAGTTGATATCTTGAACCATTCTATTCTTGAACAGTGCCTGATTATGTCAGGCTTTTAGGGTCCTTGCTTAGACAGACATTTAGCAGATATTTTTGGGGTATTCAATTTTAACATTTCTCACTGAGACAAAATTGTTGTAATCACTTCCCTTGACATCTACAGAAAACATTGCCTTGGATTCCATACCTGTGGTATTACACTGTCGTAGCAGCCACTAAAACCATTGGAGGTAAGAGCTGAACTCTTCTAAAGGAATGTGGTGATGGTTAGAGCCAAAGTACAAGGGGATAGGGAGGGTACTCAACAGTGGCAGACGGACGAACTTCACTATGGAGGGGAAGTCAGTTCTATGGCATATTCACTTTCTTTCCTTTTTTATTTTTTTAAATTATTTTTCTGGGGAAGGGAGCATTGTCTGCTCCCTGTAACACCCACGCTTAGGAGATACATGTAACTGACTGGTTGTTTAGAAAGTTAATTTAAAAGGAGTTACAGCGGTTCAAATGCTGTAATGGTGATTTATCAAGTAAACTTGTTAATGGTATGTTCAGGAGACTGCTGGAAGTCCTAATGCATGTACACCAAAACATTGCTGCAAGTAAAAGTTATGTTATGAAGTTTATAGATGAGAAAATTCTTAATGTAACGTTACACTGATAATTGTGGAGTGCTAATTGACTAAAATTCCTTTACCTAAATAACTAAAGTTATTGTTTAGAAAATGCTACAAGTTACATTGATCAATGTAACCAAAATACACCCTTGGATTTTGTTCAGTTCAGGACCATTGTCATTTCTACCTTGTTGGATTTTGTTGCATTTAGCAAGATGACTCAGCAAAACATGGTTGGGTGTAGAAAATTATTGAGGTACATTTTGATGATGGCAGTCTGATTGAAAAATATCAAGTCTGTCAGGCTTCAGTTTGTTAAGCCATTGAACTAAGGCATCCTTGTTTTGGGTTGACTAATTCCAGCCTGTGACTTCCTGGGGGAGAAGTTGGCCTATTTCCTCGGTATCACCTCGCCCAAATACCAGTTTGCCATCAATGAATACAACAGATTAACTGAAGAGGTATGATCTGTTTTGTTCATGTGCAGCTTACTTTGCCAGATTGTTTGTTTCAATCATATATCTGATTGTTCCTTTGTCTTGTCTCTTTCTCACATTTTTTGTCCAGTAACTTGTCAAAGCTACTTTTCTAAGTTATTTTGGTTGTCCCAAAATTGTATCTCAAGTATAACATTTCAGATATTTAAAGACTTGCAGTCCGTTTTTCTTCATTCGAGAAATATGAGCGTTTGTTGTTAAAAGTTGATTAAATCCAAGTAGATTTGCCTGTCTGTTTGCTGTTCATGAATCTTTTGTAGAATGTTTCTATTGACTCTTGAAAACAAAAAGATGCATAGATGGGCTTGGAGTCTTCAATTTACAGTCTTGCTGGCGTGTCCACTTTGATTGCTGATATCTGTTATGGAATTGCTATGGACAATTGTACTTCTTGTGGCTGAAATAAATGGGCAAGGGATGATCCTGTTTTTACTTGCACTTTCTTGCAAATTCATTGGTCGATCATTTGATTTGAATCTCTTTCTTTAATCCGTGTGATGACCTTCAGGAGAGGAAGACATTGGACCTAGACCAGGAGGAGAAAGAACAGAGGAGAGAACGGATTGCCATGATGCAAGCCAACAGAGTGTATGCAGAGACCACCGTGCCTTACTCTGCGGCCAACCCAAGCCTAGGCACAGATCTGTAACTGGTTGGGGCAACAGCTGTATCTCAAGTCGTGGCTGCAGCTGGCAGTGACATGTCCGTCTATGGGAAGTGGATGTTAATGCTCGCTGCGGCTTCCAAAGGCACATGTGTTATCATTACATTAGCCATAGCCAAGACTACTTGATGCAGCTTATCACTGGCTATAGCCAGCTAGTGTCAACGTTGACCCATATAGAGCTCATTCAATATCTGCCTTATTCAACCTGCAAGCATGTAAGCATGTTACAGCTCAGCCCATGTCCAATTGACTTGGCTACGGCTTGAAATCACACACACAACTCTTTCTAGTGGTTGCAGCCACCATCATAGACTTGTGTGTACATTTAAGCCCCAGCCAAGTCATTGAGACATTGCCTTGTGCTTGGGCAAGGATACCAACCTATTGGCTTTATTCAGGAGATTTTGGATCATGGTCCCTATATCCCCTTTCTACATTGAACACTCTTTCTAAATCAGGAAGGAACCTGACTAATTTGCTGTTGTTACACAGGTATAGCCTCACTTTGAAACAATATTTTTTGTTTTTTCATTGAAACAAAAAAACAGTTACACATCTTTTTAAATGTCTTTCCATAAGTTAGAATGACCCATTGGAGCACAGAGATGGTAATCTATTATTTGCCCCCATTGCATCAAGGATAGCCTCACTTTCAATTCAAGATGGTTGACTCATGAATAAGGCCAACGGGCAAGCCTACTATCACAGTATGGGTCATGGTACCAGGCATGACCTGTGACATTCAATTCTAATGTCTTTCATCCCTGCAAATGCACAGTAGGGACTTACATAATGTTATTCCCACCATTCATATTTTGAGAGTATTTAGGATAGATTTGGGGGAGAGGCATCTTCCGACACATTTGCGTCAGATTTCACAGTGTGGTATCGCGCAGGATACATATCTGAAAAGTGCTGGAAGGTCTCCATTCACTGTCACAGTGCAAAGAAATGTCTCCCATGCGAACCATGTTGAAGACAGCGTTGACAGAATGGGATGAATGATAGCATGCAGAACTTGATGCGTTTGTGTGCATGCCGGATGCATAATGGAATAAAGTTGACACCATTGGAAAATGTGTGGATGGGTGTATGGTCACTAGTAAAGATTGTAAGCCGGAAAATGCTATTATTCAATAATGTATTACATCTCATATCATTTTGCTGTTTGAAAATTTGGTTACTGTGACGTACAACGGCATTGCCCCTTGCAACCGATGCATACATATTTGTATAAACTGTAAAATGTCTTTAGCCTGTTAAGCCTGGTTTCCATATTGACGTAAGAAATGCAGAGAGCAACGCAAACAAGGTGCAAACTGCAATGTGGACATATGGAAACATGCCAAACAGAGGTGTTGCCGAAAATGCAGACAATCGCAAACCAGCCTGCAAACAATTGGCAAAGTTGAGCCAGGTTCAGCTGTGGCAGCTGTCTGCGTCAAGTAGCCGTGGTATCCCCATACAAACACACAAATGCTGGAATGACCAGCATGCAAGGATGTCTCTCTCACTTAGTTGCATGAATTTTGCCAATTTTCTCAATGCTTAAATATCACTCCCTTATGATCAACTTAATAGCTGACCGTCAATGAAATGCACGAAACTGGAGCAGAGGTTTGGCATCACAAGGCAATACAGTCAATCTAAAAGGGTATTTTCAGAGTTTCAGATGCCATTTTGTTTCGATTTTGGGGTGCGCCCTCTCTTCCATTCATGTCTGCGTCCTCACGTCTTGCAGACCGTCTGCATCACAAACAACCATAGGGAAACCAGGCTTTATTTATCCACCTCACAGACGTAAGCATAAAGTGTAAGAGCACTGTATCCACAACGTACACAATTGACACAGGTGTAAATAAACCTAACTGCTTTGCTATGTGCTGTTATTCTAATTTGTTGTGTTATTCTAATTTGTTGGCAGTACCGCAACCAAGTTCATATTCTAGTTTTTTTATTTTCCTGTCAAACATTTTTCAAACAGCGTAAGTTATTTCCAGAGAAGGGTCTTAAGTCAACTCGATACAGACAAAAGCTGTTGAAAGCCTTCTTTATTCAAAGTTTGATCAATACCTCTTAGATTTTTTTTCTGTCGGAAAAATGGAACATGGATTTCTTTTTATGCAGTGCCTGAGACCAAGCAATGTAAACACTTTATTCAAAATCGAAAATTTACAACCCTAGCTGTCAGGACACTGACTTTTCTGAAAATACTTAAGTGCTGTGGAGCCATAAAGAGCCAAAAGTTGAAGAAAAAACTGATTTGTCCATTATCTCCTACAAACCAAAATCATTAAAAATTTGACACAGTGTGTAATTTGTATAAATGGATGTTCCTCAAAGATGTGGTTGTGTGGAATGATTTGTAAATATTATGATAATGCAACTTATGATCACATCAAATCATTTAGTAAATCACATTATGCAAGATTGATATTACAGTGAGCATGTTTATAAGTTAGCCTCATTTTGCCCTATTTTTGCATCGAAGTTTTAATTAACTCTGTATGGATATTTGTTCCATGAATTGGAAAAGGAAGTGCAATAGAGCGTTAAACTTGCACAGGCTTTTGTTAATGCTTTGTGCCTTATTGCTTTTTGTCAATTTATTATTTAGGTGGGAATGGAATGCTGTGTGTGCATGAAAGTTCATGCCAACTTAGTTTCTGGTTAGGTGTACCTTGTATATATTTGTTACCTCAGTTTCTGTTATGCCTTTTCTCCATTCAAACATCTTTCAATTTTGCATTGTATACGTGTACCCAGTAGATATGTGTTATTCAGCTGACAATGACTAATCCAGGAATTTGTAATGAAACATGTTGATTAAAGTAAATTGTGATTTAAATGATTTCTTCCTTTTTATTCTGTGTGCCTGTCCTTTTCCTGTCCTTTGTAATGTATGCTGTGTTAATGATTGTATGTGAAGTTTCGTTATTCAGTATTTGCATTGACCCTAGTGTTACACATTTATGAGTGCAAACACGAACAATGTATATTCAATCCTCGCTTATAGAACACACCTGTAAGTGTAAGGGTCAAGCTTTGCTTCTTTTGGGCCCCTCTGCATTTTTTGCACTCCTTTGTTCAAATACTTTTGAGATATAATTTCATTTATCTATTTGTGAACATTGGAAAATAGATGAATTGAAATAAAAAGGAAGAGGAAATGAAAACGATGGTATTACTTTAATCAGTAAGTGGGGGCAAGGGCGAACCCAGAACCCTTTTTTTTGGGGGGGGGACTTGCGGTGTGATGGGAGAGCAAAAAACAACTGGGAAATTTGTCGTGTAACCTTTTATGGTTTTTTTGAGGGGTGAGGCTACATTTTGGGGATTTCTTCAAGCTTTGGGAGTAAGGAAAAATGACCCAAAAATTTCGCCCTTCACATTAAAAAAAAACAAAACAAAAAAGGAGGGGGGGGGGAATTTCGCAGACGAAACCCCGGCCCAATGCAGTGGCCTAATTATCCGACAGCAGGTTATTAATAGAGGGCGCTGTTCTCCTGTAACGTTCAGAGCTAGCTCTCTTGCAAGTGTTCCTGTCACACTGGGTGCTGCGGGTTAGGGTTGTGACTTCCAAGTTCAGTCCAGTAGCGATCATGGATGAAAATCAGATTCAACCAGATGCTAGTGGTGTTGCGGACCAAGACACTGAAGAACTCACGGGTACGAAGATAGTGTGCATTTTTTTCAATGAAATGTAGCAAGAGGTTCCAAAACGAGTGACGACGATCGGTCGGTTTGCGCAGCACGATGCTGCGATCATACCATGGAGGAAGGAACACTGTGTTCCTTCCTCCATGATCATACAAACAAGCCACGGTCCGTTCGGACAAAGTGGTCCGTTCAAAACAAGTCATCCATTGTACTTGTACAGTGTAAAAACGAAACGCCTGGTATGGCTTTCCCGTAAAACTTGTTGAACTTGGAGACATTAGTCAGCGGACTTACTATAGACCTAGGCCTATGGCACAGCTTGCCAAAATCATGAAAATATGTATGTCCATAAAGCTAGGCCTACCAAACAACAAGAATAAATCTTGCATCTGTGTTTTTGTTTCTTAAAAATGCTTGGCAAAAGAAACTGTAGCATCACATATGCCAAACAGGAAGACTTGCAAATAGCACAGGAGTTTTATGCATACATGATTCATATAGCATCCACTACACACTTGAAGCCCATAAAGATGATGGTTGAGTTGTATGAATGATTCAACTTCAAGTCCAGTTGTCTGAATGATTGGGTTGTCTGAACTGTTCAGTGAATTGTCGAGTTGTTCCATTAATAATATGGTGGACAAGTTTTCTTGAGTCAAATCTGTCAATGGATGAGTTTTCTGACACCCTCATTTCCTGAGGCATGTCATTCATTGTCCACCAAGTTGGAGAAATTGGATTATTTATGGCGTTCATTTTTGCATTGGCCATCTTTTCATTTTTTGGTTGAGGATGTAGAAAAAAATTTAAATTCTTATCTTTGGTAGTTTAAGTTGTGTAATTTCTCTGATACATAAATTGAATTGAAATTGAATGTTTTATATATTTCAGATGTCCATGTAGTTACATTGTAGTTGATCTGCAAGATTGTACAATAGTGCTGTGCTATAAGTCCATCCTTTGCAAAATCTATTACTTTGGGCCGCCCAAAAAGTCTCTGGTTTCTGGTCCAGAACTGGCTCCAAAAGTAGTGCGGCGACACAGCTTTTTTTCCCCAAATTATTTTTTCTGGAAATGATGTACGTATAACGCACAATGTTTATTGCAACTGCATTCGCACGTGACGTCAGCCGTTACATGTACCAACACGTAAATAGACTCCCTCCCTACTTGTTACTTTTTAAAAACATTATTAGCTTGTACATTTACACAGGACATAAGACCACCTTCTTTGTCTGGTTGCCAGATGTAAATGTATGATATAGAAATGATGTCAGCTGCTAAAGAGTGCCCAACTAAATGTATGGGGAACCAGAGGGACTCCTTTACTGTACATAAACTGTACACATCAACCGTAACCCATCCAAAACACATTAAAATTACACAGTAGCAGGATTCCTGCACATTTGGCAGCTTTTGGACATCATTTTATACCAAATAAAAATCTTTATTTTGCCAATGCTCTGGTCTACAGCAATACATGCGCTGGCCAGAAACAGGAGATTTTTTTGGGGGGGCCTTAATTTGATTTTCTGAAACACTGTGTGACTTATGAAGAAAAGGTGATTGTCTGAAGGTGAAATTTATTGACAGATCATGCAGTAAGGTTGAGCAATTTTGCAAAGATAGACAGATCGGGCAGATCGACTGATCATGCCTAACATATATGTAGAAGGTGATCTTAAAGTAAAAATTACATGTAGCCCTCAACTATTCTAAACATGGGTATTTCCTCCAATGTACATGTAATTGTTACATGCTTAAAAGTTGTCCTGAGCTTTTATGAGTTTCTCTGCAAATGTTTTGTCATTTTGGCAGCAGTTTTATAAAAATTGATACCAGTTTGTGTGAAAAAATGTCGGTTTTAATGGCGCGTTCAGCTACTCAGGCTATTTGCGCAGTAACTATACGTTTATTCATAACCATTATAAATCAGCATCACATTACGGAGTTAGGAAGAAGGTCTAGTTTTAGAGGCAGGAGGAAACCGGAGCACCCGGAGAAAAGCTGCGAGAGCGAGTATGGACTGGAAACCAAATGCACTTAAAGCCTGGGCCAAGCCAGGACTCAAACCCGGGCCTCATTGGAAAGAACCGCTACGCTAACCTGTTCTCCCCCCCCCGTGTGAAAAATGAGTACTGGCTCTTAGTAAAATGGTTATTTTTCAAAGACTTAGGCAGGAAATGAAATGGAAGGAGATGGCATGTGCTGATGCCCAGTCTGACACCTGTAATGGTATGAGTTAGTAGGGATGTGTGTTCATTTACAGTTTTTTGGGAGCCAGGTACCCGTTTTATGTCAATATTGGGTACCCGAGTACCCTTAAAATATAAACATCACTTAACAAATGGCATTGTGTGCAATCGAGCCGGATCATGTGCCCAAAACAGCACATTGTTCTAAACGTAAGAGGGGAATCTCCCCTACCATTTTATGCAACAAACTTGTCATCGTCCGTTTGTAACAAAAGAAGCTCCATTGATCTCTGAATCGCAGTTATATCCATGGGACTGGGTTTTTCCGCAGCACGGTGATTTTCAGCTGAATTCTTCTCTTCCCTATTAAGGAACCAGGAAATAGAAATATTATTATAAATTTTACCAAAGTTAAGGTTTCAATCAACCTTATTTTAAATTTTTGTTCGCAATTTTAACCCATATTTTTGATGCTTTTTGGGTTTTTATGCTAATGCATATTTGCATATTCACGAGCAGAACTATGATGTCATGCAAGGCACTGAATCTTGATGTTGCACTGATTTGTGCTCTGAAAATTTCTAGAAATTTTTTTAAACGCTGCTGTGGCAGATTTCATTTTCTTTGGCAATTTGTTGCTGTGTAAGTATATGGCAATAATCCAGCAAACATCCTTTTCACAGAAATGATCCCAGATAGCAAATTCACAATTTGAACATGAAAACATGCAACCTGAACCATGTCTTCCTGGATTTACATCAAAGCAAAAGAGCCCTCACCTAACCAGAAATGCTTGGTCAATTGTTAATGTTTGAAAAAGTGCACTGTTCAGTTCACGTAACTCAAAAAAGATGTCAACAGTCTTCATACATGGAAGAAGTGTACAGAGATACACAAAAAGTGATTCTAAGAAAAGTTAATTTCCTGGTTCCTTTAAAGTTCACACACATTTCACATGTGGATTTTTTCTCTCTGTTTACGGGTACCCAGCCCGAAAAATGGAACCGAGTTTTGATAGTGACCGTTGGGTATCTGACACAGGCCTGTAAGTTAGGCTGTGTCTGAATTACTTAGCTGTGGCTAGGAATTACACATAAGTCAATGGTAGTGGCTGCAACAATTTCCCATAGAGTCACATGCAGTTTCAAGCTGAAGCCAAGTGATTCGGATGTAGCCTTACCATGGGAACGTAACAACATATCCCTTGTGCAGCTGATGTCATTCACAGATGCACTCTTAATAGATGATTTGACATGCCTCTTTCAGTGGTTGGGTGAGGCTTGTGAAGCATAAGTCATCCCTCAGTGAAATAAATGTTTTGTTGAAGTAAATTATTTGTTGTTTACCTTTAGGTATGGCACGAGAAGAGGCGATTATTGCACAGCAAGAACGCATTCAGAACGAGGTAAGGGTTAGCTGTTAGGACAGACAGTTGACACATCATTTTAGCTTGCACTGAGGCTTAACACTTTGAGTTCAGAAGAGCAAAATCACGAGTTTCATGTGTGCAGGTTGTTATGACGAATCAGATAATCAACCATTGTTGGTCTAATGACTCAGAAAGAACCAAGCTTGCAAGCCAAAGAATTAGATGCAGAAGCACAGAATGTTAAAGCAGATGTGTGTATGTCGGTCACAAATTGTCAACGATGAAGATTTTCTGGTGAATTTTACAAGAAGCCCTCTTGCTGTTTCCAGTCTTATCGCAGTAAGATTTGGATATTGGGCACAATCGATAGATCCGTGCAATCATTTGATTGCTCTGCACTGTCAGTTGGTCCTGTACCAAATCTGTTGATCCTGCTTCATAAATCAACCATGTTTTCTTTCTAATTCATGAAAAACTGTTTCATAATAGGAAATACAAGATCGTAGATTTTCTTCCTGAGCTGACAAATAGTGCAGCATGATCATGCGATTGCACAGATCCATCAATAGAACCAAAGGTGATTGCGAGATGTCATTCATAAGTGGACAACAGGTCTTGAACATGTATGTACACCAGTAAGGTTTGGGGGGGAGTTCAGGGAGTGCCTTGGTATTTGATACTGTCGATGGGACAAATTCATTTTTTAAACGAAGGCAGTAAGTGTCAACCACTTCCATTTTCTTCAACAGATCAAAGAAAACTGCCCATTGGTCAGTGACAGGTATCCCATCAGTGTCCTATTTGATGAATACCTTGATGACGCTGTCTATAAAGCCAAGATTGAAGTGAGTGGAATTTGATAACGGTCATCTTCACTGTATGGTTTACCTTGATCTTGGTTAGTCTTCAAACAATGTCAAATTCATGTTCAAAATTAATGTAGCCAGATATATTTGTAGTTAGGATAACATTAAATTAATGTAGGCCCTTGTGGCTTTGGTCTGGTAACGTGCCAAAACTGTGAGGGTAAACTACATAAATACCTGAGGTATCAAGCTTGGTTTATTGTAGTTAAGTAATCAGGCAGGATTGTTTCTTAATCCAGTCACCAAATTAAAGTTCCAATCTTAAATATTGAAGGAAATTAATGCACATGTGCAATGAGCCTTCAACGGGAATGATAAGGTATTGAATATTCATGTAACTGAGCCCTATGAGGAAGTTGCAAAACTGGTCTCATGCTTAAAGTGTTGTCATACAGCAAGCAAAATATTTAGAAATTGGACTCAGCAAGTGCATTTGTTCTTTCATATTTGCTGTGAGAGAAGAGAGGACAGGTTAATTTTTTGAGTAGATTTTATTCTTTGTGTCTCACATTTGATTTTTGCATTCAGGATTTATCAATGCAGTATTCACACATCAGGAAAACCCGAGGTGATGGTAATTGCTTCTTTAGAGCGTTTGGTTTTGCCTATCTAGAGAGGCTTCTCACCGATAAAAAGGAATTAAAAAGGTAACAAATTGACTAATCTTGAATTGTCATTTGGACCCTACTGTACTAGCCCTAACCCCTTGGGCCTTTTTGCCAGGCACCCTCCTCAAGACTCCAAATTCCTCCAATTTTCTTGAATATGCTCCTTTGAGGAGTGCCCACTGCCTCAATCCTTCAAAATTCTCCAGCAATTCCTGTCATTGTGTTGAGGCAGCGTGAATGGTATCCCGGTGCAGCATGGAGGATTTGAAATATAATGTAGGCATGAATTCATGCATGGCCGAACATAAACAACACAAGGTCTCACCCACAACTTTGACACAACCCATCCTTCACAATCAGCCACACTTTTGTACCATTCATTCTTAATCCTCCCGAACAACCCAGAGGATTTGAAAGGATTGAGTAGGGTTAGGGCAAATGGTGTGCTTACCATCTCGCTGAATGCAGTGGAAATATAACTGGTCTGTTTAACTGCTTGTGAAAGGGGTTAAGGGGAGAGAGGTATATGTACCTTAATGTGCGGATGACATCACTTATTACTCTTGCACTTTCCTATGGAGCCAGTGGGGGCCCACAGTTCACTGAGCCCCACAGGAATACGCACATGTAAACTGGCGTCACCAGTACAAATACCTATGAGAAATTTAATGCTTACCTGCTACGCCAACAGGCTCACCATTTGACCTGAAGGGAAATGAAGTAGCCATCATTCAGGTCACTCTCTGCTCTGTGTTAAAGCACTCCCTCACCAGCAGAGAAGAGAAAACCTGGTAGGGAATGATTAACCGCACATCTGGTGCACTTGCAGACACTTTGAATACATCCCAATAGAAATGGGTTGTGTGCACTCAGTGTGACCTGCATCAAGTACATAGGTGTACATGTATGTGCGCGCCCGTTAGAAGGGATGCTGTCACTGTGTAAAAGCACATCATCTCTTGTTCATGCACGAGACGACTCTCATCTGCTTGTTAAGCACACAACAATGTAGTGGCATATTTTAGCAGTAATCTCTCCACTGGTTGTCCCTTCTTTGTCAACCATCTTTCCCACAGACTTAAAACAGCTGCTGAAATGAGTAAGGACCAACTTGTATCCCTTGGCTTTCCCTCGTTCACTATCACAGATTTCCATGAAACGGTGAGTACTTCTTGGGTTTACATTCGCCTAAAAAGATGCCACACAGTGAAGCTGGTGTTCTTTCCACTTGAGTAATGTGAAACCTCTTTGTGTGTTTCTGTGAATCCAAGGGGAAGTGGTTGCTATATCTTTTTAGTCATGTTAGTGGAAGGCTTAATGTTAGCAGCAGGGCTGTAGTTGAGTCTAGTTACAAGTCTTTTCTCAAGACCAGTCGGGAAGAATAGGTAAACAGCGATGAAGGAATGCTTTGTCACAATTTATTGAAATAGCTTATATCTTGGTACTGGATAGCTTGTGTGGTCTCGTAACGTACTTGACTTCAATATTGTTTAGTATACGGCTAAGCATACTGTCTAGCATGCATTCAAGGTAATCAGTGAGGCATAATCAGGTTATGGTTATCCATGGTTCTTGACAAGCTTTCCCGTTTTATGTCAACCAAATGCCATGACTTCACTCTAAAAGTCACCTACCACCTCAAATACTTCATGTGGTCCGTCTTTCCTGGTTTTGCTTTT
Source organism: Acanthaster planci (assembly GCF_001949145.1). The sequence goes on from NW_019091453.1 coordinate 941,898, forward strand.
CTAATGAAGCAGTAGTCCTTCGTTTACATGTTTTTGCCCAGATAGGAATGTCTTTGTGGCATCCCCCTGCATAGCACCAATTGTAAGAAATCAAACTGCACTCAGTCGATGTTGATCTGTTGATCCACAGTTTATGGAGGTCATTCAACAAGTGGAACAACAACCTGAAGTGGATGAGCTGGTGGATACTTTCAGGGACCAAGGAATCAGCGATTACATTGTGGTCTACTTGAGGTTACTGACGTCGGGTCAGCTCCAGCAGAATGCCGAATTCTACGAGAACTTCATTGAGGGGGGGAGGACAGTCAAGGAGTTCTGTCGTCGGGTCAGTTTGGCACACAGGCTGATCCTGTGTCATATTGAACAGTTTAGAATGGCTTGGGAATATTTTGGCTATATGCCAAGAACCAGCTTCCCTCATCAACTCACATCAAACTATGTGGTACTTAGAAACAATGCAATCTTGCTTACATGGTTGATACATTTGTTATATTGCTTATATGCTTGTGCTGCTCTCTCAATTTATAGGGTGCTTTCGGTAACGGAAATAGGTTTTCAATAATTTTCCCCCAGTATTTGCAATTTAAGGGATTAGAAGATAAAACAGAAAAATGAAATGTGTACTGAGCAGGCACATTTGTACTGGTTATGATGGTCCGTGATGACAAATCTCTGCGCAAATGTGAGATGCTATTGACTGTTTCATCCAGACCTGTCATTTTCAGATCGAGAAGTCTAGGTGAGTATTATGTAATCATTCCTCTCCTGGATGATAGGTTTGGTATGAGCATGTCGCAGGCACAGTGAGCACTAATTGAAGTATCTGAGACCATTAACATTCAGTGTTGCAGCTGAGCCCTGCAAGCCCATCACAGGCCATCCAGTCTCAAGCCAAGTCACTAGCTATTCAAATTAACAAAAAGCATTCCTTTATCATCGTTCACCGTGTTACCTATAACTGGTCTTGTGAGAGGACTTCTGAAGGACTTGTGATGGACTTGACAGCAACATGGCTAAAAAGACCTTCACTCGTGGTAACCTGTTACCAACTTTGTATTGGATGACATCAACCTGCGTTCAGTCTTTTTTTTTCTCTCTGTCTTGTGCAGGAAGTTGAACCAATGGCCAGGGAAAGCGATCACATTCACATCATTGCGTTGACTTCTGCCCTGGATGTCGGAGTTCGCGTCGTCTACCTTGACAGGGGAGAAGGGGGAAAAGTCATCCCCCACGATTTCCCCGACGGCTGCTCTCCACAGGTTGTTCTCCTGTACAGACCAGGGCATTATGATGTACTCTACCCACTTAAGGGCTCATAGTGACCCATCCTTGGGGTCATGGATCAGGAGTCAGAGTTTGTGGAACTGCTGGACAGAGCACCAAGGCATAGTAATTTTTTTCACGATACACCAATCAACAGTGCTCAGTAGTGCTTTGTTGAAGCAGTTTTATACGTATCACAGTGGTTGGTGACATTTTCCATTTATGCTTTATGAAATTAGTTTCTCAGGCTGTTTCAGTTTCTCAAGCGGACTTTACTGGAATCAAATTGCTTCACCAAACTTGTAACTTACAAAGTTTGCTCGAGTTGGTGCTGACACACTTCAGCCAAATTTGCGGTACTGTGTTGGGTTTGCAAGCTGGCTTTTTCCTATAATTTGTGCACAGAGTTACAGGATGTTTTGAGGTTTTTAGAGAAAGAAATAGGTCACACTCTAAGGTGAGTAAATTTAATCAACTGGCTGATGGTTCTGATAAATGCCATTAAACAACTCTGGCTTTGCAATGCAATTTAATGCTCCAATGCTTCATGTCATGCCTTGTATGTATTAGCTACTGTAGAATTTGGTTAAGTATTGTTTGTGTTTTCCTGGTCTTGTTTTTTTTTTTACTAATGGTGGTCTACTTGTGTAATGAAAATCACACTGTGGATATATGTGTCCAAGTCACTCTTACAGGAAGTTGTTTAGATTAAGAAGTCGTTGCACAGGGGCCGTTGCACCAGTGGTTGCAGAGAGACTGAAACATGCTGTGGCGAGCAAACCATGCCAAGATGCCGTGGCTTTTTGCTCATTCAGACGAAAAAGCACCTTCTGTGTGTAAACCAGCTTGTGCACATGTTATGTTTCATGCGACAAATGCAAAGTGCCATCCACTACTCCAGCAGGGTTTGCAACCAGCCGCTGAGTGGTCTTTGCCACAGTTCCTTTGCTTCCTCAGTGTTGTTTCAGTCGGGGCATTGGATGTTCAATTCTGTATTTTGAATACTTTACCACTGAGCTTCTGCAACTTTTTTAGTGCAAAGATCCTTGGCACTTGTTTCAAATATATTAAATAGAGGGATTTCACATTAGCGCCGTTTGCGCATATCCGCATCGAAACCGAGGCACTCTGTGCTGAACTTCGTCACGTGCACCCGCAGAGTAAACACAGTACATGCAATATCCGGTTTGTAAGTATGATGCCACTTCAGTTTAAACCACGCCCACTGCACATGCAGATACACGACCATCGCAGGTACGATAGTTCGCGGTAAATGGCCGTTATTTTTTCTTTTGATTTTACGTGTCGAGTCATCCTGAAAGACTCTTTCTGAAAAATTGGAAGCCTGAAAAGTCTGAATTTAACATACCTTTATGTATTTTGTGTCTTGACTCCTTACTTTCAATCATCTGATCGAATTAAGAATTGAAGCTGACACATACAGCCTTGTTTTCAAATGCGGAAGTGCGCAGATTGATGCTAAAAGCATCGTATTGGGATCCCTCTATTGGGTTCTCTACAATGCTTCACATAAAAGCTTTTCAACATTTTAATGAGAAATAAGAATAACAATAATGTAGGAAATTCCAAAATGACAAAGGTGCCAATATGGACATGAGCAAGCTTAGGTCAAATTCTATTTATTACATTGCTTGATGTAATGTACAGGTTTTACAGCTCATGGATTGATGGTAATTTTAAAATGGTAAAATAAATATCCAACATAAAAGGACAGCTTCTGTGGTGACCCTTTGTCAGTTTTGTCACATTCCCAACTATACACAAGGAAATAATCTTAGATTTTCAAGGAATAATTTAGGGTTGCATAAATGTCTGTAGAAATAGGATTTAAATCTGCCCTTTGCCCAAAACTGTCAATGCCATATGGAAATATATACACGTGTAGTCCCTTTTCATTCATTCACTCATAACCCACTGTGTGAGAGATGTGCCTTTATCTAGAGTTATACTTACTGTTTGCCATGATGACTTGTTACTTTTATTCAGCAAGGCCAAGGCTGAAATTCTCTATTTCTTGAATCTAACCATTCGATTTAGATTCTGAACCTCGGCATACAATGCAATGAGCCATGTCGTGTTATTGTAACTGAAATATGTGTTGGAAAAACCGAAGTTTCAAGCCAAAATCTCAAGTTCACAAGATAAGATGTTTTCTTTTGGACAAAATAGTCAGAAGTCATCTCATGTACATGTAGGCGCTGCTGCTTTGTGTTCGTCAGACAAGTCCAGTGCATTCAAGCGCAGTTTTCTGTATCGCTCTCGATCCTGCACAGAAAAAAGGGGGGAAAATGTTTTCAGTGAAGCCACCTGTAGTTAGACACTAGGCATAGGCTAAATATCTGTCACACCATACGCTCCACAATGGTAGACTTTACACCATGTAGTGTGCATTGCCATGTACTTTCCACATCAACTGATGTCGCATGGCGAAGGAAATTTTGTGGAAAAAATGGACTCTTTTTGTATGTCTAGATAGACGATTAGAGAGTCTAGTTAAGGGTGTGGCAACTACAGTCCATGTCCACACCTGGAAAGGATTTCCACAACAGTGTCTCAAAAACATACAACTGTATAATTCAGCACTTTTGTTAATAAATTGATTTCCCAAGCAGGACTTTATACAATCAAAAGGAAGTGCCACACTTAAACTGACCTTTTTAGACACAGACGCCTTCACTTTAGCAAAAGCAGACTCAAAATCAGCTGCAGTCACAGCTACTTGGGAAACTCCAGTGCCCCTCTCTGTTCCACCACCCCTTGGGTTAGTGCCTGTTGGTACACTCCACAGGACTACCCTTAGAGCAGCCATGGAGGCTTCTCTCACCAAGGCAGCCAGGTCAGCTCCACTGTGAAAAAAGGGGGGTACTACAGTAATGATGGAACATCCAAAGTCACACAGCTATTCTTCAGAATTCAAAGTACATGTAACTGTATTTAACAACCATGCACGGCGTGCTACTGACGAGGAAATGATGTAATTTGATTGTCAAGTGTGCATCTCAATGAGATAAGGACTTTGTCATTCAAACGTGGATTTGCTGCAAAACTTTCAAATGCTCAAAGAAATTACCTTCCCTTTTGTAATTTCACTAAAAGCTTATAATATTGTACAGCACAGGACACCCACAAGTATCTCACTGCTTGTTATTTGAAAAGAGGGACCAAAACTCTACTACACTTGTAAACAAAAACCATGACATGACATGCTGAAGATCTAAGACAACAAGTTAAATAGATGTGAACTTTTGAAGTATTATCGCTGGGATAAAGATTGTTTTCGAATGACAGTATCATACCTGAAGCCATCACACCTGTCATCATGTCCAATGTTCTCTAAGATGACATCATCAGCTAATGGAGGTCTTGTACCATTCTAAAGACAGAAGGAATCAGAGCAGAAAGAGCTCATATAAAGTGAATAAAGAAACTAGACCACACAGACAAAACTCACCAGTATGCATGTGCTCGTTCTGTAATTCTGGGGACCACATACATGCTGTACAACTGCAGTTAGTGGGAAACCAAACATGTGAGGACATCTAGGAGTCTTCACAATGCCAAATTTGCCAAACAGAAAACCTGTCCACCAATGCCTAATCAGCCAGGACAGACTGCTTCAGGCACGTTAGGTTGAACTCTGTATAGGTGAGTAAAGCCTGGTTTCCATATCGACGTGAGAAACGCAGAGAGCAACGCCATTACGGTGTAAACTGCAACGCAGACATATGGAAACATGTCAAACGCAAGTCTCACCGATAATGCAAACCAGCTCCAGACAGACCCGCAATATTGAGCCCGGTTCAACTTTGCCGACTGTCTGCGTTGAGTCGCTGAGTAGGCCTATACAAACACACACTGGCATAATGGACGTACACTGATGTTTCTCTCACTTAATACATGTACCACTCATTTTGTCCATTTTCTCCTTATTACTAACACATGCAGCCCCAATCGTCAACAAAATAGCTGACTATTGACAGATAAAATCAAGCTGGAGTATCAGTGTGACTTCAAGAGGAAACATTGCCACCTAAAAAAGGCATTTTGGGCGAAAATTTTCTGAGCTTTGGGTGCCATGTTGTTTATTTTTTGGGATGGAATAACATTGCATCTTGTCTCCCCTGCGACTGTCTGCGTCTTGATGTCTTGAGGACCGTCTGTGTTGCACACAACCATATGGAAACCGGGCTTAAGAGAAAAGGGACACTGCAAAACAATTTCCATAGGTTACAGGATTGTACAATGACCTACAAAGCCGCGTGAATAAATTGCCCAAATGTCCAACAGTCTTTTTAGCACACCGAGAATTACTACCTTCTTCCTTTTTGTCTCACCTTGGTGACAGTCTTCAGTATGGCTACTCTATCTTCAGGACTGGGGATTCCCACATACAAGGTCTTGTCCAAACGTCCAGGTCTCAGTACAGCTGGATCAATGATATCTGAAGGAACATAATAGCACTGTCAACAATCAACCAAAGAGTTAAAGATAGACACCTGGTTTAAATCAAGGATACAAAGTTGTTCAGTTTTCTTTCACAGTTTTTTTAAAATTAAACAACTGACTGTTAAAACATATAAGCTGAACTGTATACGCAAAACTTGCTGAAAGAGTATTAAACCAACAGTATTTTAATTGAAACAAACGCAAGCAACGTAAACAAAAATCTCTCACTATCATCGTGGGCGTTGCCTCAGTAAATGCACTGATGTGAATCTGCTCAATACGTACCTGGCCTGTTGGTAGCTCCAACTATGAAGACTTGCTTCCTTGCTTCAAGGCCATCCATCTCAGTCAAGAGCTGATTGACAACACGGGCACTGGAGCCAGACTACAAACAAACACAGCAATCTGGAGAGGTTAATTCTCATCCTAATCAGATACCTCAGTTGAACTGTATTTAAGGCAAAGGACTCGTCTGTCTGATCACAAGCAAGAATGTTGAGTCCAAGAAAACATACAGATAGGTGCTTCAGTAAAATTTCATAGATGTATACATCAGCAATATTCCCATTACAAATTATTTCAATGTTTATTTTAATGTTTATTTTGTGAGATTTTCAAAATCTCTACAAAAATTGATGGGCCGTTTAGCTATGCAAACTTATAAAGATGCGAAGATGATTTCACCTCTGCAGAATCTGACCTCTTGGGGCAGAGGGCATCCAGTTCATCAAAGAAGATGACACATGGAGCTGAGTTTCTTGCACGATGGAAGCACTGTCTCACAGCACGCTCACTCTCTCCAACATACTGTGGTCAGATACAAAGTCTGGTCTGGTCAGTATACCCTCTGCCAACGAGCAGTGGCAACAAAGTCACATCGAGTAGCAAATTCTGTCAATTCAGAGATTGGTAGAGAAAATCTGTCTCTCACATCAGATAAAAAGTTCACCGACAAGGGGGGTCCTTTTCCTGTATTGCATAATTGTAGTGCGGTCAGGGGAGATAAGCTCAAACACTGAAGATCACACAATACAGTGTGATAGGGAAATCTTGTCCAAAATTGCTTGATCACTTACCATATTCATGAGCTCAGGGCCTTTAACTGATATGAAATTAATGCCTGATTCATTAGCTATGGCCTGTCAAGAAAAAAAAAAGAAAGCTTTGAAATTCTAGAAAGTAATCATTTGAACAGTGATTGTCCTTATGTACAGGTGGAAATCACCACTTATAATCATTGCATACAACATGATGTTGACCAGACATGAGTCTGACCAACCAAGCTGGTAAAGAAACCATAGATAAATAAAGAATGAAAAAGACAACTGTTGATTGCCTCAAGTGGTATGGTTGGGGTGATCCACCGAGTATTCTACATTTCTGAGTTGCTCTTGAGAAAAATTCAATGTTCAGTGGATCACAGAGAGAAGTCAGGTTTTAAGTGGTCCACCAGCTAAAGCAGTCAATATTGAGTTTTGAACACTTAACCCACAGAATCTGCACAGCTTTACAAGAAATTACTTAATCAACCCGAAACCCAATATCAATGAACTTGTGTTTCAGTTTGGGTGACAGAAACTTCACTGGTACTTTCCTCACTATCTCCTGACAAATGCTTTCACAAATTTCTTTTGAAAATCAGGAGAAAATGCATAATGAATTGATTTTTGAAGTTTGAACACTAAATCCGCAGAATCTATTTTCCTGTGAAAACACACTGGTGTTAAACTCCATCTGCTTCTTTGGTTTCTGTATGCATATCACTTATTTGATCTGGGTGTGAGTAGACATAAATATTTTTAAGGAGAACATGGAATGCCAAGTGAAATGCTTTCTGCCATTTAAGAGACTTACCTTTGCCAGCAGAGTCTTGCCACATCCTGGGGGACCAGCTAACAGGATACCAGGTGGTGATGTCAGACCCAGCATCTTGAAAGCATCAGGGTTTCTCACAGGAGCCTAGGAACCCACCAACAAATGGCACCAGTGAAAGAAATGCCCTGTATAAGTGCAAAAATATGTGCAGATCAATAATTGTTGTCTTTGACAAAGTGTTTTTCTCCTACCAGAATTGCCATGGAGAGCTCCTCCCTGATTGAGTGTAGTGCACCGACGTCGTCCCATGTCACATCTGGAATTGTAGCAAAACCTTCACGCTTGGCAGAAGGTTGCACGTGTGGTAGTGCTTCCTGTGAAAACAATAAAAGTAGGAAAAAAAAGTTGAAAAAGAATATAACAGCTTTACAGTAGTCATATTCGCTATTACCCCATTTGATTTGCTCTTAAATTTATGCATAAGCCCACCTTGAGTAGAATGTGTACAATTACATGATCATCATTTCCACCAAATTACTGCCCACAAAAATTATTCCATCCAAGCTCTATCACTTATTTATCCAGACCTATTACTAATAATTATTTGAAAAGCACACCATCCGTTAACCCCTTCGCGCCGGGAGACGGCAAACGCTGCAGCTCAGTGGGAGGATTAGTGCATACCACACGTACATTCTATTCATCATGCACCTGCGGTTTCAATGTGGGCCTGCTGCTGGACAGGGCTTGCATACTGGGCATACCGCAGCCCAGCAGTCACGGTCAAAAGAATTCTGCTGTTAAGGGGTTAAAATCAAAGCTAGCCACTGATGGCATGTGTGTGTTCTAATAGGTCACAAAATATTCATGCAAGTCAGACTAGAATTTACCCTTTTTTCATGCATGCTTTTAACCAAAAGTTCTTCATGAAAGTTACAGGATCTCCGATCACTCATAAGGTCAATTGTTAAGACGTTCCTCTGTTGCTTCTCCTAAATTAATGGGTTCTTAGTCACTGCATCTTTCAATGGTATTTCTCGCATGAGAGGTAATACACTAAGGACATGCAAGCACAGATTTACAAACCTCGAAGTCTTTCATCTCAATGTACAATTCATCTAACTGTTCTTCTGTGAGTGGTGAATGATCTTTTAACCAACTAAGGGCTGCACAAGAACAAACAAATAAAAAACGACCAAAAATCAAAGACAATTTGAACTTGGAATTCTCAGTTAAATTCTCAATTGGACAGAACAAGGGTTAATGAGTGGTAAACTGGTTACCTGTAGACACATTTTCATTTCTTCAGCTAGGGGCATTTGGAAAGTAGTTGTTACATTAACCCACAAGAAGTTTCTTGCTTTGCTGCTGACGCGAGTGGATGTTTTAGAACATATCCGTAAGAAGGAAATGTGTCATTGGAATGTTATTCATAATGCCGTTAATAGGACTTCCATTTGCAACAGACTACTAATAACACTACCTAAATGATATGATGGTTTCGGGTCTGCTTGCTCAGCCTCCTTCACATCCTGTATAGTTCCTGGACTCGTCTGCTTTCCAGTTTGTGCACTTTGACTAGCTCTGTTTTCTCCACCATTGTCTGCCTCAATGCATAGACGTGATGATGTGCTGTCTGAGATAGGTGATGGTTGAACATTTTCAGATGGCACTTGGAGGTCGTGGAATATCCTGCATGTAGAACAGAAACACAGGTGTATAGTATAAATATAAGGCCGTGTCCGAATCACTTAGTTACGGCCGGAATTTACACACGACTAAATGGGAACTGGCCACAGCCACTGTCATAGACTTGTGCGTAATTTCAAGCCTTAGACAAGTGATTCCGACACAGCCTTAGAGTGGGGGTATGTGGCCTAGTGGGTAGGTTTTGTAGCTCCCGATCACGGGGTCAGGGGTTCGAACCCCACAGGTGGTGTGAAGTAGTTGCTCCTTTACATTGGTAAGAGGCGAGTGACCAATGGGTGAAGTACATTCATTATAAGAACTTGTCCTAGAGTGATGTGACTTGCCAAATGCAGGCATGTCATGTCTGAGAACATGCCTGGTATAAGTGTAGTGTCACAGCAGTTATGACATCTCAAGTGACTTTCAGCTATGACCCTTACCCAAGCTACAGAAAGCTGCCTGCACATGTTACCCTTGTAGTGGTTGACAAGTTCAGTGTTCCAGAATTCCAAAACTATAAATATGCCACAAATTTCAGCATGCCCTACAACACTAAGGTAGTTATGGATTGCTGCAGTGATGTCTGTGTATCTCATAAAAGAAATTGTGATGTTTTCAAGTTGGTCAATTACTTCACGGTCACATCAGTAGTTCCAGGTTTTTCCCAATTCATTCTTGTCTTACCTGTTAACAGCACACATGGCTGCCTCTCTACAGAGTGACATCAAGTCAGCTCCTACATAGCCTGGTGTGAGCGATGACAGACTGGCAAAGCTGAAGTCTTGAGACAGACGTAAGTTTCTGCACAGAACTTGCAGTATCCTTGTACATAAAACACGTAAACACGTATGGCCAAGAGTTAACATCTAGTGTACATCACAAACTCCGTATGATGCATAAGTGCCAATTATTTTCAAAACAGCTGGTTTTGGGATAGTCTCTTGAAACACTAAAACCCACAAACACCAGGAAATGAACACCGAGGGCATCAGCTATCGCTCTACTTGTAATGACAGCTAATCAGTCTATTCCCTTCCAATTTACACTGAACTGAATTTACGGTAATCCCTGTAACTATATGCATTTTTCATTGCACCAATCAGTGTTAATTCTTCTTCACTGCTTTCGACTATTTCAGTTAATTGTACTGTATTGCTAATTAAATGCATTTTCAGGCCAGTCCAATGTTACAAATTCCGTAATTATATTTAATCACTGGCTGAATGAATGCATTTCCCAGCTAAGAGCTCTTTGGGGAGGCAGATTTAGGGACATTTGGGTTTGAGAAGTATTTTGCCTCCCCCCCTCAACTTTTGAAAGTTCCCAATTGTCGGAATTGAAAACAGAAATAAAACCAAACTTGGAAATAGTCCAACCTCTACCTCTCTCTTTCCTTGACACCAGGTATGCCCAGACAGATCTCTCGATCAAACCTTCCAGCTCTTCTTAGCGCTGGATCCAGGGAATCGGCTCGGTTGGTAGCGCCGATTACCAGCACATGCAGAGGACTCGTGCTCAGTTCTACCATGTGAAAAATGCAAATGTTTAAGAGGCAAGAAATTAACTAGGCATATTTTTCTGAAAGAGTCTGGGGCACAGTTTGGGATGTTACAACGATCAGTGGCATCTTGTATGTAGATTGTTTTGGACAATCGAATCCCATGGTTCCAGTTTTGCACAGGGGTTAGTTTAAACCTGAAAAGGTTGCAGCTTTAATGAACAGACGAAGCAATGTAATATATGTCAGTAATTTTCTCCATTTATTTGAAAAGTGCTGACAATGGAAGCTGGTGGGAAAAATGAGACGACACAGCTTTTTGACTAACATGTTTTGACTGAAAGTACATGCCTACATCAATCAAAATGAGTGCTAAATTACATAAGAGGAATTATGTGATACTTTAGGAGAGGACCCATTGGAGATGTTTGCTTACAACAAGGCTTGTGATTTACAAAAAAATAATTTCCAAATGTTTTTGAGATAGGAAGAATGATGACTGAATCCCTACAGACATTTTTCAAGCCCAAGGAAAAAACAAAACAGCCTTGGGGGATCTAACTGGCTAAGTAATGGCTATGGCTTAGGTTTACCATCCATGCAGGAGAGAAGCTGAGCCACTATTCTCCTCTCCATCTCTCTCTGGGCTGTCTCCCTCTTAGGAGTAATTGCATCAATCTCATCCAGGAACAGGATACAAGGAGCTAGACCCTGTAAACAATAACCACATTAATTTTGCTTCAGTTTGGTGATGAGGTTTATAATCATTACATGAAAGAAATTTCTATATGTTTAAAAATCTATAATGCCAAAGAAAACATGGAAGCCAAATGTCTGGCTTTGTAGGCACCGTCTGCAAACATTTCTTCTCCATCACGTTGAAAGTACCTTTTCAAGGTGAACAACAAGAACTGAACAGACTTTGGCAAATGACTAACCATGGCTTCTTCAAAGAGGTCCCTGATGTTACCCTCCGACTCTCCGGACACACCTGACACTATCTCAGTTGCTGCTATCTTCAGAAATGGAAGCTGAAGCTCCTGCAACCATATAACATACTACAGATGGATCTTCAAAGGATGAAAGTAAAGCATCTGACTTGCAACAGTAAACCAATTCTAGAGACAACCCTCCGGAAAACAGGGCAGTGTGATCGGTGGATAACGAAATCCTTCTGATTCTCCCCAGCATCTTGGCATCCAGTTTATTACCCTAGCAATGTTCATATTATAAAATGAGAGCTCCTCTACTAAGAGTGTACTGCATCTTTGTCCATGACTTCTCTACTTAGTTACTGAATGAACTGCATTGTTTAAATGAGCTCACCCCTGCAATGGCATGGGCCAGTAAGGTCTTGCCACATCCTGGGGGTCCATGGAGAAGCACTCCCCTGGGTGGGGTCACCCCTAGCTGCTGGTACACCTCAGGATGGCGCATGTGGATCAGCAACTTGCACAGCTCCTGGAAATCACAGTCAATCAAGACCAAAATATAAGCCAATTGGATTTAGCACGCCTGTTGGTTTAAAGAAGTGTGAAGTAACATCATATGAAGTCCTGTGTGTTTTTTGAGAATAGTAGCGTTAACCCACAATTTTAATTTTAAATAGTACACTGTAACTAGTTTCTATTTGGAAGTCAACAAGGACAATTGACAGGATTAAACATTCAAGTGTTTTTACACCTGTTTCTTTATTTGGTAATTATCATCTTTACTTTCTCTTAAGTCAAATGCAGTAGTGCTGCTGGAACCAAAGGATTAAAACTGAGTAAATCATGGACATCTGATTAATGAACTCACATGTAAAGTTTCATCATTTCCTCCAACGTCACTGAAAGTTACTGTTGACTGTTGGGGTTCCACAACTAAAACATCCAAAAAGATGTTTTTGGTTAATGCTTCTGGTGAAATGATTTTACAATTATGACCCCAACTATTGCAAATCTATCAACAAAATCTCTCTGATTTACTCTAAATCTGGAAGATTAAGGCTATGTGCACAATACAAGCAACATGTCCTTTAATCAAACACAACGGCGTCAAATTCTCAGTTGGGAGAGAAAGCCACCTAATTACGAACTGGTTAATGACTTGGTACAGCCATGAAGTTTATTACGATATACATTAAATGATATAATTGTTGTTGTTTCATTTCAATGGTGCTTTCAGCTACTCAGGCTATTTGTGCAGTTACTATACGTTTATTCATAACCTTTATCAATCAGCATCACATTACGGAGTCAGGAAGAAGGTCCAGTTTTAAAGACAGGAAGAAACCTGAGTACCCGGAGAAAACCTGCGAGAGCGAATATGGACTGGAAACCAAATGCACTTAAAGCCTGGGCCAAGCCGGGACTTCAACCCAGGCTTCATTGGTGCAAAATGAAGAAAGAACTGCTACGCTAACCCGCTCACCCCCAACGACATAATTAATTCTATACTTATAGTGTGGATTATAATGTTGGTTGTAACCTTTCCAGTTGTCCAAGAGCCTTTTGGAGCACTTTGAAGTTTTTCAACATGTCCTCTTAAAAAAAAAACTGGGTTTATGTGTACCATGGACACCAATCCATTTAACTGATTTGGGAAAAATTTGTTTGCAGTAATTTCCCGCCAAATAGATGGCACAGAACAAAACGCATGATTCCCAACTACGGTAGTTTGAGGGAAATCTGTGAAACCTTTATTATTTTCTGAGTAGTCTATTTATTGACCCAAAATGTCTAACTTTTTCGGAGCTGGTGCCCACTGACATTTTTCTTGGAATGTTACAAAACTTCCCATTAAATTTACCAGCTAAAATTTAATTTTCATCCACGCCTTCTAGGACAGACTGAGGCACTAGATTTGTCAAACTATGTACACTCGACAGAGTCGGTCAAGATAGTAAGGTCTGAAGATGATAAGGACATGTTTGGCATGACTGGAATCAAGGGTCTCATAAAACCATTTCTCACTCTTCTTGGCTTTGCGCCCCCTCTCCTGCCCCATCCTCCCTTTCTTGGCTGTCGACTCCTCCTCCATCATCGTCTGATTGCTGGACTTCCTCTTCTTGTCCTTAAGTCTCTTCATGCCAGTCTGTGGAGTGGAACTCCCTGAAGGAATAGGAGTGGCCTCCTGGGAGATAGGGAGTCGATTCATCAAATGAGACATATCAAGATTTATCATAATGTACCAAAAAATGGCCCAAATTGTTGTCATGAAAAACACAATACCCTACTATGTCTATAATACCATCAATGTTTCAGGGACGACACAATGTTTTTGAGCAGAAATGAGATAAAAATCCTGTAATTTACAAATGTGATAAACACCTGAGAGATTGAAAACTGTAAGCACGTCCTGACATATATGGAAGATAACCACAGACGACAGAGATGAAATAGGTGCACTGATGGGGTAGATACATTCAACAGACATGAACAACCAGTGACGTATTCTGTGTACGTATTATCTCCAATCAGTTCAGCACACTCCTTGCACACTCATCTTCCATTGTCTTACTGTAGCCAAGGTCCTTGGCAGCAGCATCTCTCTTCCACGTCTTGATGGAGCATCGTCAACATCCTCTCCGTCATCTAGATGATCCATTGACAAGTTTCCCAGTTCCATACTATCTCCATCTGAGTCTGCCTTGCCCTGTCTGCCCGGCGGTCTGCCAGGTGTTGTGTCTGGGGTTCCTGCAATTAGCCAAGTGTTACATGTTATTCCAGACTTTTATCAACCACAGAGGGAGTAAATTGAAAGTTCATACAGCACATCTACACAGCTTTAGGATTACAAAATGACTGTTAATTACAATCAAATTATGAGCAAACGAAAGGTAGCGCATTCAAAGTCTTACAGTTGGCTTTTGGCTGATGCAATTTTGTTGATGTATCACGTGTCTACTTTGTGAAAGCTTCGGGAAAATAATGTTCACCTTTGACAAAGAAAAGATAAATCATGGTTTTGAAAACCTCAGAATGGTCTACCAAAGACTACCACTATTCCAAGAACTGAGCCTCTGAAAAGAAAAAAGAAGCGACATTCTCCTGCGACAGGAGGTAATTCTTTCAGTCACCATGAAAGTAAGAAAGGTAACAACCTCTGCCCATGAAAATTCCCTAGAGTTTGGCAATGTCATAAATGTCAAAACTGGCACAGGTTTGGTCTCTTATGAGATCCAATTGTGGCTACTGTACGACTGACGTCCTCAGCTGCACATAAAAGTTACCTTGATTGACTGAGTCACAATGCTCAACATAATTCCTTACTGACCCGATTTCTTACCTGCAAGATTACTTGTCTGTGGCTTCAGGCCAGGGCTGGGTGAACTTGAGGCTGACGGTGTGCCCTTGCTGTACAGTTTGCTGAGGGCTGCGTTCACCATATTTGTATCCTATGAAGTTGGGAGAAATATCATGGCTTCAAAATCACAGTGCCTCCGGTGCTACCATATCTTCCAGTTACCTCTCAAAATGTGAATATATGCCGAGACTATTTTCAAGGGGTAGAGCACCATGAGTTCATGGTGTAGGAAAATATTAGATATGTGGATAAGTCTGTGGACTGTGGGTTCGAGTCCAGCCTGTGGGGTTGTGGAGGTTGTTTTTCTGGGCAAGACACTCTCAAATTGCTTCTCCCTCCCCAGGAGTCCACAGGTACCAAAGACAGCAGAGATGGTTATCATGTTTGACTTTGCTGCCTCCACCATAAAGCAAACATCACACTGAGTACGAGTTAGTGAAATGGTCTGTTGAAAGTTGTGGGCCCCGGTGAGTAGTAGAAGTCATGAAAGAACTCCTTGTCCATCAATATTTGGTGAATGTGTACATTCTACGCAAACAGTTTTATGGCCACGTGTCTAAATATCAGTAGCCCCTACAACAATATGCAAGCTCTAGTAAGGTTCTTGGTTACCTTAGATTCCACATAATCCTCACTGTCGTCAGAGAAACTGTCTGAGCTACCATCATTCAATGCTTCCCTGTCCTGTCTGCTCAAACTGCCTTCTCTGAAAAATATAAGTTCCTAGTGTTACGTAGTGTAAATTTTTCACAAACTCTATACCGAGCTCAGGTCATGTCCATCTAGTGCATTAATACAAGTGAAGTGCTTTCAACCATGCTTTTTACAATATTCTATGTATTGCCAGCTATAAGTGATCATATGATTACATTACAATATAATCTATTTCAAGTTTTTTATGAAATAGAACTGCTGGAAAAGATGAAGGTGAATAACTTCTTTAGAAGTCATTCCAAAAACTCAGCTCACCCATTGCATTTGTCCTGTTTCCTCCTCTTTGAAAGATGTCTTTGTTCCATGACGTCTAGACCTGACTGCTTGGACTTTTGCTTTGCAACCCAGTCACAAACTAGAAAAGAAATAAGAACCTGAAAGTAACGTCAATAAACACAGTTCTCTGTTGAGTGAACCCCGCAATGAGAATGGCATGGGTGCAAAGTGGGGTTGGTGCACAGTCTGACTGGGACAACTGATGTGTTGTCAAACAGTGTGATCTCTTTGTACGCCAGAATGTGATTGCACAATAGGCCAGTAGCAAGCACTGTACCAACTTTTGTTCAGCACACAATCAAATGAAGATAATTTGAGTATTTGACCACTGAACACTCTCAGTTTTGAATGTCGCACTGCAGCAGCAATACTCTGGTGCAACAGCAACTTTGGTGTCGCAAGGGTATGCTCATGCATGCATAAACAACAGCATGACAAGCACACCTTCTGTTACTAACAAACATTACCTCTCTGCACTGTCTTCCTGAAAGCAAGTCTTTTCCTTCTCCCATACTCCCTGAACACAAGAAAAAAAATAACTTTAGCTTACTTAATAGGAAATATCAGTATTGGAGTTTGTAGTAACTGGCTGTGAATTCACTCAAACTTGATGGCCAAGTAATTCTTGCCTTCTAATTCTTGTTAACAGTGTTGGATGTAATCAGTTGATATGTGCCTTCAGTCAATCCTGTGAGAAATTTCACATTTCATTTTCCTTGTTTCAAAACAATCATCTTTGACTCTGAATTGGAAAGAAAGGGAGGTCACCTGATGGTGGGAGTATCAACAGATTGATGTGAAAAGAAATTGACCAATTGCACCACACTTGATTGATCAGGCCGCACAACAGTAAAAAAGATGACAAAGATGTGACTTGCCTGTACGTCTGTTGAAGATCATCAGCAATCAGCACAGGATCTACATAGCACCCTAAAGGGAAGCTGTCCAAATGCTGCAAGGAAACATTGGAAGCAATGTTAGTTACTTGCACAATCCTCGTCTACCATTGTTGAAAAGATTCTCTGGATTTCGTCCTTTGGGGAGGGGGGATGGTTGAAAACATTTCTTTTCTGATGAAGTTCCAGACTAAACTGCCATCACAAAGTCACACTGAATTCCACCATCCATGAAATGGTTTCATTGCTTTGAGAGTGGAAATCAGTTTGAGGATCAGTTTGTATACTAATAGTTAACCACTTCCTGCTGGGTGACCAGTTTT
>NW_019091453.1:969380-1020135 GCF_001949145.1 Acanthaster planci
CGGATTGACATTGCATCCCCAGAGAAGCTACTAGCTAGCCATTGAAGCAATGACTGTTGACGTGTGTATCATTCACAGCTGTAGCCCATTGATTTGGGTATGGCCCTTTGCTGTGATGGCACTTCTTGGCTCCTCTCATCGTAGCCAGGGGATAGTCACCAGACAATTGCAGGGCTAGAGGAATAGTATTAGTTCTTGTCCAAATAAACTGAAAGGGACTGGTGGTTAGTTTACATGTAATGCATGCGATAAGTCTTTGTATCAACACGTGCACATGGTGACCCCCCCCCCAAAAAAAACGTAGGACAAAGAAACATTTATCTGCTCCTAAAATAAATGTCAGAAATTGTCTTTGGTATCAGTATTGGAGCTTAGGATGTTATCTTTTCCAAACTGAAGAAAGGTAACATCAACTGCATGCCAATTGGTCAATTATCACATAAACAAGTAATGTATACTGAATTTGTGTTCACCTATGAAGAGGGAAAAACTGTTCAATTCGTTACTGATCACGTTGCATTGTTAAAGCCTCTGTACACTGATTTCCTCATTAGGGGCCGTCCATAAAGCATGTATGCATGAAATGTCAACTTTTCAGACCCCCTTCTCCCTCCCGTACGCATGGCGTACACAATGGATCCAACCTCCCCCTCTATCCCGTATGCAGATGCATTCCACAATTCCAGAAAATGCTGCTGGTCTTTGTGTCATGAGTAATGTGGTTTACTAATAAATGGGCTTTGGCCTGGGAGGATAAATGGTAGAGTGGACGGTGGAGAATACTATGTTTGAATTTCAAAGCACAAAAGCTGATTCTGGTATTTATTTGTACGAGAAAGTGTATTGATATAATGAAGATTCATTAAAGGCAAATTTTTTATTTGCATACGATATGCACTGGCTTGAACCCCCCTCTGTACGCATGGTGTACACAACGGCACCAACCCCCCCTCCCCCATATGTACGTACTTTATGGACGGCCCCTTACCACGGAGTCTCAAAGTGTGACGTCGTTTTAAACTAGGAAGTGCAGTGCAGATGAATGGAGTACATGTGCATGTTTGTTCATGTGCTGGTTCTTGGGCTAATGCCTGTTGCATACATAGTTGTGCATGTGATGTATTCACTTTGGTACTCTATAAACTTGGAGGACTGGTCCCTAAATGCACCATCTACAGGATGTCTGGAGACAGTGTAGAGATCGGGAACCAATGTCAGGGGTATGAGAATTCAGCTTTTTAGCTGATTTTACCTTTTTTTGTTTAGATATTGACCCTGAATTTCAGCTTTTTTGTACACCTGCTATGTATAAACGTATGGGGACATCTTACTTTCAGCTTTTTGCCAGCTGTTTTCAGCTTTAATTTTAAGTGGCCACTCACACCCTTGCAATGTCCAAGAGATGACTTGATGTCATGGGAAATGGTGATGGCTTAAATGCAGCTTTGATATGTTACTGTGGCCGAGTCTCAAGGGTCAGGAATGTCCCGTGTTAATTCATAGAGAAACACCCTTGTAAAACTTTGCCTTGTTTTCATCTGTCTCCTCGCAGCACAATGGACATGGACGCTTTCAAGCGCAGCTACTCCAACGAAGACACGCTGACCAAAGCATTGCCACACTTCTGGGAGCATTTTGATAAGGAGAACTACTCCATTTGGCATGCTGAATACTTGTTCCCCGAGCAACTGAAGCTAATCTTCATGAGTTGCAATCTTGTTGGTGGTAAGTCATTAACCCTAGCCACCCTTAATCCTTCAAAAATCCTTCAGTCGGTTTTGGAGGATTGAGAATGAATGGTACAAAAAGTGTGGTTGATTGTGAAGGACGCGTTGTGTCAAGGTCTTGGGATGGACTTTGTTTATGCTCAGCCATGCATGAATTCATGTCTCAATTATTCATGAAACCATCCTGACTGCTCCAGGACACCATTTGTACCGACAGGAATCGTCAGACGATTTTGAAGATTTTAGGCAGTGGTCACCCCTTCAAGAAGCATATCCAAGAAATAACACAGGATGTTGGAGGATTTAGGATAAATGTATATTTTGACAGGGCAAATGGAAAATTTTGGATTAAGGATGTGCCCAAGAAGAAAGAGCTCTGGGGTTTAAGGTTAATACAGCAGTTAATTGTCCTGCTGTGTGGTTTGGCAACTGTCTTTTGGGAGTTCATTGAATTCGATAATTTTCGATGCCAGTGTCTTGCTCTAGCTTGGCTTAACTGCATCAAGTTGTGTTGCAGTAATGTCCACTTGAACTGCCCTACAAATGACATTCGGTGTTGTGACCTTTCACCCAATAGGTCATGGCATTTTTTAGAATGTAGGGACATTAAATCTAGGATTTTCTGTGTCTGCACGGTTGATTGTCCCTGACAGACCCCGTGTCCTAGAAACAAAACAGAAGTTTTCAAGCTTATCCACTGCACTAGTCTCGTGATCCAGATTTGACAAATATCACTTAGGCTGTACAGTGTTCCACAAATAGACTTTACATTGTATGGAAGGAGGTAGGTTGGAAATCCTCCCCTAATGGCCAGGTTTCAGGCCTCGTGGACTGAACACCTACATTTACTTGCTTACAGGTTTTTCCAGCTAGCTTGTCAGAACCTGTTGACATCTCTGAATACTATGATGCAGTTCGATATTTGCTAAAGCACTCCCTGAACACACTCAGTGTTAGTAACTCTTGCACTGTTGAAGGTATTCTAGTAGCACAGCAGGCATTTTCAATACAAAGAAGCTTTTTCATCCAGGGATGATTTGTCATATCTTCGTTCAGATCAATTGCTTGGAGTCAGAGAAAGACTGCTAAACTAAAACAGGTGCACACTCTCTGAGTATCATCTGTTCTTTTCCCTTGCCTGCCTGCCTTCTGTTTTACACCAAAAACACTAGGTTGTCTGTTGCCCATGCATCAGTAGCCCGAACTATTGAGGTTTAGCTAAATCAAACGGGATCATATTGGATGTGGCGTAGGAATCAGGAAGAAGTACATGTACATAGCTAGCACCACCAGGGGTTTCCTTTATACATTGAGTGCTGCTAATTCATGACACCTGAGAAGTGGAAACAAGACCACATGTTCCTATGTCCAACTCTTTTTAAGTTCCTTGTGGCATTGACTGAGCTAGTGTCCTGGATCTGTGTTCATGCTTAACACCCCCCCAACAAAAAAAAAGGTTTCATTTCTTTTTTTCTGTACCTGCCAATAACAGGTATGTACCAGCGCCTAGAAAAGATGAGAAAACATGCATTTGCCTCTGTGATAATCTTTGGTGAGGACAATAACAGCACCATATCTGGAGTGTGGTTCTGGAGGGGACAGAACCTCATCTTTAAGGTAAGTTGTCTGTGGAACTGTTCTGGTCAGGGAATTGTTTTTAGGAGACAGATGGGAAGCTTAGTTGTGCATTGTTTTATCTCAGACACCAGGAAGGATATGACAACAGGACATCATTTTGTCATTATGGATTAAATTTTCGTGTCATGTGATTAGGCTCAACCCAATTACTGTTTATGTTTAGAAATGTACAATCTATCTTTCTCCATTTTCCCTCTTTGGCCATTTTTTAATATGGTACAACACATCAACCTGCTACGGCTATTTGAAGTTGTGTTCATTTTGGTTTTTATTTTCTTTGTTGGTGTGTGTTTTGTTCACCAATCATCCTTTTTACTGAGATTAAATGTAATTTTATCTAAAAGTTTCTGTTCAGTAAACAGCAAACCACTTAAATGGTGTACTTTTGTGCGGTAAAATTTTCTTTTGTGTCTATGAAGTGTACAATGTGACGCTGCTTGCATGCTCAGTGTTTTCACTTGGGTTTTCCCTTGTTTGGCTGAATGACCCTTCCTTTTGCAGTCATATGACCCCCAAAATGTATCAGTGATAGGTCTGCTTGCGCGCAGACTACAATTGGGTCCACAGTAGCAATCAGGCTAGCTTGAAAGCCGGGATTCGTTGCTGTTACGGGTTGGTTTTTGCAAGGTGCATATAAGGGCCCTAGTGTGAAAAGAGAAAGTGGGCTTGGTATTAAAATATTGCATTCCTTTTTTACACTTTGAAAGTGTTTTGGTGGTGGTTTCTTTTGAATTGGCCTCACAAAAACTTCCAGATGAGCAGACATTGCACTGAGGGCTTGACTATTTCTGGTCGGGTTCAATTATAGCCTTGGGGTAACCATTTCAACTTACAAGTGGATGTTAATTGGATGGACAGGTGCTTGGCTCATTACAGTCCTCACCATCTGGTGCATCCCTCTGTTCACTTTATTTAGTTAGTTATCTTTTAAATGTTCACAGAGAAGCGATGACTGGGATGTTGACTACGAGTCCTACAAATGGACCAAGCTTGATCCAGATGCTCCTGAAACAAAGAAAATGGTTGAGGAATACTTCTGCTGTGAGGGGGAATTCGATGGCAAAAAGGTAGCAAGTTATAAAATCTACAAATGAAGTGGCTGGTTGGTGGAACAGCAGTATGTCAAAGACTTAAAAACGACCAAACGACAATTCAGATAACACTGTAGGCTTTCATACCTGCCAAAAAAAGAAGGAAACAAGAAGGACATTTTGCTGATTAATTGTTGTGAAACTTGGCCATCCAGAGTTATTTAAGTTACTGAGGTTTTTATTTGGTGGAGCCTAGCAATATCCATTGTTGACAGTTACTGACATGCAGTGAAAACTGTTTAAGCAGACTCATCATTTATAAGTATGCCATTTCAGGTTTATCCTGCAAACGATCTTGACCATGTTGCACTAACCTGTTATTCTTTCCTATTCTATTCTTTTCTCTTCACTTTGATGTAGTACTACTAAAGAAAAAAGAGGGTGATTTGGTCGTTCTGAAAAAAGTCTTTAAAGTTATTTCATTAGTTGTTCTCTGCATGTAGCAATAAAGGTATTAGTGGTGAATTTTAACAATCTATATCATTTTCTGATTAATTTTCAAAAACTATATTTAAAAAAGTGAGAACAGTATATGAATGTTCTTACTGTGAGTGAGAATGTTAGGATTTTTGTGTCAACCTTGCCTTTTCACTTGTGAAAAAGTATGTCAAACAAAAAATTAATTTGCATTTATGAATTTCGGTTGTACCAAGTACATACATATTTAACCATCAGAAAAATACTTCAAGATTTTGATAAACCTGATGAAAGTCGAATTTATTTTCTTGGGCTCTCTGTCCAAAGCTTGCTTACTTTACTTTGATTGGCAACGAAACATGTAGTTTTGTTGCAGCTACATTTTCGTAAAATTGAGTTCTAATTTCTGAACGTTTGTCACATCTTTGCAGGTTGCAGAACAAAGACTGGTCAAAATGTATTTACTTTGATGTGTCTTACGACCTCGTTCACTATTTCTTTGGGAAATCTAGACCAAGGAAGCTAAATCACTGTGGACTGTGTTGCCATTTGATAATTTACTTTAATTATTTAATTAATTTAAAGACATGCTTGAGAATCTCACTTTATGGAATAAAATTTATCTGGATTGTCGTTTGTTTTCACCTTAACATTAGCAGTCATCTGTTGGAACCAGTCGGTATGCAGGAATAAAGCAGTAACAAAAGATACTTATTCATTACAATCCAGAGCTCTTTTTGCTGAGATTTTTTGAGTTGATGGCTGCCTTTCATTCCCAATCTCTGTTCAATTCTCAATTTCCACTCTTCCTTAAAAAAAGTTTGACTGGATCAATGAAACTTAAATGCACACAGACACAAAGGCAATAGTAGCGCATAGATTCCCTTTTGTGCAGAGAGATTAAAGTTTACTGGAACAAACGAGGAGGAGAGAATTTATGCTTTGAGTGCACTGTCAAGGAAAAGACCAGATACCAACTTTTCCGACAGTTCATCAGTCGCTGGGCTTCCGATCATTTAAAAACGAGCATCCTCGTGGGATACTGCAGGGAAGTGATACCCAACTGTTGTTGGCAGATTTTTTTAAATATGTCACTTGGGCCAGCCACAGTGATGGCTATAAAATGCTGCAGCATTTCCCAGCAGCCAAACAATGGCCAACCTTCCACGGTGGTTAGAATTCTGAGATTTCCATTATCAAGTGGCCCTGTGGTATTCAGTTCTACTGCCTCCTCCGATGTGGTTGCCGACTTTCTACTGCACTCTGGGATTGGCATGTAGCAAATACTGACTTGAAAATTAGCACACCTGACACAGTTTTATCACTGGAGCTGTTGACCTCAAAGAAGTACTTCAGGGCAACTTTTCGTCAAGTGCATGACCTATCCCAGTAAGCAGTGCTCCAGAATGTTTATTACCGGTGTAGTACTTAACAGGGTGCCATGCAAAGGATCTTTCACGGGGCTTTGCATGTTGGGTTCTGCGGTGTAAGTGTTGCGAGTACATACATTTGAGAAGGACTGGATCATATCTTTACTTGGAAACTGCACACAACACGGTCTTTGTTGTTTCAGACAATGCCTGTTTGTTTTTTTTTCCTTTATCGTGAATTGTTGCAGGTTAGTGTTTGGCTCGCACAAAGGATTTAATTTTAGGGTGTTAGTAGTTAACGAATTAATGAATAATGACCAAAACACCGGCTCGTGGATTGGCGATCGAACTTCTCAGATTCATCCCATGTTCATCGCTAGGTTGAAAAGGCTAATGAAAGTAACAATGGAAAGAGTTACCAGGAATAGTAAAAAAAACCTCCCATTGAAAGAGCATAAGTTTGTCTTTCTTGAAAAACCATTGGGTGCCATGGTCGCGACTGGTCGCCAACAGATGGCGCAATACAGCGTCACCTTCTTTTCCACAAGGGACAAATGCAAAAGCATTCCGTCCTGCAAAAATGGGCGTTGGCACTTTGCATATTAACCACTGGCGCATGCACAGTGCGGGGGTTCGACAGCGTTGTGCAGCTCGATAATGGAAGCAGTCCTTGAAATGTTTAGTCAGTCGACGCACAAAGTAGACACACAAAAGCCAGAATGCAAACGGGGGAATGCTGGCAACCCACGCCGAGCAATTTTACCGAGATTGCTCAGCCTAATTCACCGGTTTGTGGTTAGAGCATTCTGTGAGCTATTCACTTTCGGTTTGTCCAAAGCTGCCCTAACAGTGTTTCGCAATAACTTAGACTGAGATAGCCAAGGAAAGATCGAACGCTGCAAGTTTAGAAGTTAACATTAAAAAACGAACAAAGTGCTGGAAACCATTGACCATGACCATTGTTCCCTTGCCCCTGTTTTATCTTGCAGCTGGACAGTAACCATGCATAATCCTGACTACAGTGAATATAATGCAATTTGTTGTTACTGATGAAAAGGCTCAGTCGATCCCGTGTACTTCGACAGGCACGATGTCCACGTATTCGTAAAAACTGCACACTTAAGTATCACTAAGGCTTTTTTGCATGCAGTGTACATGTATCTACTTTCCCCTCCTACTATCCACCCACAGGCAAAAGAGGCAAACAAGCCCCCCTCCACTGATGAATTAGGGAAGTCATGAAGCAAACAGAATGTGCTTTTGGTGGGGAACATATTAGTATGGACAGCCTTTTGTAAGTGGCAGGCTTCACATGCATCGGCGCTTAAAGGGTTACGGACGTGAACCAACCCTTTTCATCACAATCTCGCGCTTTCCACGGGAGTCAATTGTGTCCCCATGGGCATAATAAAAGAAGTTTTTTTTTCACCGAATGTTTGCTCAATGTAAAAGGATACTGGAAAAAGACTACTGTCAGAGGAGACATACTGAAACTTCTCTATTATGGTCCCGAAACGTGCTCACAAGTATTCCTGGTGTAGGCTGCTTCCGAGGTTTTTAGTCACGGCTCGACAAACACAACTCGATATAAAAATAACGGCAAAGAAGAAAAAAGGAGAGAAAAAACCCACACCGAAAAGACTTCTGAACTGTTCATATCACTCGCAAATATTGGCGTATATACATGCAGAGACCCTCACAGCACTTCCGTCATGTTTTGTGCTTTTGATATAGGTGTCTGTACATTAAATAGGTTTGTGATGTTACCAATCAAGTTACGGTAAACTAGGTGAAAAGCTTTAGAACCTATAGCTAGAAACACTAAATGGCTAGTGGCCAAATTACTGACGCTGGATGTCGATGGTGAAGCGATCTTTTTATTGATGCTGTATATTGCAAAATGGACACCAGTCGTTGAATATGACATAACAATGGCGTCATCGCGAGTAGGATTTCATCCCCAGCCAGGCCAGCGTAATCAGAGATAAAAGCTTGTTGAGACCATCCCTTCACTTAGCTCTGTACATGGAAGCGGTGTAGTCCTTCAACCCTGACCACCATCCATTACAATTCAACTCAGTGGGTGTTGAAAAAGTTTACTAACTCAACACCCCTGCAGTGGAAAATGGGGACAATCACGAGCGAATCTGAGAAGCCAAAATAATTGTCTTCGATTTGTGACGGGTATCGTGGCTGCAGTGATCCACGTTATCGTAATAATTTGAACGATTTTACCTTCCCACACTACATCATGAGTGTCAATGCAGTTCGTGCTTGTCTTGATAAACTCTTTCCATTCCCTAAATAAATCAATAATATCAGGGAGCCTTTTATGTTTGTGTGGCTTTTTTAAGAAGATTAAAAGAAGAATGCTTCAAAAAGGATAAGGTGAATTTTAAGTTACAATTGCTGCACAGATTAAAAACAAGATAACTTATCGAGAAAAAAAAGGGCAGGCAGAAAAGAAAGGAATGTTTTTTTCATGTTTACACCAAACTAACGGAAGCTCATGTATGTTTGAGGATGAAATGGATTAGGTGCTGTTCAGGCTCGGGAATTATACTTGGCAGCGTGCAAATACAAAATTTTATTTTTGTGAAAAATATTAAGTAAACATACACGCCTTCGTGAATTCCATGTCTTGACTAGAGTTTACAACCGCCCCGAAATCAACCATTAAACTGTCATCCATCAACAAATTGCGGTCAGTGAGCCATACGGTTCAGCCATCTGGTGACCCTGTCCGTTTCTCTCCTTTTCTCCTGACTTTGAACGTGTTTTCTGGTGAAAAAAAGTCTCTCAGCGTCCGGGGTTGGTGTGCTGTACATGTACATTCAGTTTTCCGGCGCGAGAGTCCCCCCAGGACGACTGATCGGGAGGAATGTGGCTGGCTTGGCCCCGTGCCCAGGGAGCGCTAACCTGGTACAAGAGGGAGCTACTGAGATGAAAACTTCGAAGAGGTAGGACAAGAGAACATCTGTGGGAATCTGGTTCGTTGAAAATAAGCATAGAGTGGTAGCAAGTTATGACATCCAGCTGTGAAGTGTAGAAACCTATAACAGCTCGTTGCTTCGTGGATATTGGGAAAATTACGAACTCAGTGGGGATATTGTAACTGTTTGACGTCAAATAAAATGTATATTAATCCTCCTACAATCATCAGATTATTTCCACACTTTACAACCTCCGATGTGTTACACCATTACATGCAAGTTTGTATTATTTCAATGATCTTATACCCATACATACTACGTCTGTTATCGGCGTTTGGACTCTTGGAGAAGGCAACATAACTAGTGTACACGACGAGCTTGGAGTTTGCACGGATTGATCTTTCATGTTCTGCGATTGGCAAACAAGTTTAGAATTACGAAATGCCTAAAGCTCTATTCAGCGGGTGCAAATCCGTGGGCTCCCCCAGCAAATCATTCACAGAGCTGGACAAGACCTTTGTTGTACTTGCTAATCATACAGGGTGTGAGGAATGCCAGCCGTGGACGAGTTTCTTTACTAGTAAGCCCCGATCTCCACGTGCGAAGGGTGAAGAAACAGGTACTGGCGAAATCCCAAATGGACGGTACGAAAACAGAAGACCTGTTGAAAGACAAGAAAATCTAGTTCCGAATTAAAAAACAGATTTGCATCCTAAATTTGCTCCACAACCCTGAGAAAGAGACAGGACTTGGGACACAGGCTCAGGTTTCCAAGCTATCAACGCGGCGTGGTTGATTGGGTCAAAGCGCAATTGCAAGGTTGAAGAATTTGCGAGTTAAAAAAAACGCCCCTAGCAACTTTTGGGGGCAAGAAAATCCAACAGTAATTGGCTATGACAGAAAGTGATACACGAGAATTATGTGTTCGTGTTTCGAAATGCAGACTTCTTTGAATTTTGAAGTAATCGGGGTTTGTTGAAATATCACAGTCAATTAAAATGGATGAATAAAAAGAACCAAAATGGAATCGCAAGACACCCTTTCTTACTGAGGGTGTAGACTTCGGCTACACCACTTTTCCATGTAAATGTTATGGAGGAAAGGTTATTCAGGACGAACGGTATCTGACCGATTTCTAAGTTGGGATAGTACCTTGTATTATACTTGAAACCTGAACACTGGATTTGAAATAAAAAGTCTGTCACCTTTTTACGTGTAGGAATATGGAGCCATTAAATAGTTCCATGGTAGGAATACCATACTTTCAGGTGAGATACAATCTTATCAGCAGACCAAATGAGAACCCACGATAGCTGACAACAAAAGATGAGGAAAATGCATCAATCGTTGATTGGAAGGGAGAATGGCTCTATTGAATCGTCCGCTTCACTACGCATAATTCACGCCCACTTTCTTCGGCGAGGGGGGCTACTGACCGGACCTGAAAAGCCGGCGTCAACAGGGCTCTCAAGGACAATTGCACAATCCACAAAAAGCCGGGCAGATTGGGGTTGCGGGACGGGGACAAAATTCTGGAACTATTGTCATGACTGCACTACTGTAAATGGGGCTTTGACAAATCGACCCCCATGCACGCTTTTTTGGGGGTGAGGAGAGATGCTCAGTATTAAGGAGTCTGATTCGGTACACATTTTCAGCGTGGGAAATGTGCTGAGAGCGGATCATGCAAATTGCAATCGGGTGGGGTAAAGTGGGATTCTCTCAAGAAAAAAAAAGAAAAGATTCTGCGATTAGACAGAGCATGGAGGAAGGAAAACACAGAGCGTGCCCCAGAATATTGGCAGACTCGACCGTCAACCTCTCTGAACACGAATCTGATGACGTTTGATTGGACCATGAGCTAGCTCCGTGATTGGACATTCCCGATGCCCCCCCCCCTTTGAAGAATGCAAGTGTGTCGCATTTTGACTGACACGAAGAGTGGTACCGCCCAATATTTATCGCTTTAGGGTGTGACCAGTAGCCACTGAAGGGTCAGTGTATCCGTCTACTTCTCAGCATCTACAAAGACAATGTAGAACTAAATTAATTTTCAGTTAGAGCTGCAGCAATTACTATGCACAGTTTCCTTGCTCTATGGTTGTTCATTAACCCTTACACAAGGACATCGAAGACGCAAGACCAACCGACTAGACAATACGCCTCAAGTGATAATAGCCCGGCCACCACTCGAAAAGATCTTGTTGACTGACACAATTCGGCCCAAATTCTGTATTTTCCGAAAACTTTCAGTATTTGCGAATATGTCACGCAATTCTGACAGTATCCACAATATCTGTCAGTTTTTACAAGCTGATTACCACTTTATAACTTGTCACTATACTCTGTCAGTTAAAAAAAATCTAAGGGCGTGCGTGCTCTGCGCCTAATAAAACAGACGATTTTAATACCTGTCCTTCCAGTTATGAGTCACGAGGCCCATTCCGCCACTTTGAAATCGATGCCTACACTCCATTGTAAAAATACAGCGATTTCGAGGGCCTCACTTTACCTGATACTTTGAGGAATACAAGCTGGCAGTCCTGCTGGTAGATTTCATCCTCCTTTGCAAACCACCCAGTACACGTGCCATGCGCGAAATGCTCCAATACAAGAATTGGACAGCCGCAAAACGAGACTCTACGCGGACAAGTGATCGTTAGCCTGTAACACGCTAGGCAGGCGATACTTCTCCATAATACCACAAATACATGTACTCGTATATTAGAATGAGCGCGGTTTCCCTAAGCCTGCAGCAGGTGTGCGGGCCACTGCACGGAGACTTCACTTGAAGAGAGACCAAAAGGTATCCAAATAACTTCTGTTCAGCAATTCTTTCATACTGAAATGATTGGATGTGAACAGGACTTCTAATTCAGTAGGCCCGAGTTCGAAACCATAAACAGGGATGGCTTTTTCAAATATGGATTTTTACTTTTAGCTTTTAGTTGTGGGGTTTAATAATGCTGGAGTGACCAGGCGCATTTCTTGGGGGGGTGTAGATGACTTTAACCCCCCAAATAAAATTGTAACCCCTCCTCCAAGAATGAAAGCAAACAAACAAACAAACTGACAACAATGGCAAAAGTTAAAAGATGACGTCACGTGCGAAGGGTCAAGCACCCCCCCCGGAACCGTGCCTTGGAGCGACACGTCTGAAATAATACTTTTTTATTATATGTACAAGAAACCATCAGAACACCATTTCTGTTCATTAATACAAACACTTTAAGGCTTTTTGCTAAGTAAATATATTAAGTTGAATGCAATGGGTTTTAAAAATCTGACCCATTCTCAAAGTTGGCTGGTATTGTACTACCATCGTGGCGCGGTGCGTAGCGTGGCGCGTATTCCCTCATGAACGCACGCGGTCCCTGTGGCGTTATGTGTGGAATCTTGACAATGTTATAGACTGTGCACAGAGCCAGAGAGAGACGACCAAGTGGCCAATGCTGGTCTCCGATGGGCTTTCCAACGATGAAGTCGGAGTTGGTGCGCCAACGTGATACCAGGCTTTGTAGCACACTATTGCAGGACGTATCACTCTATATTCATCGGAAATTTGCAACCTACAGCGCATACCTTTGTTTGAAGACTTGTCCCCTGCGAAATAGAGTTTCATATTTTCCAACACCAAAGCCCTTTCCTTCCTCCATTTAGAAAGCGCGTAGGAAAAAAGTTGAGAGCAACACCCACCCTCTTTAATGAGGATCCCCATTCGGAATCATCAAGCACGCTTAGAAGACACTGTCGCGTTGCTTACTGCGTAAATCATCAGAAATTCTCCGAAAGCAGCCTTTAAATCCTGTTGAAACTTCGACCTAGTTATTCGCAGACAATGCTTTCCATTGCCGCTCCTTTGCCATGCATGTAATGTCATACACGTATCTAGATTCATCGGCCAATTATTTCGATCCCTGAACTTTACACCAGTTGCAGGGATCTCCGGCAAAGTTCGACTTTCTCTGTGAGGTTATCCTCCTTTGATCATGGCAGCAGAGGCCAAGCTTGTCTCGAAGATGATTGTGATGACGAAGAGGACGACCGAGACAGGAATACAGGAGCGGAGGCTAATGACTTTATAAGGCGCACAGCTGTTTCTCGCCGAATGCTTCATCGCTCGGCCCCGCTGTGTTGATCTCGCATTCTTAAAATAGATCAACAACCCCCGGGCATGCGCGCTGTTGAAGGCGATATCGAGGTGTTTGACTTTGCTATGGCAACAACCTCATCATCTTTGTCGTAAGATTTCATCTCAAGTAATGCCCAGGGATGAAACACAGCGGGGATGATCTATAAAGCCTGCTTGCAGCTGCAGTCTACCCAAAGACACGCATACTAACCCTGTAGATGCACCTTTGAGAACCCGGTTTTCGACGACTGAGCCTGACACTTACAAAATCTACTTTAGTAGCAATTCCATCTCAGTGAGGAGTTGTACTAATTTACAAAGTTCTAATCCTAATCCAAGTCACTTTCAAGGTGCATTTCCGCAAAGAAAATAGTTCGTGTAATCGCCTTGAGCCTTTTAGACAAAACAAGGCGTACCCCTTGGAATTGTTTTTGTTTAAGTGTATGCAAGAAAAGTCCTATTAACGAATATCTTGTCAAGAAGAGCCAAAACCAATCTTTAAGAACTAATTTTAACGCAACTGCAAAATTTTCTGATGCGCTGGCAACGATAACGGAAATAGTCCTACTACAATCCGCAAATCAGTGATACTTACCACATGTCCAGATGTCAGCAATTGGATTTGTTGCCAGGATGTTTGGAGGGATCATGAAGTCATCAGCATGTCTTCATGATAAACACGGGCGGTTACGGGCAGCGCAGAGCGCTGCGTTCCACGTTTCACGCCGTGGGTTAATTTGTATGCTTCTAAAGAAAGTGATCATATTTTCGTGATGATTGTAACATTGAGGCCACTTTTGTCTTTACACATACACAAATAATCTACCTTATTTTGGCCAAATAAATCATCCACCCCGTGGTATTGAACTGTGAGTTATTATTTCAGTCCAGTCGCAGATGACCATCCAAGAAAGACATGGAGCGGTCGGACTGAATATGAAATGAAACCCATGAAATCTTTTCAACAAAAACAGTGTAAAAGTATTATCGTCCTCACGATCTGCGAAGAAAATGCAAAGTGTGACATACCAAGCCACGCTGGATGGAGATGTTGTTTCGCTTGCGTAAAATATAAGTTAGCTTGCTGTTATATCTATCAACATAAGATCTCCCTTGGAACTAGTCTGCGTCGTTAACGATTTCGTTAACACAACTTCGGCAACAGAACTTATTGGCTGTAAGTAAATTTCGAAGCCCTTACTTGGCTCGGGGATGGCAGCTGTTGATTACGGCAGTGGGTGATCAAGGACGCGCTTTTTAACTATTAAACACTGCAGTAATTGAAAAATGTTTGGAATAATTGCTGACTCCAATGGCGCCTCTGACGCTAATCTAGACCTATACGTTCATGGTCCTATGAACGAGACGGAGCTAAATCGGGAGTGATAATGATTGTACGTGTATATCCGATGGTAAAGGCACCAGACATAATTGCAACAAGATTTCGTACGCTACAATATAAAAAAAAACGCAGAAACAGAACGCAGTTAGGTATAGAGCAATTTATAGACACCCCTTCTGCCAGGAGGGTTTCTTGTTGTCATTGTTTGTTTTTCATCGTATTAAGTTAGAAAAGATTTTTCAAAATCTCTTAAGCCATTATTTTTGAGGGATGATTTTTTTTGTTGAGGGAGGTCAGATGGTTTTGGCCACCAAATCTCATCTCCCTAAAGCAAAATAACTACTCCTTTGTCAGTTTGTCTTTCCAGGTTGTGTCAGGGAAGAGCCTGTAGACCTGACCATCGAGTGTCAACGGTTCGAATCCAGCTGCTGACCATTTCCTGGTCCTTCGGCTCCGCAACCATGCTCCAACCCGTTTCTCTCCACCAAAGCTTATGAGCACCGGCAAGGGTCAAGACTCGAATGTGCTCAATTATTTTGCCACATTGTATAGTCGGTATGTTTTATTGATTAGTGAAATTCTGCGAGTGAACAGTCAGAAATGCATGCAACAACAGACCCAAACAAGCTACAAGGCTCCCTGGAGTCCCGACAACCGCACGAACATGTTAAATCATGTCAGCTTCAGGGACGAGTGGGGAAAAGCAGGGGGGGGGAAGAGATAAATATTTCGAATGAAAACGAAGGCTCGGGGAAAACTTCACAGGTAATATTTTGCAGCTGAACTATATAAAGGCGCTTATGAACGATGCAGAGAACGACAGCACGTGCGACAAATCCAGCAGCTATACATAGATGCGATCGTGTTCAGTTAGTTAGAATAGAAACGAGCGAGCCATGAGGCTCCCAGGTCTTATTAATACGACCCTTGATCGATATCCTCAACGGGTGATGTGCCGGGTTAGTATTTTTACAACACCCAGCGTTTGGCAAAAGAAAACCGTGCACTCGTGCCAAATATTTGAAACAAATCTTAAAAAAAACACCGACACATGATACGACTGCGCTGGAAAAAGTGGATTATTTTTAAAAAGAAGTTTTCAAGGCCGTCCCATCCAGGCCTCAAACATCACCCAGTTGGCAAAATGTCAGACATTACTTCTCACATGACTGATGGCGAGCACGAAGTCACAGTATGATACAATGCACGCATCCGTGTATAGTTCGACGTGACTTGTTGCGGCCCACTCAGAGTGGCTACGTGCAAAAATTGGCCTTCGTTGCGACGGCAGGAGTTTCTCGCAGTGTTGGTCCTTTTCGGTGGGCATGACAACGCTTACAAGGCTGAATAAGAATTTAATCAGTCCGTCGCTCTATGTTTCTTGTGTGTGTTTTTTTTGGGGGGGGGTTTGGAAAGCTAGAACATTATAAAATATCTTAGGTGTGCATGATTTAATAATAATAAAAAAAAAGTTAGATCAAATCGTCGACAGCATGAGCGAAATGAGTTGCGCATTTGATGTTGAACATGAAGCAAGGAGAGTTGCTCTGTGGTGTGAATAATCCCAGACCACACTGTCGTTTAAAATGCCTAGGCCTATAAAAAAGCAACATTAAAACTTGGCCTCAGGTATTAATCTTCCAATACCGTGACTTTGTCTCATACAATCTTGGTGATAGTATCACGGCAAGCGTGTCAGGACCACACCACATCAACCCTTGAGTATCAGCCACGTCCCTTGATATGCAAAAGCATACCCTTGAAATATTTCACTGGCTAATGCGCTCGCCTGCCTCCCCAGAACAGTAGCCTATAGGAAAAAAAACACACTTAAAAAAATAATAACAAATTAACGTGCGTCACGGGTAATAAATCTCCCAGTTCCAAATATCAGCACTGCGATAGTTTATTTGGCAGTGCATTGTAAATATGATGGAACATTGCCAGCAGGTGATGATAGGTGATGTCCAATCATGTTGGTCTTGCCACGGCGTTATTGAAGTTTGGCAAATATTACCATTGCCATATAAACATCGATAAGTAATTGTTTTTCGATGGGAGAAATAAGCCGGGTATGGAACATTGTTTCGACATGCTATTCGTAACGTAATACGTTTTTCTCTTGCATTTTTCCCTATATTGATGGTCTTTGGATAAATCTTAATTATGGCATGGTGAAGCTGGTTTCCACAGTTTCTGTACTTTTACAACCTTCAGCTTGCATTGTGTGAACGGGTACGGAAGATCGCAATACAGTGAAGCCAAATATGTAACCACGATTTGCTGAAACTGAGAGAGTTAAACTTAACTGATTAAAGAAATCCTTGGTGTTGCACGAGGTGAAGAATTAGACCTAGTGTGTGTTCAAAACAGGCCACGCTACGCTAAATTTGTGGTTCAAACAAGATGAAAGTCTAGAGAAACAAAAAATTATGTTTCGCAGACAATTTTGTACCTCAAAACCTCTATGATGCGGTGGTGCTTCAGCATTCCATAAATTTAGTGCCACATTTATGCGACGATTTTATAGTTAACTTTACGGTTGCGCTTCACAACTTCTCTAAGATATTGGCTCTCCCATATAATGTTGGACAGTGAGCCACCTTTTAGTGGTTTTCCAAAGGCCCACAGAGTGCCTGCACTTAAATTTTGACTGACATTTTCATGCCTTTTAATTCTTATTCAGTCGTAGATTATTGGGAAAGCATGCGGCTGCGGTGTAAGTCCACGTGTGCCAAGAGACCAAATAATCTCGCCTTGGCGGGTGACACCGTGCGGGAAATGCATATACGAGTATGTTTTTTCCTGGTAATGCAGCATAGCGGACCATAATTCCAAAGTTGTATAGTCGGATATCCTCAACAATGTTGCATTCTGAAGAAAGTTTAGCATTTTGTTATTAAAAGTTTAGAGCTTACTAAAAAGAAATGGTCATCATTTTGACCCTCTCTTCACTACACAGGCGGGGCAGACTCCAGTACCTTGCAATTTGTCAGTTAAATTGAGACCAATGTTTATTTAGCTCATAAACTTATAGACATTTGAAAACATAAACTCAGACGCCTGTGGAGAAAAATTTATTTTGGTGATTTGTTTATATTGCTCACCAGTATTTTTCATCACCGTCCATGGACTGGCGAGCTTTTCCGTATCATATTCCAACTGTAGAGCTTCCAGTGAATGGTAAGCCCACTGTCCATATTTCCAAGGTGTCAAGTAAGCCCCCCCCTATTTTATAATTCATCCTTGATATAGCAAGGGACACGAAAAACGCCAAAAGACAACCACAATTTTTATGCAAGGCTATCAAACCAAAGTCCGCAGCTGCTGCGGCAGGAAATATTGGGAATTCTGATTGCGCGTCACCATGAAATAAAGTCATCTCCATGCTCACCGGCATAAAATGTCACAACACAGTCAGCAACTTTAGTTTTGTTTATGCTGCATGAAGTTCAACGTGACTTTGTTTTCTAAGCAGATAAGCTCATCGGTTTTGATATGAATCCAGCCTTTTAGTTTGCAAGTGACCAGATTTAAAGGATTTCCTCTGCTTTTCTCAGTAGCTGGTATAATTCGCAGAAATATGGCGGCTGTACACAGCAGCTTTGTTCGAAGAGAATTCAGTTTTATTGATCAACTGCAGCAGGGATCAGTCACACCTCTTTAATGGCGGGGAAGGATATTCGGGCATTTACGCCTACGCATGCGTTAAAAGTCCAACAGGTGCCAAGCAACACTCCACTGCTATTGAAACTATATTTTGTTCTTCCTGGTTACCGCCAACAGCAAATACGTCTGTAAACTACAAAAGATCGATAAACTCTTGCCTGAACTCTCCTTACAGCAGAACTTCGAGTAACCGTATTTTGATCATTGATGAGGTCATCATGCTTTAACGGCGCGATACATGAAGCGAGGCCTGCCCCCTTGCCCCTTCCTTGATCCTCCACGTGCCCACCCAAAAATATGAATACTTAAATCCGCTGATTGAGTTGTCTCGCCCAGCCTTATTACTCACAGACGCAAAACTTACGATCATCGCAAGTTCAATTTACGAACACATCGCACTCTGCACAGAGCAAGGATGCACTCGGCAAGTCAGGCTATTGGCGGTCACGTGTTCTCTTCACGTCAGCACAAGGGCTGATCCAGAACCGAATTGGCGGGGAGCATTTTTTGGAGGGGGTGGATTTTTTAAGTGTTACTTTTCATGGCCTTTCTAAAGGATGGGACTAAATTATGGGCCAGTTTACATCCTTTTAAAATGAAACAGATCAACATTGGCCCAGTCCCCCCCCCACACACACACCACCACCACCAACACCCCACACGGATGCGCCCTGCTGGCGTCAACATGAGTGTAGGCCTATACCGAGACCTCTTGACCTCATAAGATACTGTGAAAATTTTCTGATCACAACTCGGCCACTATTTGTAATGGCGACAAAAATACAATCGAAGAAAAATCGTACTGTACAGGTGTATATATCAGCATTTTAATGATCATTACAGTTACTTATCACTATACATTCAAGTCCATTATCAGCTCTGCGGCCCTTGGCGAAAAAGCAGCATCAACAACAACTTGAATTCCACAACTTCTGCGTATTTTCACTCCACTCCGTTCACCATCACATCAATAATCTTTTTTCACGTGGTTTTGATAGCACTTCGCCATCCATCATCTGGTGCATGTGTGTTGTGTTTCCTATGGGTCAGTCAAGGTCACAACATCCAGCGTACCAAGACTGCAAGCTCGATCTCACGTGATCATGGTGTGTGAAAAGATTTTAGAGCCAAGAGGGTGTGTCTAATTAATGCGGTGGATGAGTGTAATCACCTGTGTGCCTGTGTGTTGTACATGTACATGTACGTTACAATTCGCCCGTAAACAGTGCAATTGTTGAGCAATTGTGCAGTAAAACACGGCAACAGATCTAAAGCCAGATCAACTTAGACAGGGAAAGAGTCGGGCGGCTTGAAACGCCTGCGGTTGAAAAGATGATCACATGTTCAAATACAAAACAAGCCTGCCTTATACATTAAAATGACCACGAATTACTGCTGGGGATATTTTTTATTAAACTCTACAATACCCAAATATTATCTCACACAATGAACCCTCCAACGGCAAATTACCGATTTCACGGCGGTTTTCCATAATCCTGCGACTGTAGTTTTTATGCATTTATTTATTACTCTTAGAATAAA
Organism: Acanthaster planci; assembly: GCF_001949145.1. The sequence goes on from NW_019091453.1 coordinate 989,242, forward strand.
ACGGTACTGAAGTCAATTAGAGGTTTGCTGCTCAGACACAAATTGGAAATTGAAGCTAAAAAGTTGCAGGTACATGTTAATTCGCTTTGTCGCCTTCTGTAAAGTTGTGACATGAACGAGGCTGCAAAACATAGCACTGATGTACAAGCTTAAGAAACAAACAAACAAACAAAACAAAACAAAAACGAATAACTGTCATAAGCGACAAGGAAATCGCAAGGTTCAGCAAAGACGTGTGGATGGCCAAAGAAGGGGGCACTGCAACCCCCAGTCCCCGAAAGTCCCCGAAAAAAACATGAACATGTATGCTTAATCTTATGCACTTAATTATACAGCAGTTGGACATGGGTTGGGATGGTGGTCCTGAATTGACATTACAAATCAAAAATATCTTAAAGCATGCTCTGCTGCATAGTTTACACATTTAACCGGGCTATTTTTCCAAGAAACTAGAGTGTTTTTATAGACATTGGCTGTGCATGTACGCCCATAATATCGTGACTTTTGCGCGCAACGTTCCACCGTTACAACCACAAAAACTGCAGCTTATCCGCTCTCTCATATGAATGAGGGTTTAAACTCAAACACATAAAGGATCCTCTTGTTTCTTGAAAAAGAAAAAACAGCCCGGTATTAACATGTAAACTATATGCAACAAAGTATGCCCCCCTCCAGTATGCTGTCCCTCCAGGGCCACTATACTTTGGAACCAATCTGTTCTGAGACCTCCTTATAACGTGCTTTACCCGGACCCTTACAGGTCGTACATTTTGCGAGCTCCGTGTCCAACATAAGAAGTCCAGCTATATAAATGTACATTTAGTACAAGTAAAGAGGTGAAAATAATAAAGGAATCCATTTTAACGGTTCACTTGAATAGCTTGCAAATAGTCCGCGAATGATGACGACGATTGTGACGATTGTAATTGTTATCGAACCAGATGCATGAACAAAACTCCTCAACACTCCTAGCATCCAGTGGGTGACCATGGGAGTGGGACATGGGGAATGTTCCCCACGGGCAAATGGTTGTAGCCCCCCTTGTGTTCCTTCATGTGAAACTTTGAACTGAGTAAAAACTACCTACAGACCGCCTTTTGTTTGCTCTCAGTGTATGCCCCCTTCAAAATGTATGCTCACCGGGTATCTTTAAAATGTTTTATGATATGTCAGATACTCCACCACCAGCAACTCTGCAAGAAGCGTAAACTCCCGTGAGGATAACCATCCTCTTTCCCCAGAACACCGTCCCTTATGAAATTCATTACAATCAGTTAGCGTTTTCCGGGTAACGAAACTGGATTACTCCTGCTGAGTTGAAGTTCTTTCGTTACTTCTAAAATTTGAATACGATCATTGATTAAATCCATTCTGAAGCGAGTGTTCACGAAACTATAATTTCGCAAACGCCGTCGACCTATTCAAAGAGGATTAAGCACGTAGCCTAAAGGTAAATCTTAAGTCAAAAGTTTTTTCTTTCACGAGCTGGAAAATTCGCCGAAAAGGTCTGTGACAACTTAGACGCAAAAGTCGCACAGTCGGTACTTTCCAGTGGAATAGATAGCAATGAAATCGCAAGGCTGTACAAACTGAGCAGTGCGGGACCAGCTCATGCTAGAAAAATTAGTTATAAATCTTAAATTTGACCGAAAGAATTTTTTTTATATAAATGATTCATAAACTGCATTGTTTTTGAATTGTTTCAAAGTAAAACTGTGTTGATGCATAAAATTCGACATCAAAAAGTTATTTTATGAACGAGTGAGTGATAATTTCCGCAGATTTTCTGCTCTAACGAGACATTTGTCAGCTAGTACGAATCCATACTTTTGGAATACCTTTAATTTTAATGCACGTTGAATGCACGTTCCCGACAGATCTATTACGGTAGCCCTGTGCGACACCTTTGGACAGTGCAAAAATCGGCTGTAAAAGAGTGACATACGCAGCGTGGGTTGTAAAGAAATACACAAAGCGATTCCTTAATCATCGTTTCAATCTCAAGGTCAGTCTCCTGTTTGTCAAGCACTTATGGTCATATTATTTCTAGACTTCAAAATAGAATTCTCGGATGATTAACGTAGGCCTACATTAATGACAAAATCACAACGCAGAAGGATGCGACGTGTGGAGGCCTTTTTATGTTTGTTGTTGTCGTTGTTGAACGCGCTGTTACGTCATTGGACAACAACCCCACACCGCTCTATACCGTTTATTACTTGTCAATGTACTTTAAACAACTTCAAGCAGACCACTTTCACTTCTGGCGTTCAAGGGCAGGTGATTGCCCTTTAAATATAAAATACCAGCAGTTTTCTATAGATGACAGCCACAATAATGTAAATTTGATATTCAAATCCCCATCTCTGTAAATGGTTAACCAGCCAGCGCCATGAGCCTTTTTATACTGTGTTAGTTTCCAATTTTCTGACTCCACGCGTGAATGCTCACAAATTATTCTCCGAAAATAAATGCATCAAATTCTGGTATATCACCACAACGGAAAAATATTTGGTCAGGGTCCAGCGTGCCTTTCTTTGCCGGGGTCAAACAACCCAGTGAATACCATGGTAAAGCTACACGTCGGACCAAATCGAAAGGGGAGAGTACCAATACGGGATCGTATATGATGGGCACAACAAACAGTACTTTGGGGTGAGAGAACAGCTTGTAACTAGTAAGAGGACTTCTAGCGCGTTGACAGTCTGTGAGTGTATTCCTGGCTACGATAGAAGCATGGAATTCTTCAAAGACTTTAGGGGTAAATATGCCTTTATTATTTTTTTCAGTGGGTACAGCAGACAGAAGCTGTTTAATCATTTTGTATTTGATAACCTCAGTGAATCGCGCAGGGATTATTACATAAGCAGCATTATTGTGCCAACATCTGGATGAAATTGAGGAATCATCCAACACTTTAGTCACAGTTTTTCCCATTGTTGTGTCTGTTTCTGTTGAATTTGTACATTGCTCATACACATGTAGGAGCATTATGTTAACTTCATATGTGTTTTGGAATTGAAAGCGCCGACCTTCAAAATAGAAGGAGCACATTTCTTGGGGTAAGGGGATGCAAAAGTCGATAATCGTTTAAAAACTCAACTCAAAACCTCGATATATAACTGTCATACTTCCATTGAATATTACATTTTGAAAATAACAAACAAATGTTTATATAACAGTTGTTTAATGGTAAGGCAACCTCTAAGTTTCCTTATTTACTTAGTGGCTGGTGCATTAAAATGACTATTGTGTCCTGAGGACTTTCTCTGCATTTTGTTGCACCAGTGCAGTTGTCTTCAAACTCACTGTCGGCTGTTTTTCATGACTGCTACACTTGCTTCTGTTTGAGACACAAAGTACTTGCGATTATTGGCTTCTTTGTTTTGTTGAACCTGCTGAGTCTCGAAACTCGAACTGTCTAGCCATCCAATTACAGGACAAAAAAGACAAAACGGGGTTTATGGTGCATGCACCAAATGTAATCGAATTTTCAGCTTGGGTATCGAATGCTCGGTGCTTATAGGCCACTGTAAAATACCCGACAGCTTGTACTGAATGCAACCTTATACAATGCACAAAAGTTCCTATGGGAAGACTCTGGAATAACTGCACTAACCTGCAGGGCAAGCATGATACTGAACCAGCCCCGCTGGTCGAATAAATAACTACTCGGTGGCGCTTTGTCGGTCAATGTTATTTACATGCAAGGGCGTATGGGGGACACTACGGGGTTCATGCCCTTATGCCAAAAAATTAAACAAAAAAGAAGGAAAGGAGAGTTTGTGCTCTATTTCATTTCTCTCTCTTCCCAGAATGTGTAAAAAAAGCCCCGAAATTTAGCTTCACCCTCAGAAGGGCTATTGAATATTACATGAAAAAAATCCCTAATTTCTGTCTCCCCAGAAACAAGTTTGACCTCCCAGAAATTTGGTTCTGGAACCGCCCTTGTTTATATGCAATATATGAGATCTTTAATCGCACCAATTAATTACACAACATAAAAATACAAACTAAACCACGAAAAATATACAGTAATGCTAAAAAGCACTGCAGTAGTTTTCAGCGTAAATATGAAAATAGTTGCACCCTCTTTTATCGCGTGATCTCCTTACCCTTCAGACCGCGTAACATGGACTTGTGACTTTTCAAAGGAAAACCTTTGACCACTGCGATCTTACACAACTGTTTCTCAGATCAAAGGGATTGATGTCAATGGTACTAAACGTGCATGAAAGTCTAGTGGATATACATGTAGCTGTATACAAAACTCGGTGAGGTCACGATTTGCCCTGAATGGAATTTGCCTCAAATTTGCAGTGGATCGAAAACGGCTATTATTTAGGCCTACAGTAGACTGAATACCTTTTTATAATGGAATAAACATAATTTAGTGTGAACACAGATTGGTACCGGCAGTGCCCCATCCAAATGACCCTACAGGAACAAAATTTATATTATTCAATCGACACGCTGTGAAAGGCGATTCAATACAAACAACAGATGTGACCTTATTTGGCCCTTGGTGCTTGAAGATCGAGGAAGCTCGAGAATAAGCAGTCAAGACGTGCACTCTCTTTCAATGACTTTTAGCTATAACCGAAACAATCTTAGAAATCTTCCACAGATATCGCAATAACGAACAAAAAAATCGAAATAAGTTTAAGTACAGGTTTTACCCTTACCCGACGTAGGCCTAAATATTTAAAAACGCAGTATATCCGATGCTTGTCCGAGAGCTTATGAGATTTGAAGCTCTTCATGGTGGAGGAAGAAAGTAAATTAGATAGGTTTGCGGTAGCACCATGGATGTATATCTTTTTTTTTGAGTATGTGGGGCTCTTAAAAGAACCAGTGGTACTCAACGATTCGGACACTACCTATGATCTGTCCGGCGTCAAGAGACTGCAGAGGGTCCAGTGATGAGGCAGTTTATATGGTGTGTAGAGGGTCGTGAAGTTCTGAGAGGATGCTAACTCTGGATCCAACCGGAGGCTTGGGGGCATCGAGATGTGACGAGGATGCTAACTCTGGATCCAACTGAGGTCAATAGGGTGCTGGCAAACCAGTGAGGCGTGTCAGTCTTAATGGAGGGGAGTGTGGGGAGAAGGTAGCTAAGGGTATAGGGAACCCATAGGCTGGAAATAAGGCAGGGTATAGGGGACCCATTAGACTGGGATGTGAGGATGGGACGCCAGATGTCGTTGATGGGGAATAAAAAGCGATGTCTTGACAACTGTGTTGTTCTTGATGATCTCAATGGCTTCTCTGATGCGGTGCGTGTGCCGGTGATACTGGTGAGGAGTTCGGCTTTGCTCCAGTCGATCTTGTGGTTCGATGTGGGAGTGCTTGATGACGGCAGACGTGTCGTATTCCCCTTTCCTACCAAGGGCTTTATGTTCATTGAGTGTGGAAGGGTGGTCCCTGCCGGTCTCGTCGGTATACACTTTGCCACATTGGCAGGGGATCTTGTACACTCTTGTACACAACCTGAGTTGACGCAGGTGAGCAGCAGGTCTTGAGGCTGTTCTGGAGTAAGATCGGTCCTTGAATGTGTGGTCCGCCTGAAGTCTGTCCTGGGTAATGGAGGCGGCCTCGGAGGAGGGAACATTCGTGAAAAGGGAGACGACGTCAAAACTGACCATGATTTCGTCTGGCTGGAGCGTGAGGCCTTCATCTGCTGCTCACCTGCGTGACGACGTCTAGCTTCCAATGGAGAGATAGATTCTATGGACAAACAGCCGGAACCTCCTACATGCCCGGTTCTGGCTAAAATATTCATGGACGGCAGTTTGCTATGAACTCTGCAGATCACAGACCCAAGACTTAACTCCAGTGCATAAACGACACCTTCATCGTCTGGCAGCATGAGCGAGATAGCCTCTCGCTCTTCCTAGAACACCTCAACGGGCTTCACAGCAACATCTAGTTCACAAAGGAACAAGAAAAAGATGGCAACATCTCACTTCTTGATGTTGAGGTATCCAGAGAGCAAGATGGCAGTCTCACCCGCCGAGTGTACCGGAAATATACCCACACGGACCGATACCTCCAAGCGCGTCCTTCCATCAACCCAAGATCAAGACTTTGTCAACCGGGCCCTTGTACGTAGGGCATGCAGCGTGTGCTGCAAGGAACACCTCACCCAAGAACTCCATCACATCTCCACGGCACCGCAGCGGAGTGGATACAAGCCCAGCCAAGCCAAGACTCAAGACCTAAGATCCACCCCCGGCCAAACGGTCTCCTATACCAAAGCCAACTGGCTAGGGCCCCTAGTTGCATTACCCCCCCCCCTTAGGTAGTACCTCCCATCACATCCAGCGCATCCTCCACAAGCATGGCATTTGAGTGTTCAAAACAACCCCCCTGAAAATGCAAAACCTCCTGACTTCCCACGAGGACCGGCACAACCCACTGCCTAAGCTAGGAGTGCACAAGATCCCCTGCCAATGTGGCAAAGTGTACTGTACATTGGCGAGACCGGTAAGGACCTCCCTACCACACTCAATGCACACAAAGTCCATGCCAGGAAAGGGGAATACGACAAGTCGGCCATCATCAAGCACTCCCACATCGAAGGCCACAAGATCGACTGGAGAAAAGACAAACTCCTCACCAGCATCAAGCATGGGCACCTGCGCCGCATCAGAGAGAGCAATCAAGATCATCAATAACAACACAGTTTCCACACCAGCGACATCTGGCGTCCCATCCTCACATCCCAGTCCAATGGGCCCCATACCCTTAGCTACCTTCTCCCCACACTCCCCTCTATCAGACTGACATGCCTCACTGGTTTGCCAGCACCTTATTGACCTCAGTTAGATCCGAGTTATCCTTTTCCCATCTCAATACCCCGAAGCCACCGCTTGACACCACATAAGCATCCTCTCCAAACCCCACTGCCCTCTACACACCATATAAGCTGCCTCATCACTGGACCCCCTGCAGTCTGCTGACGACGGACAGGGCATAGAACCCCACATACTCCGGAAAAGGGGGGGGGGAGAAAGATATATCTATAGTGCTACCGCAAACCTATCTAGAAACTAATCACATTTTCTTAGCAGAGGTTGTTGGAAGTCAATTTTCTCAAGTCCAAGTCAAGTCACAAGTCAAGTTTTTGCGAGTCTAAGCCAAGTCACAGCTCATTTGGTCCAGTCACAAGTCAAGTCACAAGTTAATTTGGTCCAAACACAAACAACTCACAAGTCTTGTACTTCACGTCGTGCGATGAGTGATTTCAAGCTACAAGCAAGTGCTTCAGACGTTGCCTTGGACTGACAAGACCAAAGTAGAAGTCGCGAGCCGAACGAAATCTTCCGCTGATTATTTTAAGAACGCATGATGAAAATTGATAGGCCTAACTATCTGTTGGTAACAAGTCAGAATGTATAAGTCAAGTCACAAATCAAAACAAGCCAGGTCACGAGCCACAAATACAGCTAATCTAGTCTGACTCGAATCCAAGTCAAGTGACTCGCGTCGGCAACTCTGATATATTGCCTGTCAAGAAATTCATGGGTTACTTATGACGAATCAACAAACGATCACCTCATTCTCGTGAAGTCCAAAAGTTGTAAGAGTAACTTTAATTTCGAACACGCACTTACCTGTGGTCTCGTGACACATGATCTGTGCGGTACGTTTGAAAACAGCTCTATCGAATTTTATAATATACTCGTAGCATGTGAAATTTATAGCTACCTAAATGAAAGAAATGAAACTTTTGGATCGTTCGAAATATTGCCTCCCGGGGATAATTCCCTCACCTTTCCATGGAAAGGCCATGCCCGCGAATTTACAATTATGACGTGTGAACAAAGCATCCAAGGGAATCGAGCTTGATACAGTTTGCTAGTTCATTAGCGTTGAATTTCCCGGAAAATCTTTTCTTCTCACTTCAGTGAATTTCCATGGTCACCGATAGTTCTTGAACCTTGAACAAGTCAACTGTATCAACCAAAATCACAAGCAAAAGGATAAACCTCAAACCAACAATTTTATTTTAATCCCAACAAATCATTTGACACTTTGATTTTTGCTCACTATTCAACTAAATACAATGGACATTTTGGAACCAAGGTGACTAAAGCCCGATACGTCACTGATGACGTCAGTCCCACTTGTGCTTTTAACAAAACAGGACTTTGTGGTTTCTATAATTCAGTTTTACAATTGATCGTAAGAGTCAACATAAATCAAAGCTTGCTTTTTACTGAGGTATATGACAGTCACGTAGACCTCACAGGTACTGCTCCATAAGGCTACAAAATTGGAGGACTCACTTACGAGAAGTAGGTCAACAGTTTTTGAAGTTCTCATTACCTGACAGTTCCCGATATTGCCCACTAGGGAAAAGAATTTGCAAAATAAACATCAGAGATGCATACATGGGAAAGGAACAAGAAACGTCATGTTACAAGCAAGCCACGTGTGCCCTTTCAGTTTAATACACAATAGTATCACTGTTTCTTGAAAGATACTCCTCTTTTGCTGTACAAGAATTTATTCAGGCTGCATACAGCCAATGAGAATCAAGGACAAAGATAATTACAGCATCCACATATTGATGCACGCAAACTTCAAGAAACCTCTATAGACGCCTTTTTATTGAAAAAAAAATGCCCTCGACTGACAAACACAATTGTTTATTCACCCGACAACTGCACTTTTTACAACAGTAGTACAACGGTAGAATCTTCTGTTAGTAAACGGAGAGAAATTGACAGTAGAATGTGCTGTCCCAAAACAGCAACTTCTGTAAGGCCAATTGACAGTAGATTCTACTTTATTTAAAAAACATTCGTTTAACAGTGCAGAAAGAAGATGTACATAGCCAAAGCCTTCGGCAGAAATTGACTGTTGAAAAAGTCGGATCGCATATATCTATTGGCGTTAAATAAAAATGTGACTGCTCGGCATATTGAATAAGCTTTTATGGTTGTTAATATGGGGGCTCATCGTGTCAATTGTTATTTTTATCTGTGGAGTTATATTATCTCATCTAATGACGTCCTGTGTAGACCACGTGGTATCATGGTATCAGTAAAACATGCTTATGCAGTTAAATTAAAGCCCGGTAACTAAACACTTTGTTGAAGAAGTTCCTTGAACATGAGACCGGGAAGACCGTTTACCAGGTCAGTCATATCCCCTGTGCCGGTGGTAAAGCATAACTTTCGAAAATATTTATTCGAATCTCGGAATCTTGTAAATGCATGTAACGAATACGTTGATTGGTTTGTTGTATTTCGAGGGATGCTGATTGCCAAAATGCTCATTTTGACTGTATAAGCGTTCATGGCCGATTCAATAATGTTCAATGTTTCCTTTTCAGTTTGCAGTAACTGTTGGTAACAACCAGTCTTTGTTTTAGAAGATATACACATGAGCATGCGCAGTTTTTGATATTTTTCCTCTAAATGTGTATCCCTTGTTTGTTCAGTCGTTCATTAATAATTGCGGAACCGTTGCCTTTTCTGCATCGAGGAACATTTTAACATGTAATATGCAGCATGGGTGATAAAAGATAAGATGATAGAGATGAAATATAATACTTCATGTCCCATGAATAATATGACTAAGCTAATGGTAAGCATGCAGCTGAATGGCTCCATTCTTTGATCTAACTAAACGTTCGCCATCGTTCACCACCGTTCACAGTGCACAGCTTTACCAGCTCTTATGTACAGTATCAAACTTTTGCTGAAAAAAAGTGAAGCATAAGAGACATTATTTGCGTAAAAAATATATTTTCGCCGACTTCAGAGCTGAATTTTTAGTTGCTATCTCTGCTATCATCGCAAAACGGGTACAAGGACTTAAACACACAAAGGAGGCTGTTGTGACTTGTGCGCAAAATCCAACCGTAGTTATCAAAACGATTCGATATGTGATCCTGATGTGATATGACCAACAGCTGGTGCTCGCGAAGTTGACTGCGCAACAACTCAAGAATGTTAATCTTCATAATGGAGTCTCATACGTAGCCAAACTGTATACCGTTTGTGACCGTCATCTTCCCGATGCTGCTTTGTTCAAAGACAGCACGTGTACACTGTAAAACACTACAGAGTAAACAATTGGAATGATGCGAATGTAGCGTGCACATGCATCTGAACTTCCAAAGAGGTGCTTGTGGCTTGGAAGCACCTGTGTCCTTTTTTTCTCCATGGAAACATGCAGGGAGAACTGATGTAAGGGCGCATGACCGCTTTCGCGGGACTTGTTATTCTCTGAAAACTCTAGCAAGTGCAAATCCTACCTTCCCCTCAGGCTTTTCCCTGCCTCAATTGATTTCCTTTCCTGTTATGGTTGGATGAATTCACCATGAAACCACAAAGTACAAAGCAGAATTTTATTATAGGCTCACTGTAATGTCACATTGAAAGAATACAATTGACAAAGTCAAGGGACGATTCAACAAAGGTTTTTTGGTTCAGCTTCAATGGCCAACGTATTTTTTCCCTGCCGGCCAAGCCTCAATGCAGACCAGACTGCAAATAAGTACATGTTACCGCGTGTTCCAAATTCTGAAATCAATCAAGTTGATACACACAAACAGCATTGTCACCGTGTATAACTTTACTCAAACGCATTCTTCTGTTTGTTTTGAAAACTTCACTGTAGAATGCGCAATAACCCGCACGTCTGCTTGGTGCTCGCTGTTTGTGCATGTACTGCACATATTTTTTTCTCAGTACACCAGATAACAAGGCACAAATGCAAATTTACTTAACACAGGCCATATTTAAACATGGGATACCATAATGCGCGATATGGAGCATGCGAACTGATGTCTGTACGTGCCATATAATATTTATGAGCCATGACTTGGGGTATAGCTTATATCAATCTGAGGAAAATTTGTCATCGCAAACCAGTATCTGTGACTCCTATTAGTTTGGATGATGTCCTTGGAGTTATCTTTGAAGTGATTGTTTCTGTTTCAGTAAGGCATATGGTTAAGATATGCATCACTGTATGCATCAACGGGGCTATCAAAGTGACGCAGGGCGCATAAAATAAGTAAAAGGATATTAATTAAAAAAAACCAAATACCACGACTTCGAAAACAAATTTTCATCAGTTTGGAGTTCAGAAATTCAGCACAAATTTATTTATTTTCGTCCAAGAGCTATACATAATGCAACTCGGACTGCAACTTCATGTCAAATTACCGTTGAATGGAGGTCGCGGGAACGACCCGGCAGGGGTGACATGGCAGAGGTCAGGCCCCCGTGAAGATGGAACACCATTCCCATTTTGTACACGGATGTAATTTATTTGAATGTCCTCCCTCTGATGCTTCGTTTGGAGAACTTGTGGAAGTATGCATAGATGACCGACGACGAACATGGACGTGGAGCAAAAGCTGGAGCGTTCCCATGAACTTTTCACACAATATACATGCCCTCCAACATTTTGAAAGTCCTGTTCGTTTCGAGAACGGCAGTCATTTCAATAAATCTTAGCAATGTTTCTATGAAAATATTTGCTTAAGAAAATTTAATTTGGGGCTCTTTTGCTACTAAATTGACGAAATCGGGGTCTAAGTTAAAAACGACACATATTTAATAGCGAAAGACACATTAAGTTGAATTTTCATGCTCAGAAGAATTGGAGCTGTTGCTGCTGCCATTCAAATATCAGTGTATTTTACATTCAGTTGAAAATGGCAGTTGGGTAGATCAATGTTTTATGTTTCAATACTATCCACATGCGACTCACTGTTCATGTGCATGTCTGTTCTCCATGGCCCATTGAACAGGTATCGCTTTCAAAGCATGTGTGATAAAACATATTGAAATAAATTGCGACTGACATCTGGCAAGTACATGCACAGTGATCATCAAGTAAATTCAACGGCAATTAATTCATTTGCATAAATAACTTTGAATCAAATCATATCGCATACACGGCTAAACTCAACCCGAAAATTCAAACTCAACCCGAAAGCGAAGTTATCTGCTTTAAGGGTTGGCTGGACCTGTTGAGGTATCAACAGCGCGGGTGCAGCGTTTTGGTCCACTTAGTCCATTCAGCTGGATTTGAATAATAAGCTTTGTGAGGGAACACAAACCTTTTGTACCTGGTCCCCGGGTTGTGGTTGTACTCTGCACGTACATGCATATACATGTACATGTGTATACATGTTACATGTACATGCGCGCAACGCACAGAATTCTTTGGGTTGCAGACGGTGCGAAGCCACTCCTCCGCCTACGTACGTTCACCTGGCATGAATATTTGGTGGGCTGCATGCACACGCACTCAGAGTGTGCGAGATGACAGCCACACAACTAAAGCCTGAACTGGGGTAATCGTCGCAGACAACTGGTCCTTGAAATGTGTACTTTGTCGTGAGCGCTGCAACTTCATTAGTACGTTCCAACTTTTCCACCCGACCTGACTGTTTCTAGAGAACTTTGAGAAAATCTAGACCCACCAAAAACGAGTTTGAAAGATGGGGAACCAAGAGAGTGCTTCGGCAAGCATTCACGTGGAAGGCTCCGTGTCGGCATCGGGGGCCGTCGATGCAGGGGTATCTGCAGAGGGCCAGGCCCATGGGCCGCCATCCCCGAAAAAAAGGCGTCTGAGTTTCAAGTCACTCCGCAATGGATCATTTCGTCGTTCGTTTAAGATTCGCCGGAGCGGACGCAGAAAATCTCCTAAAGGCAAGGGCGAGGAGAGAATCGAAATGGAGGGGGATGTTTCGGGCGAGAAAGGTGCAGCGGCAAGGGCAGCTGCGAAATTGAAGGCGTCAGGCGAGGGGAAACCGGGTGAGTTCATCCAAGCATAATTCAGACTCTGACCGATCTTGCCTTAAAGGAAAGCGAGGGTTGTGAGGAAAAATGTGAATCCAAGAACGGTTGCATTTTATGTAAAGTATCTTAGCTTTTACTCTGTGAATTGCGTGATGCGTTTAAAACTACACTCTAACACTTTTTGCGTATACGTTGCAACCATAAAGCAAGGATGTAGACACACCCCATTGACTTCAGGTATGTGATCACGCAAAAGACACGCGGGGGCCCATTCAGGGGCTGGACACCATGGAATGTATATAAGAAAATGGCGTGCTTGCCAAAACATGGTGTGGCGACACTTGAAATCCTCTGACCGGTGCTTATGTTCAGTGTCTCTAAAACAATAATATTCACAATTTACATCAAATTGTCTCGTAACGTATGGAAGTTGAAGCTGTGAATACCAGCACATAGAAAAGTTAGTGTTCTTTCTCTCTGACACCAGCGAAACGCATTCCATGCATAATTGGCATTATGGTGAAATACTGGCCGTGTTATACTGATTTGATGACAGGAAGCGAAGTTAACCATTTCTTGCGCAACATGGTCTGAGGACTGAAAACGTTTTATGCTCAAATTGGACTAGTTCTATCTGGTCAAAGCCGTAATTGATGTCAACCTATATTTAAAAATAAAATGGCTACCGTTTGCCACTGACCAGGGAAAATCGACCTGGTTGCCAAGGAGGCAATGAGACTTGTTCGAACTAATAGAACAAATTTTCTTTTCCAACCTCCATGGTTTTATGAACGTCTGGAATTTCCAACACTGTGTTTTGCCATCTTCCCATTGTAAAGATAACTGATTATTTCCATTGCTTTCTTTAAACTTTTTGAAAATAAGCCATATTTCTAACCAGACTTGGAATCTAGTTTTATATCAGGAAATATCTTTAGGGAGTACCCAAGGTCCCACTATTATTTCAGAGAATTCATTGCGGACAAATACAGCATGGCCAAAATTTGGCGCCATTTGCTTTGCATCCCCAAAGTCCTGGCCATGTAACTGATAGAGTGTCCTTGTTTTGTTTTCAAAATCAATAAATCGATCGGGACGGGACGTGGTCTGGGGTGGACCTATATACTCCTTTAAGCTAGACTCTGTCAGGCAGACGAACATTCGGCCCTATTGATTTGTTTCTGTAGTAGTTATGACGTCACGGCGAAAGTTTATAAGATTTTCATGAGCAAAACTTCATAAGCAAAACCCTATAGCCAAGACAAGTTGCCCTTGAAGAAACATGATCCTTATACAAACACACCACCGACTATAAATGGTGTTAACCCAAACAAACTGACGTCGTGTTGGGATGGTTCCATTTTTTAGGTCAAGCTATGAAATCTTCAATCCCTGCTCGATCAATACGCAGGTACTGCAGCACCAAAACACCTCAAATTGCAGTTCCTTTAAGTTCTCCAGGTTCATCGAACTTTGCTCTATGGTCGAACTTTCTGACTTTTTTGTATGGACTTCACCATCAGTTGGTAAACCTGTCGAGCATTTCTACAGTACTTCTGGTAACAGAATTTTCGCCAAGGTTACGTACCCTGCAGGAGCCACCCACCAGCTCCACCAGTGAACTCGCCCTTCGGCACTTACATGGTAGTCTACCCGTATATATACTCCACACAAACCATGGAGATACATATTTGTATTCATTTAAAGTAAATACATGTACACCACACTAGTACATGTAACGACGGCAAATACAACGGCCAGTCCAGGCTGGATTCTGTCTACTCTAGAATATTGACCGAAAACATTGTAGCCCCGTTAAAGTTTAAGATCCATAGATTCGTCAAAATGTATAACATCTTTTCTTTGTCGACTGATATGGACTTCACCATTGATTGTTGTATACCTGTCAAGCATATCAAGAGAACTTAAGTAACAGAATTTTCGCTCAGGTAAAAATACCTAGGATATGCACACCCACCAACCCCATCGATGAACTCATCCTTTGGCACCCAGGGTATCCGGCATACTCCATCCCTTCCATGGAGATAAATAGAAATATTCATTTAAAGTAAATACACCGCGTTTACAAATATAGATAGCTACGGCAAATACGGCGGCTCGTCCAGGCACTTTTCTAAGTGTCATGTTTGGATTGTGTCTGCTGCTATAGAATATTTAACAGCAGGCCAAACATCTAACTGCTTCAAAATTTGTCGCTGTTGCATCTGCACCTGTTTTTACATCCAAGAAAGCGAGCACATTTTGTGCGAACCAGTAAAACGTATGCTACCAACACGTACAATGTACATGTTAAGCTTCGAAGAAGTTATCTCATGCTTAGTTACAGTTGTCGTCTGTGCTGTGATTTGAATAGACTGTGCGGCAATAAACGCGAACTCGAAACAAATTTACGACATTAAAGTAATTGATAATTTGGTGCACATTTGCAACGGTACGTTGCTGATATACGGGATACTGATTTGTGATTGATTTTTTGTGAGCCTGCGAGTTGGGCAGATGTTTGTTGAGCTGCTCAAAGTGGAATGGAAACATTTACGGGTACCGTTTCCTGATGCCTTTTTTAAAAATGTACATGCACGTGGTTCTGATAACAGATTATCAGAACATGATTAAGACAGAGCCAGCAAATTGTTCAATCCAACGCTACAACAATCAGAGGGAATCTTATACCAATGGTATTTTCCTGGTGAAGAGTCAGGCTAGTCGACCCCTCATTTACGCTTCCAAAAAGCATCGTCTGCACTCGCGCTTTGAAAGTTGGACTCATAAAAAAGACAAGGATTTCATGACAAATGAGTTGTCATGTTCTTGCTGTACATAATACACATGTACTTGCTCTGAGCAGATGTTGATCGTTGCATCTGTGACATTCATAAAATATCTGCCCATGGGTAGACCGACTTCAGACCCACTGTGCCGGACATCAAGAGCTGTCCAAACCGGCAAGTTCTGGCAGAAGTACTGGCAGAGTGGACTGGCTGTTTTTTTCTCAGAGTCGGATGCACAAGAAGAAGAAAATCAATGGGGCTCTAAAGGGATCTCAGATTGAAAAACCAAACGTGACAGTATTTTTTTGTTCCACACGTACAGTGCACAGTCATACAAACTCCTCAGGGCTGTACCTGAAAAAGACCTGGCGACTGTCAACGTACATGTATGTTCAGAATATTGCAGTGAAAACTTGGAAGTGTTTTTTAATACATAGGCCTATAGGAACAAAACACATCTTATAAGACGCGAAGAGCTTTCTCAGTTATCATAAGTGCAATTAAGTTGCATTAAAAATTTCTGTATTAAGAATTTTTAATTATTAATATTTTCTTTGCCTTTTTGCGACTCACCAATGGAAAGATTTGATATAGCTTTCGGATGTCACTGAATGATTTCGACTAAAGATCTGTTCAGCATATCACAGTTAGCGAAGTACCTGGATCCTTTCCACTTGAATGATATTATGTGTCCTGTCTGGACGCTCTGTGTATCACACAAATACCTTCTCCTTTAGTATTCAAAACGCTAACGTCCTTGGTAGCCTGTGCGCCGGGAGTTCTGTGGAAAAAGCTTCTACAGACAATTGAAAAAAATTGTTAAGGTTCAGACCTTGAGAATCTTGTGGTGTTGTCTGCGTTTCTCATTATAATATACTTGGAAGCCAGGTCTCGGTTGTTCATCACACCAGGAAGTCAACAGTAATTATTCAAGCCTAGGCAGCTTTTATTATGCGATACACGCGTATGCATGTCATTGTGAAGTTAATGATTTGTGTCCCATTCAACATTTGTGTTGTGTTTGGCAAATTTAGAATTTCTAATGTATGTTAATATATGCAAATAAGTCACTAAAATAGTTTGTAATTAATTGCGTTGTTAGAATGTCCTGATTACAGAATTAAAGTGCCATAGTATTCTAAATTTATTTGAAAAGCACAGTTCAACCTTACAGAAACAACCAAGATCAAGCGTCAAAATAACTTAAGTTGTCTGTTTTTGTCTAATATCACCTTTCTATTTGAATTTCAAAATCCAGTGACAAAGTATTTAAATGAAATTGTGTTAACACTTTTTCGGCAGTGATATATTTCCAAATATTGAAAGTTTCTTTGCAGGATTAGCACATTTTAAACTTTTGCAAAGCGTTCAAAGACAGCAATTGGATAGTGGCTACGTATATATTGATGAGCTGACGTAGTTTAGTGGGTTTTAATTATCGACACGAATCTTGATTTTTGTCCAGTCCGTTCAATCTCCCGTAAATATTTACTTTAAAAGTGACTTTTACTACGTTCAGTTATGTACAGGTACATGGAAATCTATAGTTTTCTGATGTGCGAGCCCGCCCAATATAACACAATGCGTGTTTGGCGATCTGTGTAAGAGTGAATTTAATCATGATTCCTTGAACCGCTTCATGCGCACCGCGTCCGTAATCCTCATACCAACACGTCTGTTCTGTTGAAAGTTTACCTACCCAACCTAAATACACACGTCATTTTAAAGGTCTGAAACATGTTCACAGCACGATGGAACCATAAATCAGTCGCAAACAAGTTACACAAACAAAGCATCACTTTGAAGAAATACCATACTACGCACAGGGTTGTGTACAAAATGTAAGCGAATGTACACATGTACTGTAGGGGCTGGAGCACTCGCTCATCTGGGTTCGAGGTCAGTTCATCTATGAGTGGACACTATTAGGCCTATGTACATCTTCATAGGAAATATTTTTCGTGACAGAGAAGAACACAATATACAAATTTTATTCAATTTATAAGTAATGCAGTGATGTTATTAAATATGACGTAATTGGCTCGAACACGGCAAGACTATGGCGATAAGTAATGTCATGTTAGTGGTCCAGAAATGTTTCTAAACTTCAGCCCTTTCGATGAATATTTTCCAAACGCTAGAGTGTAGAACCTGAGATAAGAACCAAATTTAAAACATTGCCTTGCCATGATCATCAAGTTGCACGTTCTGTAAACCTATAGGATTGATGATGAAATTAAGCCAAAAGTTTGTTTCAAGGCTGTTTCTTGTAAGGAAAAAAACCCGGTAGTCGGCGTTATATACTTAGGCTCTCGGTGATTTGGCGGTGATTATCGAACGTAGGTGTATTTTGTTAATCTTGACACCACTGTACGCCCACGCACAGCATTCGGTGTGGGTTGTGCGGTGGCGTGGTTTGTTCCACTTCAAATCCATAGTTTGCTCAATGGTTTTCTACGCTGTCGCAAAACTATTTTGCCATTAACAGTGTCACTTGGAAATCCATTTCTTATTAATTGACGCTCTTTCCTATTGATCCCCTCGCCAGTCGTTCTGCACGATAAAACAGTCATGCGCACTATTGTAGGATACCCGAGTTCGCTTTCCAGCAAGTCCGAATTTTCTGCACTGACACGACAGAAGCGAACAACAGAAGGAAATTTCTTTCAAAGCAATTCTTTATAAATGGATCAGAAGTGGATAAGGGTTTATTTTAAGCGCAGTTGATTTTATTGTGAAGACTGACGCAAAACGTTGCGTGATAGTTCTGGTCTTTCGCATATTAACAGTCTGCGAAGTCTGGATTTTCCTCGAATGTAAATAGCACAATTTTTATTTTGATTTATCTTTTGACTTTATTATGAAGACTGAAGCCTTACTAGCGTGATAAATCTGGCCTTTAGCATACAATTAACAGTCCGTGAAGTTTGGATTTTCATGAATGTCGTGTTGCTTTTCCTTTTAAACAAATTTACAGCCATTATATAATTTCGGAGATCTGTTTTGAGCTTAACATGAGAAGCTCTGCCATAAAAGACACCATGGAGCAGCAGACCGGAAAAATAAACAAATGCCTGGCGACATAACACCCCTCTCATTAATACGTGTTGGCCTGCGTGACCTTAAAAACTCGAGCAACTTCCATTTTACAATGCACATTTCGCACGAAAAGAGAGGGACCTTGAATCCATGTTGTTCTGACACCATAAGCCAGACAGTACTGTGTTTTTCCCAGGTATTGCTGAAATGAGCTTTGTTTGGCAATCGTGTACCAGTTGTTCGCTACCTGCTGCTCAACGGAGCTAAATAAATGTCGACATCCCTGGATCTGCGCCAATTCAATCCGTCTGACCTCTGATTGTGACGTGGAACTTCATTATCACACGCGCGAAAATGTGGTTGCCCCAGAGTCCCACTGATTGCGCCCCCATCGTAAAATATTTACTAGAATTGGCGACTAGTCAGGCGGGTTGGCAGTGCTGTTTGAGGGAGTTCCAGATTTCTGTGAGAACTACTGGAAGGGGTTATTAAATTATCGACTTACTATAAAGTTTCAAAGGTATTCTAGAAAATAATTATAAATGCGCTATTTTGCAGTTTATTCCACGCCCTGTTGGCATACAAGGTTAATGGAACTTCGGCAATTCAGGAAGTAATTTATAACCCACGATATAGCCGATTGCAGTGATGAGTGGGGAAATCCCAGATGTTGTCACTGCGAAATTTCGTTATTGTTAGTGTGAATCGGTGTAAAAACAGGTACTTCCGCTCAACGTAGCAACATCCGGCGTTTTGAGGGGACGGGGTGTGCTTCCCAACAAAACTAATACATGTACATTGTACATGTACGTTGTTCGTGCGATTGTGCGCATACTCGTCGTCGCCCTAGAGCCCAATCATAACTGATATCTACCCCCACGGGCTTCTGAAATCAGTCTATTTTAAAAGATATCTCTGGCAGATAACCATGCCTCTGAAGGGCATACCATACCAGTAATCGGATATATCTTATTCAACCGAAGGCAGAAACAAGGTGTTTAAATGCATAGTGACCTTACATGTTTCCAGTATAAATGTGTTCACATTCACTGACCGCACTGATAAACGAAGGTAACTTATAACCGAGGTTCTTCACAAAGTGAAAAAAAATAAGTATATAAAAACTTTCGACGAAGAGCTTTTCCCCTAAAGATGTAAATTTTATGTCATGAAAAGCACAAAACGGCAAAGATTAATGAATGGCTATTCCTCGTCGTTTAATTTCTATTAAATGTTGGAAAATGGCAGTTAAGGAACACTGTACATATCAAGATTTGGAAAAAATTCATCTGTGTTAAAACTGAATTCTACGTATGATACATTTTGTTTCTATTCCAAGAGCAAGGCAATGTGTGCGGGCAAATTCTGTATGATAAATCGTATAAAAGTCACAAAGACATCATTATGTTTTGTGGCAATAGGTCATTTACATGAAAATACTAGCTGCATCGCGGCACTGTTGAATTACGGGTGCTCAATCCTTTTTAATTTCTGTGCTTTCATTTTGGGTTTTTGAATTAAGAGTTATATATCAAAGCATTGTGTGGTTGGTTTACCTTTATTTCATCACCTGTATTCACTCTTTTTAAAGGATATATTTTGGTTCGTCTCTCTCAAATCAAGATGGTCGACTATCTTATAAGTAATTAAGATTTAATGTAACTGTATTAATTTAACAATTTCTTGAAACCCTAGTATGTATGTAAAATGGCATTAAAATAGGAGGATCGAGGACTGTAAGGGTTAATGGTAATAATGTGCGATAAGTCGATGAATCAAACTTAGGCTTCTGAAATTTACGAAGAAAAAGTTCATACATTTGTCATTGATAAAGTCCCTCGCTTATTGGTGACTCCTTTGCGTTGGTGCCCACGTCTTTCTACTTTCTGCTTCAGTGCAGTCCTGGGGTCCCGCAGAAACTTTCACTCCTGCTTATCCATTCAGCAACATTTCCCAAGAATACGCAGGTTATTTTGTTGAGGAGAGAGAGAGAGAGTTTCATTGTCCCGATTGTTTTCCTGGCATCTGAGCTTTTGAACGCCCCTGTGCGGTCACAACTAACTATGCTCGGTATGTCCCCCTTTCAGCAACAAAAAGAAATCGGCAGCTATTATGCAAAACCACGTTGGAGCGTAAATCCCTGGTGCACTGTGCATGTGCAGTGCTATTCAGAGAGCATGCGTCGCGTAATCCTTTAGTTAAGTCGGGAAATACTCGGCCAGCACCCTAGAAAAAACAGCCTACCGTTGGCCTACCTATAGGAGTAATATAATCACCCCTTCTATGTAATCACAGCTCTCTTTACGAGCACGTTGTCAAGCTGTCGGGAGTGCAGTGGGACCGGACCGCGTTTCTGGAGTGGGGTCTTTTATGTCTTCAACAATCTAATGAGTAAAAGACTACCACCCCATTGGACATAGGCGCGGCATTCTTCGTTACATGGGGTTTCGAGTTACCCACGCCGAGGAACTGCCTACTGACCAATGGCTTTACTGGAAGGGTGACCGAAAAAGCCCGGCCAGCCTAGGGTAGTTCAGGCGCAGGAATGCCTGATCCCGAGGTCAGATTCTGTGGGTAGCACCACTGTGCAGATTGTGGGGAACCTTGACAAAACTTTGTCAACGGAATTTGCGGTCATCTGTGGTTGTATTATTTTGACTTTGTGCGGCTGGCTCACGGTATAAAAATGTTCAAGACTGAATTCAAACTAGCCGGTCCGGGCTTGTCGAGTAAAGGTTAGTACACGTATTTTCTGTATGTTTTCAAAAGCATTTTTAAGGGACTTGAAGGAAACAAACATAGCACGTCATGCACGTGACGTGGGTGGAATGAGATCTGTTTTAGCATGTTTAGGGCTTTGAGCAAAGCAGATTTGGCATTTATCTGTATACATAGTGTCCGTTCTAGTGAGGACAGCAACAATATTTAATTTTTTTCAAAAGGACATTCGGTTTCCTTCTTTCATGAGCGAATCATCGGCGGACAACTGCAATCGATTCGAGTTATGTTCATTCCCATGTTGCCCAGTTCATCAGCGCATGGGGAGTTCCTCTACGAAAGGCGCACGTCGATTGCACACGTAGTCCACTCAACGGGGGCTGGGGTGTGACCAAGGCCACTCGACCGTGCATAATGCTCTCTGCACCCCCGGCCCCATGTTAGCAAGTGAAACTTAAAGCTCCACGCCCGCACAAGTCACAATGGGGCTTGCATGATGTACATTCTGTACAGCTTCACCAGCTTTCACATGACACTACTTCGTCTTTTGTTTGCCCTCAAACTATAGGACGAATGCAAGTCCCCGAGTATGCGTGTTTGTTGCCGTCTAATCCTAGAATATTTACTGTTATACGAGTGGCAATTTTAGCAATTCCAGACAGACCAGACAAACGCTTCGGGCCTGTGACGTTCAAATTTGATAGCTCAATCTTCCCTTTTATGCATCAATGCGATCTTTTATAGTGGGCTGCTGCTAACCCTAACTCAATAGTGTATGTAAAATCATGTTGAAATTAAAAGATTCAGGACTGTTAGTGTTTGGGATTGCCTGCAGTATGTAATACAACATGAACTCTGCGGCCACTCCAGTCAACGAGGCCATGTTTGCATTTCGTAGTTATTTTTGAAAAGGATACAAAAGAGAGGGGCGATGAAATCCTTGATCATTCAAAGTTCACTTGCTTCAAGTTTCAAAATGTCAAATCGACAAGACAAACTTTTTTCAGAGGACATGACACATTGTTCATTTCAATAATTAGCCCTAAGTATCTGGACATTATGGCAGATTTGCAAGCAGTTGGTAAACACTCTAATCATTATTTTTAATCTGGGGGAGATTTTCATTATCTACAGCTCTGAAACTGATCTGGAATGTTGAAACCACATGCTGCCTATTTTCCCTCGACAGACATTTTTGCCTGGTCTGACCTTAGTAGGAATTTACTAATCTTGGATAAAGAGCCTTCGCTCACATTTCCTTGGACCTTATCACACAAATATTTGACTTTTGGAGTAAATGTGGAAGAGCTAAAGAATTGTAGGATCACACAGATAAAGGCTGAACATACCACCGATGAAATTGTTAGTAATCTAACGGGGCCCAGATTCTCAACTGGAGCCTGTGGTCTGTGTGTATGCTCCCACAAATTCTTCCTTCTATATCCCTGCTCTGACCTCTACTGCTACAGTTATGAATGTTGTTGTTGCTAAGTGATGTGAGAAATAAACACTTGATTTATTGTGGGGCATGTGTTTAAGGCATGTCTGCACAGAGGGTATTTTACACAAACTTTGTAAATTTGAAGTGAAAAAAACAAATTAAGGATATTTCTATCATACGAATGTCATTAAATGTTTAGTGATTCACGTTACAAGCTTTTTGGTAAATATATTCTTTCAGGGCACGGCATTTGAGATAAAGGAGGTTCTAAATTGGTAGATTTTTGTTGTGAACTCTTGTAAAATTTACCCACGACCGACTTGCGTGTTTAACCATTCAGTAGAACAAGGTCGATTTTAGACAAGGGATCTACGTTAAGTTATTACTGCACTTCAAATCAACATCTTGTGAGAAAATGGTGGAAAAATAAGTGCGGTGAAAAATTGTTAAATTTAAAACTATCATGGTTTTCAAGTCATGATACTGGAAATGTCCTATATAAGCTTGGAATTTGCCTTTTTGAGCATTGGCAAATATAGAGTACTGAAGTGTGACGTCACTGTGAACCAGAAAGTGCAGTGCAAACGAATGGTTCTCGCGCTAATGCCTTTTACACACTAATTGGGCGCATGATGTTCTCACTTTGTTACTCTATTGAAGCACTATTAACTATGTGATTACAGTCAAATTTGAGATGTGTCACGTAGCCTTTATACTGTAGTCTTTGTCTCAAGTGGTCAACATAACAGAATTATGGAAATGATGATCTGTTCCCAACTTGAGTAAAAGAGGCAAAGAAAGTAATGGATTGTCTTTCTGAATAACTTTTTTAACCATTGTATTTGCAGTGGTTGACTTGAACATAGCTGCACCGCTTGCGACAGATGAAACAGAGAATATGGACCTGGATGCTGATATCGAGGCTGGTAAGCATCCATGAGATAATGCTCTTACAACAAAGATTATTTCCTTAAATTATTTTCCTAGAAATAGTAGGTTTGGCTAAGTTGAGCTTTAAAGTGAGGATTTTTGTGGGTAACCCTAAACTCTGGAAACAAATGAGTAAGTTTTAGTTTGCTTCTTTGAGTGAAGTTTCCAAGAAACAAAAATTCCCTCCATTAAATCTGTGAAGCTGGGCAAAATCTGACTGAATGGATGAAACTTTGTATATTTTAAAGGATTTCATGTACATGTAGCATTTGTTTTGATCAAAATAGCAAAACTCAAATTTGTTACACTGACTCCTACATGATCAGGTAAAAGCTTTTATATAGAAATCATTTTGTACAATGTCAGCAACCAAAACAATATGATTTTAAAAAGAATTCCTTAAAAATTTGTGTGCTACCCATATCACACTCGTACTAAACTTCATTAACCTAACCCATGTGTATGTAAAATCGTATTGAAATTGGAGGATTTGGGACTGTTAGGGTTAAGTCTGCAACAGTTTTTCATCTGTTTACACAAAAGCTACAAACTACACTGGACCTAACTTGTGGCTGTAAGGTCAAATCCCTAAGTTAAAATCATCTTTCCTCCAAGCACAGAATTTGTGCAGGCTTGAAAAATCACTTTTAGGTTGGACCTCTGACATTAGACCCACAAGGGCCATTTTGACAGTCTTGACACATCACACCAGTGACCACCCATGCACACCACAACAAAGATGTACCAGTAGAGCATGCCAGGCAACATTTCTCATGGGATTGTGTCTCTTGATATTTGCATGAAGTTATTGTGAATCAAATGTGCAGTAGTCCACAAAATGCTCCATAATAACCATGGACAAAATTAACTTTGCAGCAAGTCTGTAGCCTTGTGTAAACTCAGTCATGTAAATGTAGTCCAGTGTAGTTGTGTTATAGTGTTTTAATACAATAATTTAAGTGATCTAGTTAATTAAACAAGAAGATTAAGGTTTAACAAGCCAATCAATTTTTTTTAAGATGTTGGAAGAAAACATCTGGATGGGGTAGAAATTTTGTCTTCTGGGAATGGTGGCAATAGCCAGACAAATTTTTGACACAAGTTTATCATTCTGCTCATTTTTGCACAAGATTTTACATTGAGAACGTAACGTTTAGAAGGTATTCTTTACAATTAAATTTCTTGAAGGTTTTTCACCGAAGACTACATTGTGAAACTCCCTCAATTCACTGAACTGGTGAACATGTACTTCTACCTACAGTACATGTTTGCAGGCTAACATCATAGGTTTACAGTACATGTACATTAACACGCCTGGTATTCAACTCAAGCTCACAGTTGTCAATGTCATTATTGAGCTGGCTGTTGTAACCAGGCAGGACGTGTACATATAAGGAAGCCTCAGAAGTTTCAGAATCCTTACAGAACGGACTACAGGGTTGCTCAATGAGCTTCTAACACAAAGGGCTCATTTGGAATGGCATATTCAAACTAGTTTAAAAAGGTATTTGTTTTGCTTTGGCTCTGTCTGGAATTTGACTCCAAATTTAAAACCAGTCTTTCAGACTTACGGTGTCAGATAAGTTTGTATATTTAGCCTACTTGTGTGTGGATTGAATTCCTTGTAGTTATTACTCATGGTAGGATATTTTGTATTATAAACTAAGCACAGGAATCTAGTATACATGTATGTATGTAAACCCGCGTGAAATTACCATGGGTAAATAATTACATGACAAGATTGATACGTGTAATTAAAATATAAATAAACTTGCCTTGGGGAGGAATTCAATGAATTAATTGGCATTATGTTCAACGTTTAAAAGTGCAAATAGAATTGTTTGGAGGTGGTTTCAAATAATTACAAATATAATTGGATGTTATAAAATGTAGCCCAACAAGCGTTCTAGTAAACTTTGCCGAGACATGAACAAAATGCCTGCCGGAAAACAGTGTTATGGATGTGAAATTTCTGAAGATCAAGATTTGTGCACCATGTTTCCACTTTTCTATCAATGTTCTTACTGTTCATGTACATGTATTGTATTCCATCAAACTTTACAAGTTTTTGAAATGGGCTAGTAGGGTTGCAAGCAATGACCTAGCCTAGCCCATTATAGAACTAAAATTGTATTAAAACAGTGAAAATGCCCATTTCTGTGTTCATTAGATTTCCAAAGCTAACAAGATATTGATACCAGTTGTAAAAATTGTGGGCGTACTAAAATTACTGAATTACTCACTAAAAATTACTCTTGCTCATAATCCATGCTTTCAGCTAAAACCAAGTTGGGTTAGAGGATTTTGTTTTTAAATTGTCCGAAACATTTGTGTAAATAAACAAGGAGAGAGCAGGGGCACCAAAATGCATAGAAGTTATTCTTTAAAATGCTTTCTAGATACACATGTTATAGAAAAATAGTAAGCAGACCCATTGGTGAAGATTTTGTGCAAAATTGCAAACCCATCTGATGCTAATTTACATCAAATTTTCTCTGTACACCAACATTTTGAAAAACCTTAACAGTATCAAGTCCAGTGGCCATCACTGAATAATTTCTGATGGACTTTGTTTATCTTACCTATCAATAAGATATTTTGTTTCACCATTAATGCTCTAACTGTACTGTGAGCTAAATTTTACTTCTTCCAGTAAGAGTCTTTGTCGTAGTCAGGTCTTTGAAGATGTGAGGACCATGTACATAATCTAGACCAATCAGACTTGCAGATAACAGGATTTATTTCATGGCCATGATGTTCACAGTGAATGATCTCGTTAGGGTGTTGTGTTTGCACATCATTCATGTTTCCTTTGTCAACTAAGTTAGTTTTGCTTAGTGTTCAGGGCTGTCCACTGAATGCTGGCGAGCTTTTGTGATGGAAATGAAACGTCTGATGGACTTATTTTGTTATTCAGTGATCTTATGTAATCAAATTTGCAGTAGCCTTTTTGAAGCAGTGAAATTTGTTGATTTCCTCTGTTCCTTTAAGAAAATCATGACATTTGTACCCGGGGTTTGAACAAGAATGTGAAACAAAAAAGGAAGCCAAAAACTGAACCGAAGTCCACCCTGATGCTCATTAGCTTGCAAAGGTTTTTTAATTAAGGCTAGATTCAACAACTTGAATCTGTTGCACATTGATTTTTATTCTGTCACAGTAATTCACTCTGTGACTGAAAGTACAGTTGATATTTGAACAGTGTAGACTTCAGTAGGGTTTAATGGTGTCGATAATAGTCAGTTTACAATGCATCGAGGATTGGTACTGGCTTCTGTTGACATTAAATCATCAGTTTGTCACAAAGAGACAATTTGACCCCAAATCATGGTTTTTTTCAAGTTTCTGTATTTTGGCAAAATCAACTAGGCTATGCAATGCCTACAGCTTAATGTAATTATTCTTTACCAAATCTACTGAAATCACCCAAATCACGGTAATCCTTGTGGTGTAATATTCAACTAAAATGCATTTTTGGTTTTCACGAAGAGACAATTTTGTCTTCTATAGATAAAACGTTGGCAAAAAGATCAACACCATGAGCAAAACTGATTTTGTAGTTTTCACGAAGAGACATTTTGACTCCAGAAATGTATACAAATGTAACAATGTTGCACTTGGCACATGCTATGTCAAACGTGTGTATTGTGCGTGCCATTTTCACGAAGACCAAAAAGTCACACAAATTTTAGCATTTCATGAACAGACAATCTTGTTTGTTTACGAAATAAACAACTTTAATTAACTTATAGAAATACTAGTTTTGTGTCTTCTAACATCCCCTCATTCATGAAGTAGCATTGGTGAATTTAAAGGAATGCTATATTCTAGAAAATTAAGCATTTGAAAAGAGACCAACTTCAAATGCGATTTTCTATGTTTTCCTATGTTTTGTAATCCAATGAGAAAATGGTCTCTTCATGAAAACTGTGACGAAATGATGACGTTGTATAAAAACCGACTTAAAATATTTGCACTTTTGGCTTAATCATGTATGTCCTTACTAACATCCTTTGCAAATATACATGTACATGTATTTGTTAGGTATATATCTTAAGAAAACCCTTACAAGAAATATTTTCAATGATTTAGGTTGCGCTCTGTTGGCAACATGCTGTGGGGCATCGCCATATGAGACTATGGCATTCACAAGTATCAAACACTGGCTTTGGCTCTTCGCTGCAGCCTGTTTTGATCAAAATTTGAAGCTTTAGTCAAAGGAGATGGGACTGGAACATTGCCCTCCCCCCGTCATGTGCCACACTATGTTGTGTGTGTTAAGTTGTGACAACTGCAGTGTTGTGTAAACATACGTGATACGCACGCCAACAATAATAAAATGATGCTACATATATCTATGTAATCCTTTCACGTGACAAATTTTTAACACTGTATGAAACCTGGGACATTTGCTGAGACTGGTCTCCACTGCCAAAGTTAAGTTTTGAAATAGCTCCAGTGTGGGCACAACTGATATATTAACATTAAAACAATTCAGAACATTAAATTTTCACCATGTGAAGGAATACAGTTTTCAAAGTTCATATCACATTATTCTAAGCAGAGAATTCACCAAACTGCAAATTAAAGAAAGTGTCCCGTGTTTTTCTGCACAGGTGGAAATGTTGGTGTGTCTGGTGGAGCTTCAGGAGATTTGGGTGGAAGTGCTGGCCTTCAGGTAAGCTGTCCTCTTTTGATGGTTTAAGACTATTCTGTCGTTATAGATATGTCCATGGTGTTGCCATATTGTGACATTCAGAAAGATGTGTTTTTTTTCCCAGAAATTTAGGAGGAACACTCCATACACTGTAGAAACGCAAATTGGAAAAAAGCCCACAAAAGATACTTGTCAGAATGTCAGTTTGCTGATTTTCCTTGTGATCTACACACGTTCTGTGCAGAAATAGACAAGATTGAACATTTGGAAACTAATCACAAATATTTGATTATCAAACTGGCAAGAAATAGAATATATAAATTCTGCTACAATTGCACAGGACTACAATATCATTTCTTCCTATTCTAAAAGCATTTATTATCATGTTGCATTGATGAATTCGAAAAAAATTCTTTTGAAGTACATGTAAATATTCAAAACATTCACAAATGCATGTCTGTCTCTTGTTTTGAATTCATGGACTGCTTTATCTGAAAAACAAATATAAGTTTGTTTCACCTGCGTGCACCATTCCATTTGAGACCTTTACATTTACAGTGACACTGAAATAACTACATAAGCTGTTTTCCTAAATTTTGTACATATTCACTCTTTAAAGCAAGGCCTACATTATTCTTTTATTCCTTCTTGGGTCCATGACGGAGCCACTTTTTTGTTAAGAAATTTAAAATTGAAGAACAAAGAATATTTGGAACAGCTATTCAGAGTGGGGAACAAAATCAAATATGTTATGATTTGGTAAAACCCAATTATGATACTGTTTGATCAAAGTTACACCATTAATGCTTTTATTTTCACTGGCACTTCCCCATCGGTTTTGCACACCATTTGAGACCTTAAGCAAAACAATTTTCAGGAACGTAATTTATTAGATGCAATACTTTTTAATATCGGACATCGTAATTTCATTGCTTGGTTGTTTTTTGCAGTTTCTGTAAACCTTTCCTTTACCCCAACTGCGTTTCATTTTCTAAGGTTTTTAAACAAGCCTAATGCTGAGAAAAACTGATTTTTTTTCAACATCTGTTTAGTCTCACTAACAATTATTACTGTATCTTATTTCAGGCTGACATTCCATCTGGAGCATCTGCAGGTGTTGGCGTAAGTGGGGATATGCCCTCTGCAGGTGCAAGCCTTGATGTCTCTGCACCAGACGTGAAGCTGAATATAAATGGAAAGAAACACAAGAAGCGATCGTCTTTCCCCAAGTTCAGAAAAAGAACTCCTGCCGAGGCAGAGTTGGATGTTGAGCTCCCCAAAGGTGAAGTACAGATTGGGGGAGGTGCAGATGTTGCAGCTGGCATCAATGGACACAAAGGATTGAAACATGGAAAGAGGAAAGAAGGTCCATCTGTTTCTGCAGAAGGAGGTGCATCCATGGACGTTGACACACCAGCAGTGGAAACACCCAAGGTTGGTGTCTCAGGTGGTGCTGATGGTGATGTAAATGCGTCACTCCCTTCAGCTGATGTGACTGTCAAAGCTGACATGCCAGATGCAAAAAGACATTCTCCAAAGAAAGGTGGTTTCTTTGCTGAGATAGCAAAGTTCTTTACTGGGGATTCAGACTCTTCTGATTCAGACTCTGATGCTGAGACCAAAAACCTCAAACTTCAAGGAAGCCTTCACAAAGGAGATGTATCAGGAGGTGCTCCAGGAGCCGATATCAGTGGTGGTGTGGGAGCCAACCTGGATGCATCAGCAGATATCAGTGGCTCACCAGAGGGAGAGGCTAAATTCAACATTGGTGCTGGAGGCAAGAGTTCTCCATCTAAACGCAAGAAGGGAGGAAAATTCAAGTTGCCCAAGCTTGGAAAACGCAAGATAAATGGCAATGCTGATGCAGCAGTAGAAGTTCCAAATGCTGATCTGAAAGGAGTTGTGGGATTTAATGTTGAACCTCCTGATGCTGTAGTGAAAGCAGATGTTGATACAGATGTCAAGACAAAGAAGGCAGACTTCAGGTTTGGTGGAGGTGTGAATGGCGATGGTGAACTTGACCTTAAGGGAGGAATCTCTGGACCCGATGTTAGTGTTTCAGGACCAAAGGCTTCATTAGGTGGTGATGATGGTATCGGAGGAGACGGTGATGTAAACATCGGAGTAAATGTCCCAGATGCCTCACTGGGAGTTGGAGGAGATGTTAAGGTTCCCAACATTGGCGGTGGCATTGGTGGGCTTGGCATCAAAGGAGGAATTTCAGGACCTGATACCGATATTTCTGGTCCCACAATTGGAGGTGATGCAGGCCTCGGTGGAGGAGTGAATATACCAGATGCCTCACTGGGGGTTGGAGATGTCAAAGTTCCCAGCTTTGGTGGTGGTATTGGTGAGAGAGGTGGGCTTGACATAAAGGGTGGAATTTCCGGACCTGATGGTGATGCCTCTGGTCCCAAGATTGGTGGTGATGCAGGCATAGGTGGAGGAGTAAAAGTACCTGACACCTCTCTGGGGGTTCCCAGCTTTGGGGGTGGTATTGGTAAAGGAGGTGGGCTTGGCATCAAGGGTGGAATTTCAGGACCTGAT
>NW_019091453.1:1020160-1057557 GCF_001949145.1 Acanthaster planci
GATGCTTCTGGTCCCAAGATGAGCGGTGATGCAAGCATAGATGGAGGAGTAAGGGCACCTGACACTTCACTGAGGGTTGGAGGAGATGTCAAAGCTCCCAGCTTTGGTGGTGGCATCAGTGGAGGTATTGGTGGAAGTGGTGGACTTGGCATCAAGGGAGGATTTTCAGGACCTGATGTCGATGTTTCTGGCCCCAAGATTGATCGTGATGCAAGCGTAGGTGGAGGAGTAAAGGTACCAGATGCCTCATTGGGGGTTGGCGGAGATGTCAAAGCTCCCAGCTTTGGTGGTGACATTGGTGGTGGTGTTGGTGGAAGTGGTGGACTTGGCATCAAGGGAGAATTTTCAGGACCTGATGTCGATGTTTCTGGTCCCAAGATTGATCGTGATGCAAGCATAGCTGGAGGAGTAAAGGTACCAGATGCCTCATTGGAGGTTGGAGGAGATGTCAAAGCTCCCAGCTTTGGTGGTGGCATCAGTGGAGGTATTGGTGGAAGTGGTGGACTTGGCATCAAGGGAGGAATTCCAGAACCTGATGCCAATGTTTCTGGTCCCAAGATTGGCGGTGGTGTAAACATTGGTGGAGAAGTAAATGTACCAGATGTCTCACTGGGTGCTGAAGGAGGTGTCAAGGCTTCTGGTATTGATGTTGGTGAGATTTCTGGAACTGACGTTGATGATTCAGCTTTGTCAGGTGGTATTGGCATTACAGCAGATGTGCCAGGTGGCAAGCCTGATCTTAGTGGCAAAAAGGATAAGGGAGGCTTCCACTTCAGACTTCCAAAGTTCAGATTCCCTTCATTCGGGTCAGGTGATGCCAAAGCAAAAGGCAAAGTTTCTGTTAAAAGACCAGAGGGAAGACTGAGCACAGCTTCTGACTTTGACGTTGTTGGAGATGCAGATGTTGAGGCTCCAAAGCTTTCTGGTGAAGCTGAAGTTAAAGGGGCCGATTTGGATGTAAAAAAGTCTGTTGATATCGATATCAAGGCAAAGGGGCCTAGTGTGGATAGTGATGTTCATGGGCCATCTGGTTCCCTTGATATGGATGCCCCCAAAGTTGATCTTGATGTGTCTGGCCATAGCGATGCCCATGGTTCTGGCAAAGGGAAATTCAAATTGCCATCTTTTGGTCTTCCAACTTTCAAAGGAAAAGGTTCCGGCAAAGCATCAGCTGCTGGTGGTGGAGAATTTGACATGCCAGATGTAGATGTTGAAGGAGGTGTTGGTGGAGGTGTAAATGCCACACTAGATGTTGGAAGTGCTGATGGGCCTGATGTTGGGGCAAAGTTTAAAGGTCCTGAGGGATCCGTTGATGTCAAAGGTGGTGCAGATGCTGAGCTGAAACTACCAAAAGGATCAGGCGGTTTGTCTGGTTCACTGGACGTAGATTCACCAGAGTATGATGGAAAAGCAAAAGGAAAAAAGAAGGGGTTCCACATTGGTTTGCCATCATTCGGCATGGGAGAAAAGGCAAGGGCTGATGGTCCAGACGTGGATATGGAAGTCAACGCAGGTACCGATATAAAGACACCAGATGCAGATGTTGATGTGAATGTTGGAGTACCAGGTTCAAGTGTATCTGGAGGGTTTGGAATTGATGCAGATATCAATTTACCCAAAGGGGACATTGGAGCAGGATTTGGAGGTGCTGTTGGAGGACCATCACTATCAGGTGGCATTTCTGCTCCAGATGCTGAAGCAGATGTAAGGCTACCAAAGGGCAAAGTGTCAGTTGATGGCCCTGATCTGGATGGATCACTTGCTATTGGCGGAAATGTGAAAGGACCAGAGGGATCAGTTGGGGTTAAAGGTCCAACTATTGATTTAGAAGGACCTCATGTTGGTGGTGTAAAGAAATCTGTTGATGTTGATATTAAGACCTCAAAGCCTAATGCATCTGTTGACATAGACGTTCCAAGTGGTGAATTGGCAGCTGGAGGAGGGGTGTCTGGTTCTCTTGATGTGGATACACCTGGGGCAGACCTCAGCTTAGATGGAAAGGTATCTGGAAAAGGTAAAAAGTTCCGACTTCCTAGTTTCAACCTCCCAAGCTTTTCAAAGTTTAAGGGCAAGGGCAAAGGTGACATTGATGTGCCAGACGTGGATTTGGAAGTTGAAGGTGGCACAGACGTAAATCTGCCTGAAGGTGAAGCCTCAGTTGGTGGAGATGTTCGAGGAAGAGTTGATTTGGATGCTCCTGGAGTAAAAGGGGATCTTAAAGTAGATACACCAGGCACAGATGCAGATTTGTCTCTTGATGGCAAAGGTTCAAAGAAAAAAGCGGGGTTTGGATTTCATTTACCATCATTCAATTTTGGATTTTCTGGCCCCAAGCACAAGCATGGCAAAGTATCCGGAGCCATCCCAGATACTGAGGTAAAGGGTGATACACATGTTGACGTTGGAGGTGGAGTTGCTGGTGATATTAAAGGCCCCTCGCTTGATGGAAAGGGAAATCTGGATGTTAGTGGAGAGTTGGACATTGGAGGAGATGTGAATGGTCCAAAAGTATCAGGCCCTGATTTTGACTTGCATGTAGGTGGAGGTGCTGCAGGAAAAGTGGAGCTGCCTGAAGGAGATGCCTCACTTTCTGTCCAGGGACCAAAGATTAAAGGTGGCTTGGATGTTGATGTCGATGGCAAAGCATCTAAACCAAATGTTGACTTGTCAGGAAAGGCACCACATGTATCCATTCAAAATGGTGTTGAAACACCTGATGCAGAAGTTGATTTGGCTCTTGATGGGAAAAAAAGCCACAAAAAGAAGAAAGGTGGAGGATTTCACTTGCCATCATTTGGTTTTGGCTTTAAAGGAAAAGGAGATGGAAGCAGCTCTAGTGATTCAGAGTCTGATGATGGCAAAGGTAGGATTGGCCTAGGAGGTGGCATCAAAGGCCCCAAAGTTAAAGGTGGTGTTGGTGGGCAATTAAAAGGCCCCCAAATATCTGGTGACATAGAGGCTCCAGATGCTGATGTGACCGGTGGAGCTGGCATTGGTATTGATTTAGCAGGCGGCATTGATCTCCCCAAAGGAGATGTAGATGTGGATGTCAACCTACCGCAGGGTGGTATCAAGGGCCCAGAAGTGGGAGATGCAAGTGTGAAATTGAATGGCCCAGAAATTTCTGGAGACATAGAAGGCCCAGATGCTGATGTAAGGGGCATTGGTGGCTTTGGTATTGGGATGTCTGGTGGCATTGATATCCCCAAAGGTGATGTGGATGTAAACTTACCTAAGGGCTCTGTTGGCATCAAGGGTCCTGACCTTGGTGGGGTTACCGAATCCCTGGATGTTGATGTTAAAACCACAAAACCAGATGCAGGTGTTTCTGTTGAGATTCCAAGTGGCAAGGCTGGAATAGATACCGATGTTGACATGGATGCATATGTGGATGGAGACGTTGACCTAAGAGGCAATATTGGTGGATCTGGGAAGAAAAAGGGCCGATTCCACATGCCCTCAATTAACATGCCCTCCATACACTTACCCAAGGGTAAAGGCAAAGGACATGGAGATGTTGACATAGATGGAGAACTCAAGATCGAAGGGGAGGTGAAAGGTCCAAAGGCATCTGGCCCTGATGTTGACTTGAATGTTGGTAGAGATGCTGGAGGACAAGTACAGCTACCTGAAGGAGATACCTCAGTCTCCATTGGAGGACCGAAGATTGGAGGAGGTGTAGGTGTTGAATTTGACGGCGAAGCATCTAAACCCAACATAGACATGTCAGGTAAAGTTCCAGATGCATCAATTGGAGGAAGTGTCGATGCTCCTGATATTAACGTCAGTTTGTCTGGTAGCGGCAAAAAAAAGAGCCCCAAAAAGAAAGGTGGAGGATTTCACATGCCATCATTTGGCTTTGGCTTCAAAGGAAAGAGAGATGGAAGCAGCAGCTCCAGTGATTCAGAATCTGATGATGGCAAGGGTGGAATTGGCCTGAGAGGTGGCATCAAAGGTCCAAAAGTCAAAGGTGATGCTGGAGGGAAACTGAAAGGTCCAGAAATATCGGGTGATTTAGAAGGACCAGATGTAGATGTGAGGGGTGGTGCTGGCATTGACATCAATGTGGCAGGTGGGATTGATACTTCAAAAGGAGATGCTGGTTGGAAACTGAAAGGCCCAGATATGTCAAGAGACATGAAAGGACCAAATGCTGATGTGAAGGGCGGTGCCGGCTTCGGCATTGGTGTGTCAGGTGGCATTGATGCCCCCAAAGGTGATGCAGATATAAGCCTACCAAAAGCTTCTGTTGACATTGCAGGCCCAGACCTTGGTGGGGTGAGCAAATCCTTGGACATAGATGTCAAAGCTTCAAAACCAGATGCTGCTATTTCTGTTGATCTTCCAAGTGGAAAGCTTTCAGGAGATGTTGGTGTAGGCGGAGATATTGATGCCGATTTTGACTTGGGAGGCAAACGTAAAGGATCTGGAAAGAAAAAGGGCCGATTCCACATGCCCTCAATCAACATGCCCTCCATACACTTGCCAAAGGGTAAAGGCAAAGGACATGGTGATGTCGACATAGATGGAGAACTCAAGATTGAAGGGGATGTAAAAGGTCCAAAGGTATCTGGTCCTGATGTTGGCTTGAATATTGGTGGAGGTGCTGGAGGAAAAGTAGAGCTACCTGAAGGAGATGCCACAGTCTCCATTGGAGGACCGAAGACTGGAGGAGGTGTAGGTCTTGACATTGATGGCAAAGCATCTAAACCCGACATACATGTATCAGATAAAGGTCCAGATGCATCGATTGGAGGAATTGTCAATGCTCCTGATGTTGATGTAAATTTGTCTCTTAGTGGCAAAAAGAAGAGCCCGAAAAAGAAAAAAGGTGGAGGATTTCATTTGCCATCATTTGGTTTTGGTTTCAAAGGAAAGGGGGATGGAAGTAGCTCCAGTGATTCAGAATCTGATGATGGCAAGGGAGGCACTGGCTTGAAAGGTGGCATCAAAGGCCCAAAAGTGAAAGGTAGTGCTGGTGGGAAAGTAAAAGGCCCAAATATTTCTGGAGACTTGAAAGGTCCAGATGTTGATGTGAAGGGTGGTGCCGGCTTTGGCATTGGCGTGTCAGGTGGCATTGATACCCCCAAAGGTGATGCAGATGTAGATACAAGCCTACCGAAGGTTTCTGTTGACATACCTAGCCCAGACTTTGGAGTGAGCAAATCCTTAGATGTAGATGTCAAAACTTCAAAACCAGATGCTGATGTTTCTGTTGATGTTCCAAGTGGAAAGCTTTCTGGAGATGTTGATGTAGGTGGAGATATTGATGCCGATTTTAACTTGGGAGGCAAACGTAAAGGATCTGGAAAGAAAAAGGGTCGATTCCACATGCCCTCAATCAACGTCCCCTCCATACACTTACCCAAGGGTAAAGGCAAAGGACATGGTGATGTCGACATAGATGGAGAACTCAAGATCGAAGGGGATGTAAAAGGTCCAAAGGTATCTGGTCCTGATGTTGACTTGAATGTTGGTGGAGATGCTGGAGGTAAAGTAGAAATACCTGAAGGAGATGCCGCAGTCTCCATTGGAGGACCGAAGATTGGAGGAGGTGTAGGTGTTGAATTTGATGGCAAAGCTTCTGAACCTGACATTGACATGTCAGGTAAAATTCCAGTTGCATCTATAGGAGGAAGTGTCGATGCTCCTGGTATTGATGTCAGTTTGTCTGGTAGCGGCAAAAAGAAGAGCCCCAAAAAGAAAACAGGTGGAGGATTTCACATGCCATCATTTGGCTTTGGCTTCAAAGGAAAGAGAGATGGAAGCAGCAGCTCCAGTGATTCAGAATCTGATGATGGCAAGGGTGGAATTGGCCTGAGAGGTGGCATCAAAGGTCCAAAAGTCAAAGGTGATGCTGGAGGGAAACTGAAAGGTCCAGAAATATCGGGTGATTTAGAAGGACCAGATGTAGATGTGAGGGGTGGTGCTGGCATTGACATCAATGTGGCAGGTGGGATTGATACTTCAAAAGGAGATGCTGGTTGGAAACTGAAAGGCCCAGATATGTCAGGAGACATGAAAGGACCAAATGCTGATGTGAAGGGCGGTGCTGGCTTCGGCATCGATGTGTCAGGTGGCATTGATGCCCCCAAAGGTGATGCAGATATAAGCCTACCAAAAGCTTCTGTTGACATTGCAGGCCCAGACCTTGGTGGGGTGAGCAAATCCTTGGACTTGGATGTTAAAGCTTCGAAACCAGATGCTGATATTTCTGTTGATCTTCCAAGCGGAAAGATTTCAGATGTTGATGTGGGTGGAGATATTGATGCCGATTTTGACTTGGGGGGCAAACGTAAAGGATCTGGGAAGAAAAAGGGCCGATTCCACATGCCCTCAATCAACGTCCCCTCCATACACTTACCCAAGGGTAAAGGCAAAGGACATGGTGATGTCGACGTAGATGGAGAACTCAAGATCGAAGGGGATGTAAAAGGTCCAAAGGTATCTGGTCCTGATGTTGACTTGAATATTGGTGGAGGTGCTGGAGGAAAAGTAGAACTGCCTGAAGGAGATGCCTCACTTTCCATCGAAGGTCCGAAGATTGGAGGTGTAGGTGTTGACATTGATGGCAAAGCATCTAAACCTGACATAGACATGTCAGGTAAAGGTCCAGATGCATCTATAGGAGGAAGTGTCAATATTCCTGAAGTTGATGTCAGTTTGTCTGCTAGCGGCAAAAAGAAGAGCCCCAAAAAGAAAAAAGGTGGAGGATTTCACATGCCATCATTTGGCTTTGGCTTTAAAGGAAAGGGAGACGGAAGCAGCTCTAGTGATTCGGAGTCTGATGATGGCAAGGGAGGCATTGGCCTGAGAGGTGGCATCAAGGGGCCAAAAGTCAAAGGTGATGCTGGAGGGAAACTGAAAGGTCCAGAAATATCTGGAGATGTTCAAGGCCCAGATGTAGACAAGAAGGGTGGTGCTGGCATTGGTATCGGTGTGTCTGGTAGCATTGA
This sequence comes from Acanthaster planci, assembly GCF_001949145.1. The sequence goes on from NW_019091453.1 coordinate 1,027,117, forward strand.
TGTCCCTAAAAGTGGTGCAGAAGTAGATGTAAACCTACCAAAGACTTCTATCAACATTGAAGGCCCTGACCTAGGGGGAGTGGCAAAGGCTTTAGATGTTGACGTTAAGACTCCAAAACCTGAAGGTGGAGTTTCAGTTGATCTACCAAGTGGTAAACTCTCTAGCCCTGATGCTTCCTTAAATGTTGAAACACCAGATGCATCCCTTGATGCTGAGATTGATGGCAACATTAGTTTTGGTGGAAAAGGTAAAGGATCTGGCAAAAAGAAGAAAGGTTTTCACATGCCATCTTTTGGGTTACCAAAGATGAAAGGAGGAAAAGGAGACTATGACCTCAATCAAGGTGGGAACATCGATGTTGGTGCTGAAGGAAAATTCAAACCTACTGGTGGCAGTGCTGGCGTATCTCTTGATGGTGAGTTGGAGGTAAAAAAACCTGATGCTGACATTTCAGTGGATCAGCCAAGTGGACCAAGTGTTAAAGCAGACTTTGATGGCAAAGCTGACATAGACTTGCACAGAGATGATAAAAAGAGAGGGTCTGGGAAACGGGGCAGCTTTGGCATGCCTTCTATACACTTTGGCAAGTCTAAACATAAAGTCTCTGGAGATGCAGATGAAAATGTTGATGCCTCGCCACCAAAGGTGTCAGGAAGTGTAGATGTAAAGGGGAAAGGCAGCCCAAAGAAAAAGAAGGGCAAATTTGGATTTGGCTTAGGTGGTAAAAAGGATGGAGGACTGGATGTGAGTGCAGGTGGCGATATTGTTACCCCAAGTGTTGACATTGAGGCAAAAGCTGCAAAACCTGATGCCTCAATCTCAGATGGTGGGACCATTAGTGGTGTTGATGTTGCAGCACCCAAACCTGATGGATCCTTCTTTGCAGGTGGAGATATTGGTGGAGGAGTTGATGGAGATGAAAGACTACATGCAAATGTGGCAGTACCAAAACCAGATGTTTCTCTGGGTGGAGGAATAGACATAAGTGGTGGAGATGGAAAAATTAAAGTTCCGGATGTTGGATTAAATATTGACAAGAAGGGAAAACCAAAAAAGCCAAAAGGGAAGAAGAAAGGAGGCTTTAGTTTTGGATTTGGAGGAAAGGGAGATGGGACTTCAAGCAGCAGTTCCAGTTCCTCAGAATCAGACCAAGAAGGAAAAGGTGGTTTTAAAGTCAAAATGCCAAGTTTTGGATTTTCAGGCAAGCCAAAAGCACCTGGTGTTTCTGTAGAAGGAGGAATTGCTGGAGATATCACTGGTTCTGGAGATGGGAACATTGGTTTGGATGTTGACAGGCCTGAAGTCCCTGCAGTAGTTGGAAATATAGATGGTGGCCATGCTGATAGCATCGGCATTGGTGGAGACGTTGGAAGTGGAAAAATTGGTGTGGACGTCTCAACACCTAAGCCGGATGCCTCACTATCAGTAGATGGAGGACTTGATGGAAGGGGAGGTGTTGGTGGAGGATTTGGTCTTGGTGGGGGGCTTGGTGGATTTGGAGATGGAAAGGTGGATATCAATGTCTCGGCACCCAAGCCAGATACCTCATTCTCCGTAGGAGGACTAAATGGAAGTGGGAGTGTTGGAGGAGGTATTGGTGGAGGCCTCGGTGGAATTGGAGATCAAAAAGTGGATATAGATGTCTCAGCACCTAAACCAGATGCCTCATTCTCAGTAGGAGGACTAAATGGAAGTGGGAGTGTTGGAGGAGGTATTGGTGGAAGCCTCAGTGGAATTGGAGATCAAAAAGTGGATGTAGATGTTTCAGCACCTAAACCAGATGCCACATTCTCAGTAGGCGGAGGACTTGGTCTTGGTGGGGGTCTTGGTGGAACTGGAAATGGAAAACTGGATGTGGATGCCTCTGCACCAAAACCAGATGCCTCATTCTCGGTAGGTGGAGGACTAGATGGAAGTGGGAATGTTGGCGGAGGACTTGGTCTTGGTGGGGGCCTTGGTGGAATTGGAGATAGTAAAGCGGACGTAAATGTCTCAGCACCTAAACCAGATGCTTCACTTACAGTAGAGGGAGGTAAGGGTGTTGCCGGAGGGCTTGGCGGGAGCTTTGGAGGAGGTATTGGTGCAGGCCTCAGCGGAATTGGAGATGGAAAACTGGGTGTAGATGTCTCGATACCTAAACCAGATGCCTCACTGTCGGTAGACGGAGGACTAGATGGAAGTGGGAATGTTGGTGGAGGACTTGGACTTGGTGAGGGCCTTGGTGGGGGCCTTGGTGGAATTGGAGATGGTAAAGTGAACGTAGATGTCTCAACACCGAAACCAGATATCTCACTTACAGAAGAGGGAGGTAAGGGTGTTGGCAGAGGACTTGGAGGAGGTATTGGTGGGGGCCTTGGCGGAGGTATTGGTGGAGACCTCGGCGGAATTGGAGATGGAAAAGTGGATGTGGATGTCTCAGCACCTACACCAGATGCCTCACTCTCAGTAGGTGGACTAGGTGGTGGAGGCATTGGTCTTGGCGGAGGCCTTGGTGGTATTGGAGATGGAAAACTTAATGTAGATGTTTCAGCACCTGATCCCCAAGGTTCACTCTCTCTTACTGGACCTGATGTAAGTGGAGATGGCATCGCCAGTTTTGGTGGAGGCATTGGTGGTGGTGCTGGTGGAAGCTTTGGAGTTGGAGATATTGATGTGGATGCTCAAGTTCCAAAGCCAGACGGATCATTGGCTATAGGTGGAGAGCAGAATTTGGGTGGTGGCAGATTTGGTGGAGGTTTTGAAGGTGATGTAGTTAAACCTGAAGCTGATATCAGTGCAAAAGCAACTAAACCAGGGTTCATTTCATCTGGTGGAGGTTTTGGTGGAGGTCTTGAAATTGGAGGTGATGTAAAAGGTGGCGTAGGTGGAGATGTTGATGGATCTTTTGACGTAGCAAAGCCTGATGTTGGTGGGAATCTTGATGGAAGTGGTAGTCTATCCCTTGGTGGAAGCCTTGATACAGGTGGAGGTGGGGATGGCAAGATAGAATGCCAAATACCAGATGTTGGATTGAAGCTTGGCAAGAAAGGGAAACCCAGAAAACCCAAGGGAAAAAAGAAAGGAGGGTTTGGTTTTGGATTTGGGAGAAAGGATGAGAAATCAAGCAGCAGTTCAAGCAGCAGTTCATCTAGTTCTTCAGAGTCTGATGGTGAGGGTAAGGAAGGATTTAAAATCAAATTGCCTTCATTTGGATTTTCAAGCAAAGCCAAAGGACCTGATGATGTAGCTGCTGATGGAAAACTTGAATTGAATGTTGAAGCCCCCAAACCAAGTGGTTCAATTTCTGTAGGCGGAGGTTTGGATGCAGGTGGTGACATTGGTGGAGGCCTTGGAGGAGGTATTGGTGGAATTGGAGATGAAAAAATAGATGTTGATGCTGCAGCCCCCGAACCAGATGGCTCAATTTCTGTAGGTGGAGGACTGGATGCAGGTGCTGAAATTGGTGGAGGCCTTGGAGGAGGTATTGGTGGAATTGGAGATGGGAAAATAGATATGGATGCTTCAGCCCCCAAACCAGATGGTTCAATTTCTGTAGGCGGAGGACTGAATGCAGGTGGTGACATTGGTGGAGGCCTTGGAGGAGGTATTGGTGGAATTGGAGAAGGGAAAATAGATGTAGATGTCGCAGCCCCCCAACAAGATGCTTCACTCTCTGTAGGTGGAGGACTGGGTGTAGGTGGTATCGGTAGAGGCCTTGGAGGAGATATTGGTGGAAATGGAGACAGAAGAATAGATGTAGACATTGTATCTCCCAAACCAGGACTGGATGTAGGTGGTGATGTAAGTGGGGGATTTGGATTTGGTGGAGGTCTTGGAGGAGGAGTTGCTTCAGCACTTGGCGGAATTGTTGATGGGAAGGTAGACGTTGCAGCACCAGAACCAGTGGGTTCACTATCTGTAGGTGGAGTGGATGTGGACACTGGAGATGTTAGTGGAGGACTAGAGATTGGTGGAGGCCTAGGAGGTAGTATAGGTGGCTTTGGGGATGGAAAAATTGATGTAGATGTTTCAGCTCCCAAGCCAGAAGGTTTATTGTCCACAGGTGGGGGACTTGATGTAACTGGTGATGTAGGTGGAACTAGAGATGGAAGAATTGGTGTGGATGTTGATGTACCGAAGCCTGATGGTTCACTTTCTGTGGGCGGACTAGACATTGGCAGTGCCAGCCTTGGTGGAAGCAGTGGAGGACTCAGTGGGGATGGAGTGCAACCTGATGTTCCATCTGTGGCTGGAGGATTTGGCATTGGTGGTGGTTCGGATGGAAGAATTGGAGCTGATCTTAGTGCAGGGTTTGGCAGTGATGTTATTAAGCCCAAAGTTGACCTGGATGTTAAAGCAGCTAAACCAGAGGGTTCGTTAGGTGGAGATATGGGTGGTGCTGTGAGTGGTGGCCTTGATATTAGCGGTGGTCTTAGTGGAGATGTTGACACTAATGTTGGTGCTACAAAACCAGATGTGTCATCAGGGGGTGATGCAGGTGTTGATTTATCTGGCTCAGCGAATGTGGACATACCTAAAGTCTCTGGTTCTGCTGGTGGTAAAGCAAAGCGGAAGAAGAGAGGAAAGGGCAAGAAGAAAAAGGAGAGTGAGGGATCATCTGTTGATGGTGGTGTTTCTGTGGATCTACCAAGTGCAGACATTGGAATAGGGGGTGGAGTTGGCGGTGAAGTTGATGTCGACAAAGCTGCTTCTGGAGGACTTTCGGTTAAACTGCCAGAAATGTCGGGCTCAGTAGCAGGCAAAGCTGATGTCGATGTCAAAGCAGAAGGAAAGGCCCGCCCAAAAAAGAAAAAGAAGGAAAAGAAAGGATTCTTCAGTTCAATAGGTTTTTCCAAAGATTCAAGTTCCAGCTCCAGCTCCAGCTCCAGCTCCAGCTCTAGCTCATCCTCAGACTCTGATGAAGGCATTGGCTCCAAAATTATGTCAACATTGGGATTTGGCAAAAAGGACTCAAGTGACTCTGACAATCCCAATTCAAACAACAACAACAGCAACACACAGCAGCAAGAGACGGAGTCGAGGCACAGTATTGTAGAACTCAATGTGAACAATAATGCAAATGGAGATGATGCAGATGATTTGGCGGCACATGCCAAAGAACATTCCCACTCCAAGGAAAAGAAGTCTTTGGGGAAGTTTTTCAGCCGCAGAGCTCGTCAACACATTGTACAAATACCAGATGAAGGCAATGCTGATGAAGACTTAGGACCCCGTGCTGAACACCCATCACACTCCAGTAGGTCTGATGGTGAGTAAAGCTTAATGTGATTCATGTAGTAAAGACTAGCTTAATGCTCAAATTTAAATTTAACTAATGAATTTCTAGAAATTACAAGACTATTCTTGTAAGTTACTGATGTTGACAAGTGACATCTAAGCCATTCCACATGCAAATGGAAGTTGGTCGTGCTGTTTCTGACCTCATCATTTGTAATGCATGCACTAAAAGATTTCCCAAAATTTAAAGTGGAAATTACTGGTTTTACCATTTATGTCCATGTTCATTCACAAAAATAAATTTTTCCAAAAATCTAAAGACCAATTGTACCCGAAAAGTCACATGACCTAGAGTGGGTATCAAACATGAACAAACCCTATAGCAAAGTGTGTTTTAAGTATTTCCCAAATATGAAGCCAACTTTTGATATAGTACCCAACACATCTGCAGGCTGTGTGCTGTACTGATTGTCAGCTTTATTTTTGATAAATAATACGACACATTTGCTTTGGGATGACGCTATATTTGTTGATGTTTGATACCCACTATAGGTCACGTGACTTAGTGGGTGCAATTGGTTTATTATGAATTAGGTCATTTACAGCATGACCAATTTCCACTTCCTCGTGGAATTGCCAATTTGCAGCAAACTGTATGGTACCTTTCCCCGACAGTAAACAAAATTATGCATTTTTAGAAAATGAATTTTTATGGAGTAACTTTAATTCAATAATAGAAAATAAATTTGTGATCAAATGCCAACATCAGAATTTGTAGATAAGTGTGTTGGCAAATTCTTTGGCTTTTGCTAATGGAACTGATGTCAAAGGTTGCTGTATGCAAGAACTTTCTAAACTCTAAAGCTTGAAAGATATTTCATCAAAGATGAAATCCGTTTGCTGAAAATGAGGACGGGTGTAGATGTCTAGTTTGATAACTCTCATGAAATGTGTTGCAGGATTTTCCTGTCCTAAGATGAGATTTCTTGTTGATTTTGTGGTACCAGGAACACAAGTAGCATAGATTGGCTCGATAATCAAATGCAGCTGCTATAGTTTCAAAAGGTATGAGGACCATTCATTCACCAGTGGTCTTGGCGTTTTAATGTGCATGCACATTTCAGCACGTCAATGAAATAACGTTGGTGCCTTTCTCCTTGTGATAAATTGCAACAGCAAACAATCAAGTAAACTTGTATCACATTTTGAGTTCAATTGTCTCATCACAGAATTCTAATCAGTGATGTTGGAGAAGGGATACAGATGTTGTTTCTTTGTCATGAGTTCATTCGTAAGAAGAATCTCACTCCATTGCATTTGCTTTGATTTTGCTGTTCATGCACATTGCATTTTGCTGTGAACAAATTTCCCCAGAGTGTGACTGCATGATTACTTTAATAGATTGCTACTTGCTTGCATGGACGGTTGTTGTGATGCCACTTAGATAATTCTGCTTGCTTTTTCTGTTTTTCTTGCATATTCTATCGCTACTTTCTGAAACAGTAAATGATGTTAACCGCATGTCGTCCAACAGGGGTGACAGACTGCATGCACACCACACGCAACAGAAAAAAATGTCAAAATCTGAGAGCCAGAGGGAGGGCAAGGTGGGAACATTAGGCAAGCTGTTCGGGAAGAAAAAGACCAAGAAAGGCACAGAAATCCCTCAAGAAACTTGGGATATTTCTCCACCAGCAAGAGTCAGTAGATGTGATAGTGTTTCTGCAAAAAGCCCTGAAGGTGTAGATATATCTGTTAGCAATAGCAGTCCTGTTGCTTACTCCCCTGCAGAATTTTTGCCAGGGCCTAGGGTTTCAGTTGACAGTAACTCTTCAAATTCGTCTAGGTCTGGTACCAAAAAACGGGCAGCCCCGCCCCCGCCCTCCATAAAAATTTCACCTCAAGAACACTTACTAAAAGGTGATGTCCCTGGGTCTCCAGTGTCTGAGCATTCTTTAAAATCATTTTCATCTTCATCTTCGATAGAAGTGCCTCCAGTTCATGGTAGAAAAGCTTTCACCTCCACCCAACCTTTTGAATCAAAAGACAAAAGGCACAGCACATTTTCATTGCCAGACATGTACTCCCACAAAAAAGATACCCATGGCCAAGCTGCCTCACTTGAAGGAAGTCGGGGCCCACTTCTTTTATCCCAAATGTCTAACATTTCCACGTCTAGCCTTCTGGCTGAGCGTGGTATCATGTATTCAAGTATTGAAGACCTGAACAAAGTTGCAGAAGCAGTCAAGGAGATGCCACTACCACCAGGAGCTCCCCCTCCAAAACCAAAGCGCTCTGCATCACCCAGGATTGTTGAAGAATTGGAGGCAAACCGAAAGAAGCCTCTTTTCCCCACGGAAGGAGAGTGTGTGGATGAAAGCAGCATGGAAACCGAACAGGAGACATCCGTGTCTGAGCAAATTCAGTTAGAGAATGCATCTCTTTCCAATGAGACAGCTGATCCAAAAGTAATTGACAAATCATGTGAGGATAATCCTCAAACTAAGGAGGAACCCTCTAAACTGTCACCCAAAGAGGAAGAACAAATGACAAAGTTCAAGCAAATTTATCTGTTTGATTCAGACATTATGTTTGCACCCCACATGCAAACAGCAGACTCTGAAAATGGCACTGAAGGTATTGGTGATAAAAAAATGGAAGACTCTCCAAGTCTACCTACTAGCAGCATTTCAGTGGAAGCATGCAGTGAGCCACAAGAAAACATTTTATCCTTAGAGCGGAAGCCCTCGCAGTCACCGTCTACAGATCTCTTCTGTGAAGATACCCCTACTGAGGATCCAGAAAAACTCAAACAGTACATTGATAATGATGATATTCCTTTCTCAGAAAATGATTTGCCCTCAGGGCACTCCCACAGAGAGCCACCAGTGATCCCCGACCTTTCAGTAGTCAGGCAAATGGCTAAGGAGGCTATTCTATCCAATCATGAGAAGTCTTCTGAAATTAAAGCAATCCTCAAGAGATCCATGGCACGGATGATGGGGGTCGATTTCCCTATCAAGTCAAGTTCTGGAACAACTGTTGAGGGGGAGACTTTCAGAGAGGAGCAGAAAGACATTGAAAGTCATTATGACTCAAATGGAGCGGAAGAAGGGTACCCATCTTCTTCCGATATTTTGGACAAGTCGACTTGCATTGTTGAACTGCCCCATGATGGTGAAAATGTCTCATCTGTCGAAGTAACTGAGACCCTATTGGACAATACTTCTAGCAGATGTAGAGAGGAAGAGAGTGATTCGGACAGATTAAGATCATCCTGGGTAGCAGAAGATGAAGCAGATGCTGTGGAACAGCAGGCAAAACAAGAAAAAGTGGAGAGAGAAGCTGATGAAATTAAAACTTCAAAAAAGGGTGAAAGTGAACATAGCCCAGCTGAGTTTGCTGAAATTAAAACAGCCACTAATAAAATTGAAGATCACCATGTTGACAAACTTAAAGATCAAAATGCAAATACAGAAAAGACACTTCAGAATGAAACAGATAGAAAGACGGACAAGCCTCTGACCAGGTCAAATTCGTTGCAAAAGAAGAAAAGTTGTGATCATGTGGTGTCTAAATCATTTAATGCAGTGTCAAGATCCAAATCATTTGGTGCAGTAGAGTGGAAAGAGGTTGTAGAAAGAGATTATGTATCCGGGGGAAATAAAGGAAAGTCTTTTGATTTTGAAAGGTCAGATGCTAAGGATGAGCTTGAAAAACTGGCTTCATTAAGTGTTGTGAAGGTTATTCGGAATAGGTTTGGTGGTGCGTTGTCTGGGGGCAGTGCTCAAAAACAGTCTGATAAGCCAAGGAAGCAAATCTCAGAACACCAAGCTGTACAAAGTTCAGCTGATTCAGATAAGGAAAATCTGGAGTTCCTCCAAGCCCAGACTAAAATGAGGAAGGTAAACATTCCTGGCAGAACTTCGATCTCAGAAACAAAAGAAAACCTCAACAAACCTCTTGAGGAAAGCACTACACACAGGGACATTGCATCACAGTTTATCACCTCGACCAAAAGAGATGACAAAGAGAACCTTGAGTTCTTGAAAGTGCAGACAAAACTGCGAAAAGTTGTTCTTCCTGAAAAGGCTGGGATAGTGGAGCGGGATCAAGCCTCGAGTCAGCTTGAAGTGGAAAACACACATGCACAAGCAGTATCCAAGTTTCCGTCACCACAGAAGCCAACACAATCTCAGGCACCACTAACTTTTGCAGGTGTGGGTCGTGTTTTGTATCAGAGCAAAGCAATGACATGGAAGAAGTCGACAGAAAGACTACCAAAGAAAGAGGAAGTTCCCATCAAAAAGAAGGTTGAAGATGATGATAATCCAATAATAGCAAGTGTTAGTTCCTGGAAGGAAAAGCGGGCAAGGAAGAAGAGTACAGCTGCTGATGAATTTGAAGCAAGTCAGGAGAAGTTTGAGAAAGAACAGTCTAAATCTGAGAAAGTGCAGTTGCTTGTCCAGGGTAAACCAATAGAGCATATTCATATTAAAGAGACAGAAGTCCACCTCCCTGACAACCAACAGCAGCCATTAATGCCAGTACTGCAAGGTGTTGATCTTCATTCCCAGCAAATGGAGCACTCTAGCAAACTTGAAGAAAAAGATGTTGGTTTGGACATAGGGAAATCTGCATGGCAAGAGCTGGATGATAACCCATTTGATGAACCACCAGCATCAATCATTTCAACTGAGCAGAACAGAGATCAGAATGAGTTAAACAAAGCTGTAGTACCAGAAATTGCTGTGAAACCTGAAGTTGAAAAGAAAAAGGAAATGCAGCAACAGGTTACTGTACAAAATGAGAACTCAAAACGAACAGAATTAGGAGATGAGGAAACATACATGAGACGTCGCAGAGAGGTCCGTGAAAGAACCAGAAACCTGCTCGCTAAAATAAAGGTTACTAAAGCATTACAGTCGCCTTCCGCAAGTGTTCAAACATTCAGTGATGATACAGAAGTTCACCGAAGAGGGCATGATGAGGCAGTAAAAATAAGGGAACACCGACGCCATATCAAATCCACACCGAACATTGATGAAAGTTGGGGAATGTTTGAAGGGTTGCCCAAGAAATCTGATGCTCAGCCAGAAATCGGACCAGAATCTCCAGACAGTCTGACTCAAGGTGTGGTTCTGAAAAATGTAGATGAAAAGGACAAAGTAAATTCAGACAAAGCAGTCAAACAATCGCCAACTCAGCAGCGAGTTACTAGAAAGGTTAAACGGAAGGCATATGCTCGCAGACCGGTTAGTGGGGATCATGACAGGCATTCTGAAAGTTCTTCGGAAGGCCTTTCTGAAGATGAAACTCCCAGACGACAGCACTTTAGTGGTCGTTTGGACTCTGGTTTTTCAGATATGGCATCCCACTCTGAGATTGACAGACACAGCCTCCCATACAAAAGCCACCCAAGAAAAACAGTGGCAAAACCAAAACAGTCAAGCCCTCGAACGAGCCCCAAAGTCCACCCACAGATGGGAGTGGTTGATGAATCATCTTCAAAACAAGTTGCGGAGACTCCAACTGATATTAAAAATGTCACAATGCTGGACACAACAGAGCTGCAGAGAATTATCATACATCAGCAGGAAGAGATGCAGCTCCTTCGTCAACAGATGCAGGCGACTCAGCTGCAGGCGGCTCAGCTACAGGCCACTCAGTTACCGGCCACACAAATGCAGATGCAGCCATCATCTTTTCCAATCACCAGTCAGTCCCAATCTGGAAACTTAGGGCCTATGAATGTAACAGCCCCTCGTGTTCCCTCTGTGCCCTTCATGTACTCTCACCCTAACATGATGATGCCTGCCGTGCAGCAGCCAATGTATTATCTACCCCAGGGGATGCAGCCCCCTGGGGTGGGGATGCAAGGTCCCGGTGTGCAGATGCCAGGGGTTCTTCCAATGGGCAACTTCTCACCCTATGCACCTTTTCCTGTACAGGGGATGTTACCGATGCAGGCACAGCTGCCAACTATGGGTGTGCAAGTACAAGGTAGTGTGACTCAGTATCCTGCCACCAGCCACTTGCCGACAATGACAACAACCGGGGGTCTGTACAGTACACTGGGCACACCTGAGCAGAAACACAGCGAGTAGTGGTGCCCTGTGTCACAGATGTCATCATTGACAGAGTGAGTGCAGGTGTCTGCCATACACCAGCTAACAATTATCCACATGAACTAAGCCTTTTTATTATGCATGATCTCACCCGTCCTCCCAAGCACGCATGCACCCCCCCCCCAGTTTTCTGGTTTGTGGTTCAGTTTTTGAAACAAAACCCATCAAGATCTAACTGCTGATTTTGTTCCTGCTTTGTACATTAGCAAAGTAGAACATTTTGCTATTTTAGAAGACTTAAAAGTGACTTCCAGTTCCTTTGAAATTACCTGATACATGTACATGCTCTTAAAGTTAAGTATCCATGTTCAGTTTAATTTTTTACATCAATGTTTTATGGAACAGGTTATATTCCCCACATGACAAAACATGAGATGAATAACTTAAATATCACACTCAAATTGGAAGATCAAAAACTTTGCATATTGGAAACTACTAATATGAAATCAGTTTTGAACATTGGTGTACATTTATACTGCTGTAAGACAAGCTTATGGAAATTTTTCCTGATTGCTGTTTCTTGAGAGGAGCATCTTGACTAGAAAGGTTAACTTTTAATGTGATTTTTTTGTACATGTAACTGGCATTTAATATTTAGCACTTTCACCTATTATAACACGTAACTATACTTACTGTGTAATACGTGCATTAAAATTGTTTGGAAGAGTAATGTGCACTTGTGTTTTCCCCCAACAGTGAATTGATAATTAAAATGAAACTTGTCAGATGTGCTACTTCGAGTACATCACTAAGTGTAATTGTCGTATTTAATTGTAAGTATAAATATACTTCATGATTTACGTGTATGTTTCGTAACACTGGTGTTAATGTACCTGCGGTTTGAAAGCACTTTGATTTAGCTTACAGTTTCACCGCAAAATTAAAGAGATGGCAAATATTTGTAGTGTTGTTTTTCAATTATATTAATTACTTACATCATTCAAACTTATTTGTCAACATAAAAAACATTAATTTTCTGCTGTTTATTTTGTTGTATGCATGTACGTTTGACAGCAATGAAGCAAGCTAAACTTTGCTAAATGCTAAGAATATTTATTGTTCATTTGAAGTTATTAGCCAATGTACTGTAGCCCACGCCTAAAAAAGTTGATGTGTACAATGAAAGTACTGTAGTGGTGTTGGTTATTTGTGTTGCACATAATGAAAATATCTTTGGGAAAAAAAAAGAAACACTCTTTTCAACCAAATAATGGAGTAAACTCCAATGTATGCAGTTTTGTCTAGTTAAATGAAGTGCAAAAGTTGACATTTTAAATTTGCTGGGTGACTCGTGAGTACTAAATCTTTTGTAGAGTCAAATGCTTTTATACCTTGCAACAACTTTATCAATAGTGCCTTTATATCAAAGACTTTTCCACTGAGATATTGTAACAATGTTATACAATGTTATACACTGTACCTGCCATTTACAGAATTGCAATATTTTCTATCTGAAAGGTCTTCCTCATTTCAATGTAGAAGTACATATACTTTCTGCCACTGTCATTTTTAGCATCAGTGACTGTCTATCATAGTTCACAGGTTAAAAACTGTAGATATCAGAAATTTATACTTGTTTATTCACCCAAATATGGAGTTTCTTAATGCGTTCATTGTATCTGACTAATTGTAAATTGCTCACCATGGTAACATAGTGCATAGATAATGGTATCCGTAGAAACTTTACTGAAGTTATAACTGTTGAGAATTTTTGTGTAACTGTATAACATAACTATCAACTGTAGTGCAGCTAACTTTTGATACAGTAATTTCACTTCCATGACTAAGATTACATGACATTGTAAGAAAACTTGAAGAATGAACTTTAAAGGTGAAATACGCAGTGCACACACACAAAAAAAAGAAATGGGAAAGAGGGATTAAAAGCTTCATGTGCCTTAAATAGCAGAGTTTTAATTGAAAAAACAAAATTGTTGTTCATGCAGGTGGTTAGTTTTGCAACACTATAAATTTATACATGTCAAGTTAGTAAAGAAAATGTAGACCAGCTTATGCCAGGAAAAACACCTTTTGAAAGGCCCCCAACCTAAACAAAACTTGGCAACTGGAGTGTCTACAGTTGAAGCTTAAAAACTTAGATGTATGAACAAAGAGAAAAAGCAAATTTTTCAGTTGCGCCACTAACCACAGGGCGAGCCTGTATATTTGTGCCTCCAGTTAAAAATTAAACCTGTTTCTCTGTGCCTTGTATATAAGAAAAAAAACAAACAAAATTTGTTCTATTTTTGGTTTAGACATCCGTTTAGTCATTGTGTCTGGCATTGGATGAGTGAAATTGAGAATTTTTTTTTTCTTTGAATATTAGTGGGTTACTTTGCGAATAAAAACATAACATGAAATCATGACATCCATTTCCCATTTGTACTTTTAGTATTTCTCTGAATTGTGTACATCGTAAATACGGCGTACTTGACAGTGCATCAAAAAGTACACACTCACTGTGCACAGCATATCTTTCAGTTGGTCTGGACAGGCTTCATAAACATTCCAAACTTTATTAATTTATCCACAGCTTTGCCTGGTCTGTAGATCCCATATAATTTTTAGGAAATTTTCAGTGCAAAAACTGACCCTTCTAAAGCATTTTGTGAAGACCAACATACAGTGCAGGTATATATGAAAGACTTGGTTCAGGAACACAGTTAAAGTTCAACGGCAATAGGATGAAAAATGGGGAATCATCTTGTTTCCAGTGAAAGAACTTCAATCTTGGAAGAGAGAATTTTGCAGAAATCAGCTGAAGCATTGTCAACATATTGCACGCTATAGTGAAGCGTCCCCTCCACAAAACAGATGCAGAGCAAATTAAAAAGGATTCCTCACAAAGCCTTAAAATCAACCATAATAATAGCATTTAAAGAAATATAAAGTAACTGCTTTTAAACCTTTTTTTAATACTGATGAGTTGCAATCCATATGCAATCCAAACACCAGCCGCATAAATGTGTCTTGGAAATAAGCCTTTTGAGAGTTCAATGTGAATAACATCTGGTATACTGAGATACACTGATTGCACATAAACATAGCGATATGAATTCCCCAGCCTAAAGACACTGTTGCTATACCTCGTGCAAGCTTTTGCATAGCAACCACCATCCTTGGAATGGAATGGTTCCTTATGCACTGAAAGCAGTGTATTAGTGCGAGACATCTCTTAAACTATGTAAAAGCTTGCCCTGATTCGCAACGGCATCTTTTGCATGTAGAATTCTAATTGCTATGTTCATGTGAAGTTAAAGAACTGGGTGTACCGGATTTTATTCAAATCTAACTTACAACAAGCTTATTTGGGAGGATGGGGAATTATGGTGGGGGTCACGACTTGCCTCTTCATGGAAATTTGAAAAGGGAAGGACACCATACGACACAATCTGTGATGTGCATTATATATGCCTGAGAATCCAACATCAGAACAGTATAATTATGGCTTTTTTACTCTCCCTTCTTTAATAATATTAATACATTTTAGCTATTTTTTTCTCGCCATGAAAAAAAGTGTGTATGCATGTGGGGGGTGGTGATTAAATGGCCCAAGAAGTGGGGGATAATATATACCCCTTCCCCCAGGATTTACACCCATGTGTATCTCTACGTCTGCTGTAGTGTTTTAATGATAATTAGTTCTGGGTACTTTTGTCCTGTGGTGGACCTCTGACCCAAGCCATTACCTTTCTTATGTTATCAAATATGGACCACATTCTTGTGTAGTTGGCAAAAAAGTTTGTGGAAAGTCTACACTTTGTGAAATGTCTTCTGTCTCAAATCTACATTTTTGCTTCAGCATTGAAATGGGAGTCATCACCATTTTAAGAGGATTTAGTAGTTATTTACTCATTTTGACAGCTGCGCGAGATTTTGTAAGACACTGTAAATTATGCTTTTGATTCTGTACCAATGGTTAGCCACAGTTAAACTCTGCTTGTTATATCTGCTCTGAGCAGAAATAAAGAGGGCATGGTTTGAAATGAAATTGACAGTCCTTTGGTACTCGCTCACTCCATAGGCACACGTGTTTATGCGCGTGACGCAGAGCATGATGAGTATGCGTAACAATTTTAGTCTGGAATGTGTGGTCTTTGCGTGCATGCCGAACTCGTACAAGAACCCAGTTGGAAAACTTTGTCTTTCTTTCGCTGGTGAGGGTGTACTTCAGCTCAGGGTGGATAGTGAAAGAAAAGTCTGCACATGTATATTAAGCTTTGGTCCATGAATACTGATAAGTATGACCAAAATCACCAGAGGTGGTAACAAGTCCTTATTTGCAAGTCCAAGTCAAGTCCAGTCATTTGGTCCAGTCACAAGTCAAGTCACATGTCATATTTGATCAAGTGTTGTCCGTATGAACTCTTTCCTTTGTTGTAAAATTAATTGATTAGCAAGTCTTGAAGGCATGTTACGACCACCTAAACACAGCATTTTGAATACTCGGAAATTTTCAACCTTCGAGGCTGAGTGAAATCATGAACTGATGTGAATAACACAAATTAAGCTGTTGATTGGCTCTCCTGTTGGGAAAAACAGTGAAAATCGTAAACACACCACAAACAATGGTGATTCAGGGCAGGCATGACCTATTAAATAGTCGCAAACAAGTTAAAAGTAGAGGCGAACAAGTTAAGTCTTAAAGATGATTATTTTAAGAACACCAAAGGCAAGTTTATCAGGTCAGGGACCAAACCACAATCTAACAACATCCCTAGTTTCTGCTTATGTCGCTTGTTCAAGTGGCAATGACAATGTTTTGATCATATCACATGAGAATGATGTAATTTGGGGATTTTGGGAAAATATCGAGATTTGAAATGCTGGCAGCCAACATAGTTGCCGTTGCTGTTGGAGTCTATGGCAAAATTACTTCCGATCATTATTTTGGAAAATTGCCACGGTAAACATACAATTTGCCACAGTGAATCGATGGAGATTGTTAATGGCAACATTTTCATGTATAAAGTAAACTTTGGCAAAACTTTTTTTAGGCATAAACATTTTCATCGGCAGAATTGAACTCGTTTACCCACCAAATTCAACACCTCCAGTGCAAGATTCAACTGAAAAATCTCCTCGAGCTGCTTTTAGACATACCAAATGAAAGGAGAGTTTCATTTAGATCTGGGGTAGCATGTTTTTTCTTGTAACTTCAATCAATCAGAGCAATTTGTATTGAAGTTTTTGGCGATAAAGAGATCAATGTCATCCGCAAACCGTGATCTAAAAATGGTTAAAAACTTATGTCATCGTTGCACAATCGAGCGGCATATGCATCGTCTGGCGTCGTTGCTAGATTGTGGTTTGGTCCCCAACCTGTTGATGGGCTTAGTTTAAAACTGTAATGGGTTCAATTGAATAGTTTTCTGACTTGCATTGGTAGCAAGTCATAATATGCAGGTCCAAGTCAAGTCATTTTTTTCAAGTCCAAGTAAAAAACTGATTGTTACAAGTCAAGTCATGAGTCACAAAATCAGCAACTCAAGTATGACTCTGGAAATCACATGAAGTTTTCATCTGCCTACCGGTAGTGACCACCTAAGACAGCACAGATCTTAAATCAAAACAACTCTTCCAAATTTGGTTACAGCTTGGCTAAAGCACAATAGAGAATTGGCTTTCATGAAATACTACATGTAGTAAGTGTACCAAATGAAAGGCAGTGATCACTGCATAGGCTCCTACGCAGCTGGAACAATCATTATTTAGTCTTTCTTCTAATGAAACTAAGGTTTCCTCAAAACTGCCCTAGACACTGTAGCTAGTAAACCTGAAGAAACCTGAGAGTAACATTCATTTTGTGGCGGAAGGGAGACCCCAGAAGAATGATCCAGGAAAAACCCTTGGAATCAGGTAGGGACTGAAAACCCAATCCATATGTGGCCTGAGCCGATTATCAAACCAGGGTGGCAGAGGTGAAAGGCGACTCAACACCACTACCATCACGTGCCTGGTATTCTCATATGAGATCCTGTGGGCTTTTACGTGCACATGAGCAGATCAAATCCTATGTCTGCATGCCACTGATGAACTAGCGTGGAGCATGTTTACCTGAAGGGTGCTGCAGGTGAGCAAAGCGTCCTGTGTTGTCCAGGTTCATAGCCTCATTCAGTATTCGTTGTGTAGTTGACAGATATAATGCAGAATTTAGTGACTATTTTGTGCACATTAGCCAACCTCCTGCCAACAGGAAACTTTCAGTGTTCCTGGAGTCAGAAAAACTGGAATACATGTAAACCAACATATGGACAAAGTCAAGCATTTTATACACAACATGGCTTTTAAGTATTAGTGACATAGCTTACAGAGTCTAAATTGTGCAAAGTACATGTATCCATACACTAAATTAGACTGCACAACTCACCTTTCAAAGTGAATGACAGAATGTGATTTACTGGACGATGAGCCTGCATCTACAGACAACAAATCTGAAGCAATCGATACTCAGTGACAAAATGCAATGTAATACAGAATGATCGTTCTATGAGACCTGTTGGCCAAAACAGGTGGGGAAGGAAAGTGAAGGAAAAAGAGAAAGAAACATGAAGGTCATGGAGCCAAAGCTATGTTTAGTTATGAAATATATCACAGTGATATTTCTTTCAGCCACACAATCGAATTGATGTACATGTACAATTCAATCACACCAGATACTGCATTACTTTATCCCGTGGCGTATCAAGCAGTGTTGGTACTAGGGCAGCTGTAATATTTCAGAAACTCCTACAAATTCACACTTCCACAATGCTGATCTACTGCCATCTTCAATCCCACAGTGTTGGTCTACACAGTAAATGTACATATCACAAACACGTACAAAGCAATTGTTCATTTACAATAATATGAAACATTCAAGAGACATCAATTGTTGCTGAACGATGCTTTTCTATCGCAATCCATAGCATAGAAGATGCTTGATAAAAACATAACATCTGGAACCACCAGTGAGGACTATACCCTGTGTAGGTATAAGTATATGGTAAAAATTCAAGACAGAATTATAAAAATTAGAGAAAGTAAGTCAACAAACGAAGAAATACTGTGATATCAGCCTTCCCCCCCCATTTTCTTTTTTCATTTTTTTTAACATGCAAACCAAGCATGTGAAAACATTTTGACACACAAACTTGAAAATAAACTGTACATGTTATGGTACTGCTCATTTACCGGTATTAAGTAGCAAAGGTAAGAGGTTTGAGAAGAAAATAGCCCAAGGCAAAGAACAGTTGACGTATTTTTCAAAGTTTTAAACGATTTCTTCTAAGAATGATTTCTTACACTTGACATGAACACATTTTAAAGGTGATGTGTATCAATTATTTTGATAAATATCACAAATTTATTTACACCAATCCTAATACAGGCAATTTACAATAGTGCGCCACCAAGAGTATGTAACGCGCTGCCCGAAAACTTTCGACCCAATGCGCATTTGGAAAGGGACAACAGATTTCGCACATTGTGATTGGCGAATGCATTGTAAACTCTTAGTGGCGCACTACTGTGAAACGTCCGTATTAGTTTTCTTGAATCCGAACTACTAAATGTATTTTAATACACCAATATTTACAAACTCATATATTGCACAAGGCAGGCATTTACCTGTACTCCAACATCACAAAATAGATTTGATTTTTCTCTCTTTCAATATACACAACTGCAGAATGAAACCTGCTTAAGCAAAACAAAAACAGATATACATGTACTCTACATTTCTGTTGACAGACAAAATGCATAAGCAGCCGATGCAAAATTTAAATATATGTAAATATCACGATAGATGCATAATATGATGGGTGATCCTGAAATGTGGCTATAAAACTGTTGGTCGAACAGAACAATTTAAGCACAAAAATTCAGTTAAAAATAAAGGTGTCTTGTTTTCCAATAATGTACAACAGAATATTTAGATATCTCGATATCTAAATGAGATATTGAAAGAAGCAGTTTGGTCCGGGTTTACCTTCATGAAGTTTAAATCTATATGTGATGCAATCTGGGAAAACCCTTCAGATGTCGCCAAACTTATTTTGGAATTTATGCATGTAATGGCAAATTAGTCTCCAAATTATTTTTGACAATTTGAGATTTTTCACCATTTCAATTGGTAATATTCAAATAACTGTCCTTTGATGCAACTACAACTTTAATTTGCAATCTTCCTCTCCGTCAATTTTGTGATATGCCAATGAAATTTTTTACTCCAACCTTTAAAGCTTGAATTCTCAAAATGAGGTCAGCCGGTTTATATAACTTCCCAAGAGCATAACTCAAGTTATAGACAACCTAGAATGATGAATAATTAGAGTTCTGAAAACAGCATAGTATCCTCATTAAGTTGATGTATAACATAAAAACAACAAATTTCATCATGTGAAGGATTTTCTCTGATTGCATAATATATAACTATTTGGCAAAAAATTCAATAAAAAAAGAATGTACAATGTATAGAGGCACTCAAATCAAGTTCACACAAAAGAATTCCAAACAAACACACACCTGACCATCACACACCTAAATTTGGGCATGCACCCCTCCCAAACAGGATAAAACTTTAAGACGATTCAGGAGTAGAGAATATATATGTTAAAAGATTTGAAAGCAACGATGTGTTTTTGGAGGGAGTGGATATGTGGAGATTGACATAGACGCAGGGTTTCAGTGGGCTTTTGAAGAGTGCCTATACTGTAATGTGTTTAACATTAGTCTCCAGCATTTTTTTAACCAATAGGATTAAATGTACAAATCCTGGAGCTACATGTACTGTGGTAAATGACACGTGCTCCATCACAGAATCATGACATTTTCTAACTTACAGCAAAGCTGCTTTTTCGAAAGGACTTCATTTAAAAAGATCTTGACCAGTAATCCCTTCATCGACACACAGATCATTGAAGCCACTAGGTGGCGATCTTACAGTGCCAAATACAAAGGTAATACAAAAGCTTCCTCACAACTGTTAATCAAATTCTTTTGTGGCATCCATAGTTACAACAGACCAATTGCATCCACTAAATCATATGACCTGTAGTGGGTATCAACCCTATATCAACATGTGTTTTGAGTGTGGTTTACGAACAACAAAGCCCATTTATGGTACAGTACCCAGCACATCAATAGTCTGAGTGCAATGCATACCGACGGCTTTAATTTTGGTAAATGACACTCATGAAACAATTTGCTTTTGGAGAAGGCCATTTTTGTCGATATTCACTGTAGGGCATGTGACTTAGCAGGCGCAATTGGTTTATTGCAAGTCAGCCAACCATTGCCTTTGTATTTGGCAGGGTAAAATGGCCGCTGGTGGCTTCATTCAGTACAAAGGTATTACAAGTCAGGATTTTTTCATACGATGTCCATGGGGTGTTTTGTTGGTCTGGACTCAGTTCACCAGCTTGTGTAGATTTCAGACTGCCAGTTGGTTTGGAAATTTCAGATACTCCCCAGTTTTTTACTGGTCTTTGTTGAAATGGCAGTGATAGACTAAGAAAAATATATACACAATACAAAACAAGGAAATTATCTTGACCAAGTCACTTTCCTGAAGTTGAAGTGCACCCTTACCAGCAAAGACGAGACAGGCTGCTAGAAGTTTTCTTACCAGACTTGTGCACGCACTTAGTACTTTCTCAATGACCATAAAGTCAAACAGAAATCTAGCCCACATGTTCAAGCACACACCATTTGAGCACACATGAATCTATACGCAATTAGCTTGTGGCGAGTTCCCACCACAGGACCATATATGCTTTGTGAACACAAGCCCTCTCTAGTTCCAGCTCAGAGCAGATAGGCCAGTAACACTCCTTACAGGCTTGGAGATTTTGCATATTTGTTGTTGAACATAATATTGAATAAACAGGCCCAAAATACAGGCTCAACTTTATCTTTTTTGGGTCAATATGGAATACCTGTAGAGTGTACGCCATGTTGCCGACACTCAAGATCTAGACCCTGAGGGTAACGAGAAGGAACAGGAATTTTAATCCAAACTCTGTATAGTCTTCTTATGAGACATCTAATCACTGCATGCATGGACAAGGGCCCAATTCCTACAGGTTTCATTCAAAGATGACTAAAAGCTACAGAATCCAGCTGTCAGCTGCTGACTTCTTGCTCCCACATATTCAGTCATTTAAGATTCAGCTACTGATTGGCTCTGCGCAAGCAGTACTCAAGTCAAACAAGCACAGATGTTCCATATTCCACATTTAATCGAATAGTAATTCACAAATAACAGCTTGCTGCACATTTATCGGATAATATTAATTCAGCAGGAGACAGTTGTTGAAGAACCCTGACTATAACGTGAACTGCCTCAAATTCCACTCTGGACAAGTACAAGTACTATACCGGTAGTACCAATATGATAGCACACATAATTGAGTAAAGCAACTTCTGTGCACTAGCATGCTTGCATGCCAGTACACCGACTAGAATGCCAAATGTGTTTTGGGTAGGGCAATATAAGGAATGGTAGCTTTCATGGGTCCTAGCTGTTTTGGGGGGGTATCACGTACATACACTGTCTACTTATAGGCAAACTACTGGTTTACATGCCTGTATCCAGTTCATTAGAAGTGCTTAACTAGAACAATGCATCCACACAGGAATACATTCATGAAGTATAGACCCTGATTGTCTCAGTAATCTCCTTTCGACAAATGGGGCAGAAATCCCTGCGATTCATCAAGGATTTTGCGCAGTCGTGGCAGGTGACCAGGTGATGGCAAGGGCAGAGAAGGCAGTCTCTGGGCCTGTCCATGCAGATAGCACAGTCCCGGTCAACAACAGTGGCTAGGGAACAGGTGTGTGAGTGATGAGAAAAACAAGGTTAGTCAAGAACAGTGAGTGGAATGACGAAATCAACCATTTCAATAACACAACTCCATGCAAAAGGTCTTAATAATGTGGAAGTTGGATGTGGGTGGGGTTGTTTGAAGACAATTTTCAGTAAGGAGAACCAATTAAAAGGCCTTTGCACTGATGATGTCAAGCTTTGTTCACGTGTATGTACATATTCTTTTCGGAGCCAGGAGAGGATGATGGATTTGAAACACCACAGGGAGGTGTACACGTGAACAAAGTTCCATATCATAAGTACCTGGCTTGCTGCATTTCCAACCAGTGTGTCTCAACATTACATGTATAAACTCTTTGGAGCATGTAGATTTGTAAGTTACATAGAACTTGCAGGAAAGAAAATAACACAAACTAAAGAGGTTCTTATTACTCATGGAGGTCTTTATACAGATGCTTCAGTACGGTCCGAGTACTGGATCGGGTTCAATAATCCTCCTTTACTGTTTGATGACACATAATTTGGGGCATGGTTTAATTCATATTCAGTATTACATCCCTTCATCTTTTCACTTCTTTTCTGTCAGAGTTGATGGCTTTATTCAATTCTGCCAAATAAACTTAGCACATTAAGTAATACATTTCTTTGGTCCTGAAATTATTCCTACAAAACATGAATGTGCAGTTTTAGCATACATGTAATGTTCCCCTAAACCTGAAAACTACTGCAAACTTCATAAATGTTCTGAATTTCCAAGAATCCTGAAAGAGACTTGCAGGGTTCCAGTTAAATTCATGACTGTTGCCAACAAGCAAATGTTTACAAAAACAGAGAAAGTGGCTGAAACAATATGCATTATGGTGAAACTCTGTAAGCTGAAATTTGTCAGATGACACCCTAGAGAGAAATCAGTAATCAAAAAGATGGAAATGAAAACTACATGTTTCATTAGTTCATGCAAACAAAACTGAACAGAAATGAACAAGGGAAAAAAAGCAACTGATGAAAAATGAAAAAAAATGGATGGTGGTCATCTGGATTTTGTCTTTCAACAGGTTTGAAACTCAAAACAAATATTGGGAACAACTATAAGTAACATGATAATGAATACAATTCATAAACAGAAACTCATTCAGGTCATAAGTCCTCAACATGTGACTCTCTCTCTGCTACAATAACACCAGGCCAAAGCTGTCTAAACTGTTTTGATATGTAGGACAGTACTGAAAATGACTCCCAACTAATACCAAGCCCCAACCACTTAGGATCCTCAATCACAACTTTAATTTAACGTCCAATCGAACATGAACTATAATCACAGAGCTATAGTTTTCCATGAGAGCTGCAGCAAATCTGTGCTGTCAGAAGTGTTACGTGACAACATTCACGCCACTTTGGCCTGATTTTGGAGAGAGAGTTTGGAACAATAAACTATGGGGATAAAAAAAAATTCAAAATCGTTATGGGCCAGCCAAAGACTGCATTCTAAATAGGTTTGTCATCACAGCCTTCGATCTGTTGTGACAAAGTATGCAATCAACAGGAACGGAGGTGATGCTAAGCGACCGTCTTCCTGGTCAGTGCTTTTGTTATGGGGGATGTACATGTACATAAAAATCCTAAGTCTACTCATGTGTATCCCTATGGAACAAAAACAAGGACCGGGAAGATTTAAAATGGCTGCTCTCCACAAGACACGATTTTTCACTAGCCTTATTCTAATACTGTGAAACATGTTATGGACTGTGCATGGATGTCTTGATATAAAATTCTTCATGAAGTGTTTTGGGAAACCTGTGACAAATTCTTTCACAAAACAGAATGATTTTCAAAGCTAACGCTAACCATCAGATGATATTTATCTGTTGAATTTATGAATGCAATTTTTTTTTCCACACGAAACCACTGGACACACTGTGCTCTGCAGCAGCACTATCTACCCTGAACTGAAGCACGCCCTCACTGGCAAAGAAGAGACATGCTGCAGGGAAGTTTTGCAACAAGGTTCTTACACATGCCCAGCACACATGGAAAGACTGTTTATTCAAAGAGAAACTGGTCGCACAGGCTAAGCATGTTCTGTACTAAATATACATAAACCTGTGCATGGGCATGGTGAGTGCCCTCTCACCAAAGGACCGTCATTTCTGTGTGAAAACACGCCCTCTCCTGTTCCCGCTCAGGACAGACAGAGGGAACTACTGAACATTCTAGACTAGAGGGAAAACATAGGGCGCACATGCTCTGGCCTCTGCAAGTCAAGCCCTGCCCCAAAAACAGTACACTGAGTTCTTAACCACCTACAATTTCATGCACGCTAACCTGTCATTAAAATGCATTCGTAAGGAGGAATACACCTAACAGATGGTGTATTCAAATGGCACCCGAATTGCCATGGCATACAAACATGTTATAGTGTTCAGTACCTCAATACAGATTCACTGAGTGTGTTGACTAAAGATAAAAATTAGAAAGCAGGATTCCAACTACAGGACATTCCATGGTTCTGCATTACATGTATGTTTCGTAAAAAAATTGAAGCATTTTGAATTGTGGTTCATCTGAGCCCAACACCTGCTGACAACTGTTCTGACACAACAGACAAACGTACGTTTATTCACAAACTGTCCCTGATGTTTGACTCTCTGGCAGGAGAGACAGTCCCTGAGATAGGTGATGACACATTGAAAAGCCATACTTTGACCAAGAAATATGAAAATGACCAATGCATGAGACTGCTTAACTGTTTCAGATTTCTTTATCTATAAATCTAAAGGTATGCATGATACCAAATTAAAACACTGGCAGAATTTCAATATGAACGGCGGCTACATGTGTAGGTCATCCAATATGGACGGCGTACTGAGACAAAGAGTGAACAAATACAGTATGTACGTCAAAACACTGTAACATCTATGACATGTTTGACTTACCGCATTCATCATCTTGAGGTGGTGTCAAGTTTCCGCTGTGACCTAGGTGAGGCATACCCCGATCTGGAATTCCCAGCATGCCATGTTGTCGTAATAACTGCTGCCTGCGTGCTAGGATTCACAAGACATCAAATGGCTTCAGGCCACATCAATAAACTACAAGAAAACGCAACTATGAAAATGTGGTTTGGATGGACACTCTTCACGCAATTACAAATTGTAGGTAAAGAAACTGCACTAGAAATCTAACTCATGAGGAAATTTAGAAAAAATTGAAATAATACCGATGAACAGGTATGCAAATCTTTAAGTAACATGAGATCGGTGATTTGTTTAAAGATATGGAAGTTAACCACAAGCTGAAGGGAAAAAAATGAGCAAGACAGAAGAATGCATTAAGATATAAAAATAAAGAGTTACCAAGTTTTCTGGAGTTTATCTGCTCAGGTGTCAGGATAAGAGGCTCCATGCCTGACCGGAAAAATAGGGTTTTGCCGATGCCTTCTAGAAACTGCCTCACTGGAATGAGCAAACAAAAAATGATGCCCAAAACATGTTTCTTCCTGTCAACTTACGTGCTTCTCGGAAACCCTTCGGTAACAGAAATAATTTCACAGACTGCAGAGGGTGTAACAGAACTTCCACACAAGCCAATACAAATTGCTTTTCTGACCACCATCAATCAAACAACAGTCTGACGCAAACCAAGCAAAATGCAAAATCTGAACTAATTTAAATTCAGATTTGGACATCCAACATTTGTGAACCTCAAATGCTCTTGTTAGTAATAACCGTCTATGATCTATCAGTCAGAATTTGACAGCCTCTTAAGTGGTGTCATCTGTCAGAGCAGTTTCTTCCAAATTCTCCTAGAGTCTCCTCCTTAGCCCATTTTTATTGACATCATTCTAACTCTCACACATACCTTTCTCAACACACTTCTGAGCAGTGAATGCTGTCGGGTTTATCTCCACTTCGGGCACAGCATAGACAGGGTGCAGAAAGCGCAGTCCCATGACCCTCTGTGGAGAACAGACAACTGGAATATGATATCCCTGTCAGTATTTTCAGACATTCAGCTATCAGTCATCATAGTCAAGTGAGACACCTGATCGCTGAACATCCAAAAACATCTCATAATGTCGGTAGCATCATGCCTACTAAAGTTTTTTTTTTCAAATAGCAGACATGATGTTTCTGTCATCACATAAGACCTTCCTCTGTTTATAACATACCCATATATTCAAAACATCAATCTTCTTATAGAAAGCACAATAAAACATGATATCATAATGGAACAGAAAAGTGAAGAGGATGCAAGAAAAAAAAAGTGAGCCAAATGGATGGGTGAGTTTGGTAAGTAAACTGTGATCACTGGATGGGGTAAGATCTCAGGGACCAGTAAATTTATGTCGGTAAATGTGAGTAAAGACTGAGCACTACTGCCGGAAAGCCTCTCTACAGTTAACAAAAAAAGAAACAAGTCAATTTAAAACTTCTGTCAAACATAAAACTTCGTTATTACATTGAAAATAACAAGATTGCACATTTTACCACATATATGCAATCACAAAGTTCTGCAACTTTCTTCCAGTTCCAAAATTTCCATATAATATTTATTATCCCATCAAATACCTCTGGGTAGGCTGCTTTGACCGCTATTTCTCGTATATCCAGATTGAGGGTGTTGGTGCTGATGACTGCATCTTGACTGCATAGATGGGACACCTCTAGAAATGAGAGACAACTAGAATAAATGGAAATAAGTAGAACCATAACACTGCATGACAGACTTAAGTCACCTGCAGGGGCCAATTTCATAGAGCTGCTTAAGCATGGAATTCGCTTAAGCACGAAAAAACCTTGCTTAATAAACAAAGGTTACCAGCTCAAACTCTATGTGATTGTCATGCTTACCAAAAGACAGGTAAATACCATTCCAAGACAATATACATACAAGAAGTTTTGGCTGGTAACCTGATTTGTCAAGCAAGGTATTTTCACGCTTAAACAAATTTTTGGGATAAGCAGTGCTATGAAATTGGCCCCTGTGCTGCAGTTGGGTCCATCACAAGTCTCTGCAGTGGATGTAAATCACAAGACCAACACAAGCCATCTAACCACAAGTCAAGTCAAGTCACAAGTTACTCGTATGAACCATGACAAAAAGCATTTCCATCATTTGTGTCTGGACTTGGAGAGGACTTGAGAAAAGACTTGTGATGGACTAAACTACATGTACAACACCGGTGTCCATATTTTATTTACGAAGGCGGAGAGAGACTTCTGCAATGATATCACTGGAAAAGATGATCGTTAGCGCCTGGAGGTTTAGCTCGACTGAAGTTCCCACAACATCACAACAGCCCTATGGACTGAACATAGATTGGGGCCTCCTCACTTTTTGGACTGGGCCCCAATTGTGGCGGGTCATGCAATGGGATGGGCTATAATGGATCAGTTTACTAATGGCTGATGGTCTAACAACTGGCCCCTCCCACAATGAAAATCAACAGAGTAGCAAATGGAGCACACTATGAATTCAGTCTGGTAACCAGAATTAGAAGCCATTGCGAGAGCAGCACTATGCTCACGCAAGCAGGTGGGTGATACCCTGTAGCAGTATCTTCAAAGCATAAAAATAACAAGACAAAGTAAAGCATTTACCTCGAACAAGATTTTGCTTGATTTCTAGATCTTCAACAACTGCCTCAAAGATGTATTCAGCATCCCTGACTGCTTCCTCAAGCCTACTGATGCATAAAACTTGGCCCTTAAATCAAAAGAAGTAAACCGGAATACTTGTCATTTCATACTTTGATTAACTCAAAGGAACTTCAGCAACCACCGTACAATTGGAGCAAAGCACAACCAACGACAAGCCACATCCCTATCAGGATTTCTCTAGTCATCCCAAGAAACGCAACAAAATCCAACACAATTAAAATGCCAACGTTGCAGAATGCTTGAAATGCAACATGATGTAGCATGCAACTGTTACTTATGAAAGTTCCTTGCCAGTGCGCCTGTGTTTCAGATGGTCTTGTATACAGTCAAGTGATGGTTTTGACCACAACACATGTACAATGTATCTTCACAAAGAACCAAATGCATGTTTACTGCATCTTTTCTCCATGCCAAAGATTCAAATCCCTTCCCCCAAAAGAGACTGCAATGGAAGTAAATCTTCTGAGTCTTTACTCACAAGGAAGTTGGGATGGATCATTAATCCCTCACTTTTCAGTTCTCTCTTGTCCACCTCCAAGTTGCTGTGCAGAGCATCTAGGGCTCCAGAGTTGGAATCATACACCTTGACTTTGTGGCCATGGTATGCCATGCAACCTTTCCGAACAAAGCAGAATTGATGGCCTTTATTAAGCAGATTTGTCACGAGAATTACACACAAGGTATGAGTTCTGTTCAGACTGGAATCCTTGGAAAGAACTTTCTTTAGCAATCAGCACAGTAATAAACATTCAACTTTTATTCTTTCAGCCACGGAAACTGCAGGAATGTTACGTACAATACAAATCCCTAATTTCTGATATCTGTATTTAATACGTGACAGTAAACAGCTTGATGTTGGCCAAAGCATTGCTTCAGAAGATTTGCTAACAGCAATAATGACCTGACAAACAAGTTTAAGTCACTCTTAGTACCTCTCCTCCCTCAAATAGTCCCACAAATAAATGATCCATTCCATTCTCTTCCTTCAAAGTCTGTGTAATCAAATTAGTCACTTTATACAAACTGGTGCACCAAATTGGCCAATCCAACCCCCAGAGAAAACTAAATATTTTCTATGGGCCTTCCCATGTAAAAACTATTTTCCAAATCAAGTAATCCAATGAGCTTACGGCTAAAAATAGTGAATGTATAGGTTCTCGGCTAAAGGAGTTAGAGATGCTAACAATGTACCAACAATAGCACATTTTGTCTTTAGTCTCTTTCTCTTGAGAATACTTGGCTAGTACCTGCTATTTTGCTGCCCATCAGGCCACAGCCCAACACAGCTATATGTACCATCTTGAAGGTTCTAGGAGGAACCGTTGGCCCGAAGTTGGCACTTATGACTTTAAATGTGCCTGACTGGATCTTCTGAAAGGATCTATGAGGAATTTTTCATCTACACGTGTGTTGTCTGCATAGAGGCAACAGGGCTTTCATCTTCATTGATGGAATGTACCTGCGCAAGGATAAAGGAGCAAAACAGGTACAATGATGAAAAAAAGTCTTTTTCTGGTTAAAAAAATGGATTTTTGAAGTCCTACAAATACCTGTTGTGAGAAACCTACATGTAGCTTCCATCAATCAACACTAAGCTGACACACGTATACTTTGCACAGGTAAGAAAAACTCTCTTTTTCAGAATATTTACATGCATACATCAAAACGAGTCAGTTCAGTGTTTAAAAAGCAATGTCATTCATAAATGAAGCATGTGTGTGAGTCTGCTAAAAGCCACACTGATTGGACAGACCTCACACACGCACCCGAATGACCTAAAGCATGATTATTGGGCATATGCTGCTGGAATAGTGAACTGGCTTAGTAGAGTGTATTGAAAACACAGTTCTTCATGGTGGTTTGGGATAGAAAATTGTCTCAGTGATTTTCAACATTGAATATTTCTGTCTTGAATTTCAATCATTTTTAACATTAATTTTGTGGATATCAGGCTCTCAAATAAACAAGGGACCCAGATCCAGAAAAATGGGTGATTCCCCTTTTACGTGTACCTTAAGTTACAACATAGAAACAAATCCAATTCTGGAACATCTGAAATCCACTCCTCAAGTCTCCAAGGTCAGTACACAGATTTACAATCCTACCTCTTGAGTTTCATAGTCTGGCCACCACCTTCTTAGACTATGCTTTGACCTCATGCACAAAGTCCACAGGCTGTGACAAAATAATTCCCTTTTCAAAGAATAGGGCCTACTTGAAATTTCCCCAACCTGAATAGGCCTAAGTGTTTTAGGTTTTCAAGTCACAGAAAGACAAATGATGGCCAGATTTGCTTCTAATTCTCCCTAAGTGACCATACTTTGTGAGAAAATTTTTTTTAATTGGCATCAATATCCAACACTCTTTCCCAAGCAAGTGTACACCTCGTGTCCCAAGAGCGACAGTAGCTCTTTTGTGTTGAAATGTCATTGAAAGCAACCTTAAGAAATAAGATAGGAAAAAGATATTAACAGCCGGGGAACACTCGCAATATACGTGTGTTAGTAAGCATTTCCTTGCTAAACTGTAAGCTTCTAGGGGTGCAGTGTCCCAATTCAAGGAAAATTCTCCGCCAAGCCGAGGCGCACAAAAAGCACCCCCAGAGATTGTTTCGAAAAGAGGGGTCTG
>NW_019091454.1:2935-30267 GCF_001949145.1 Acanthaster planci
ACACGTTTTTGATCTGGATCTGATCCCCCTTACCGGATCTGATCCTCCTCGCCGGATCAAGTGTAAACGCAGTGTGAAAGATTGGATTTAATGGTGTTAGGTTGCAGAGTACATCCATGTAGAATTTAAAACCATTTAGAACGAAATTTAACGGGGTTGCAAGACCACTGTCGAAAAAAGACAGCGCAACTGACTAAAGATAACAAAGACCAACTGTCCCACAGGGAGTTTCGTATTCATATAAAGAAAAGAAGATTTTGATTCATGAAATGCGATGACTTTAATTGTTATATAATCGAAATATATGAACTTATAAAAAAATAGTAACTCATGATAATGATATTCTAAGAAATTTAAAGTCAATATATCAATTATTTGTGACAATATTGTTTCAGACAGGTGGCTGATATTTTGACGCCTATCTGTTATGACACTCCATTCAGAAGAAGCGTGGTGAGGAGAGTGTAATACACGATTGGACGAACTAATGCAGTGAGGTTCATTTTCAACCTATAGTTCTCTCCGCAAGTGTGCTAGGAATAGGTGTAACTAGGGTTAAATATCCGGAGGCATCATGCGGTGCACATATTCTTTTCAAGAGGGCACCACGATAAACTAAGCTTCAGCTGCAAAGTGATATAAACTCAATCGAGATTATTCAAAGATTACAAAGGGGGAGGGGCACCTGGGGGCACGGGCATCCGTGCCCCCGTAGTTACGCCACTCTGGCTTGGCATTGTAAACGCACTCTTTGCTGTGTTATGCAGCCGCGAACAGAAGAGCATAGCGAGCCCGCGTCCGTGTAAAATACCGAAATTAATCAGGTTGAGGAAAAGTTATTCAATTCCATCACTATCATGTGCATTCTATAGATTTATTTCAAATTAAGGTTGTTTCCAGTTAACTTAGCACATTGTGCACTCTCGAAGGATTTGGCTCAGTCTGATTTGGTCTTCAAAAGCGCCCCCGTACGAGACCAAGGTTTCTCCGGATCCTCTTATATCGCCTCAAATCAACGTCAAATCAGACAAAAATGGCCCCCTCATCAGGGCAGAGCAGCACAATGCGTTTTCATTAGAAATTTCCAATTGTGACCCTGGGACAGGTTTCCTTTCTTTTTCACCTTAAGCAGCTGCTTCATTTTTTTTCCTTCCCCTCACTGGACCAAAAGCACCCTTCAGACGGTTGCCAGTCTTGGTTCTATGTCTAACCGTATCCCCAACTTCTATTTAAAATTGGCTCACAGCTGGATGTGGAACGGAAGGTTGTGAAGGAAATTTTCCGTGTCCAAGTTGACCCGCAAGTGAGTGCGCGATGCTCGCCTCCAGAATATTTGTACACTCAGTCTCTAGTGTTGTATATTTTTATGAATATACCCGTTTCTACCCATGAAATTTACTAAATATTATAAACGCCCACACACCCCAGGCACTACAAATGTTTAATATTTTTTCTTCCACTTCTTTCCGATAAACCCGTGTGACATGTAGCGTCACTGTAGAATTATTTGTACACCACAGCAAACTCAGCATTAAACAGTACCTTAGCCGTTAGGGTGCATGGCAAATTATAATCAGTCTTTCTGAAGTATGGCAGACACAGCAGGAGGATGGAGGATGTCGTTTGAAGTGGGTGGATGTGAAATACGGAGTAAGCACAAAAATTACTACGTTTTACCCAAACCGGCATGTACAAGCGGCATGCATGCACACCTGACGATAAGCGCCAGTTACAGACATACCACACGTGCATCAGCCAATGCGTTGCACACTGCAGACGTAGGAATCACAGCGTCGCTGGCTAAGTAACAGAAGGCATATGCTGGTTGGGGGGAGAGAAAAATGATTTGCTAAAGCCCCCCCCCCCCGTTTCTGGAAAAGGAACAAAAATGCAAGTAAATAGCTTTAATTCTCCCGTGCAATACCAATAAGAAATGAGCTGGTGACGTCTGGAATTGGAAACTAGGTCTGGTAATGATATACAAATATTAATTTTATTCTTTTGAAGAAGAACTGTTTGCCTCCCATAAAAAGGTTTACAACAGTGAACCTATAGCGATGTCCCTTACAACCAAACAGGACATAGTATACATCCCATACATGTGCGATTGTGATTACCAATTTCCTGGTATCAATTAAGTATAAATATATATGGATAATCAGTTTTAAATTCTAGTAACCGGATATACTGGTAGAAATGAAGGATTAAGTGCATCATTTGATTCATTATCACGTAATAGGATTTATTTCTTTTACACAACGAACCCAAGGCGTATATATACCTGTCCATCTACCGTCGTGTTGGATCACCTTATCCAAGGGCAGCGTACTAGACGTTTCATTTAGGTGAGGACCTAACTGCGATATGTATGGAACAAGTACTATATAATCATGTTCAGTCAACCTAACCTTCAATTTGCTATCATGCATCGTCACAACAAGCTCTCCTCAGCATCTTCAACCATGCCAATCATCACCATCATTTCATTCATCCTCATGCATCATCAGTGCAGACTCCACCTTCCAGGTGTCACCTACTTATCATCTTTTGTCTACCCACTCAGGGCCATTAGTTTTCAGATAATGTTTTAATGACGTTTCAGCTACAATCACCGGCTGCATTTGCTGCTCTTCCAAAACTTTATCTAAAACAGACAGAGAAAATTTAAAAACGGTTTCATTCACAGAACAGAAATCATCTTCATTATCTGTGTCCTCATTAAAAACCACTTACACCCCCACTATAATAAACATTTTTGTTCTCCGCATTCTCAAATTGTCTGTGTTTCATTCCGTCGTTATCATAAAAAATTGCAAAAATCTCTAATTCTTACTAAGAAAACTCTGATTTTTGCAATATGGTTACATACATTTGCCTGTTTTCGTCTCGGAGACGCCATGCTTCAGCTTATCACGGTACCTCTCTGCATTGTTGTCATCTTGCCGACCGTACTGGGAGTTCCCTTTACGCCAAGGGCACTTACCTTTCTTGGAAATGGATATAACATCCTCTTTGGTAACCCAGATGATGGAGATATCAGAACAGGAAGTGATGACCCCGGTCTGCTGGTAACTCGCAAAATCTTCGATTTCACTTACAGTGAAAACAAGGTAATAATACAATAATTATCTGGGTCACTCGTCACAATTTGAGAAACCCCAATCGATGGAACATGTTTGAAATTATTTTACTGATGAGATCTTTTAACAGGCCGTACTCTGCAGTGGTTGCGGGTAGGTTAAAGGGACTTGGCACATTGGTAGCTTGAGGATTACATGGAAAATCAGCCTAATTTAACACAAAAATTGAAAAGTTATTAAAAAATACGAAATTGTGAAGAAAAAAACACCACCTCGCTTCTCGAAGGGCATTTTAATACACTGTCGGATGGCCACGCGTGGAAACGGCGCAGGTTATGGGGAACTGTAACTAAACAGAGAGGTTAGAGCGCCCCGTTTCGTCGTTGTTTATACATTCCCATAATTGTTCCGCATAAATTATGTTTATTAGTCTAGTGGCCCGACGTCTTCCACGATACACAACACTGGCCTTGTTAGCGCCCCGTGGCTGTTGCTTGATATAAAAGGCCCATGCAGCTTGCGTATGTTTTTTGCGTAGGAAGGTTAGGGACAATTATCCTTTACGGGCGTGGTTAACTACAAGCTCGATCAGGTTACTGGATACTTAGAAACTTAAGTGCTGAGGTACATGTTGGGCTTTACTTACTATTACAAAATACAACCTTCAACCAACTATAATTCTCCACCCCCCTCCAAAAAAATTACATGTAGACTCGAACCTTCGGCTCGTTGGTTCCAAGTATAACGCTCTATAAAAGAGCTACCAAGCAGGTCGGCCCAAA
The DNA here is from genome assembly GCF_001949145.1 of Acanthaster planci. The sequence continues at coordinate 6,798 of NW_019091454.1, forward strand.
AGGTAATTTTGTTCTGGCTTATACTTATACTTAAAAGTTCGTGTACCCTATTTATGATAATTGCCCCCAACCTTCCTAGATGAAAACCGCATGCGCGCAGCGATTAAGATACGTCCATTTTATTGTAATTACCCCTAACCTTACGCGGGCAGCTTGGCCTTGCTGGAGGGGGTTAGCGTGGCAGTTCTTTATTTCCTTGCTTTGCACCAGTGAGACCTGGGTTCGAGTCCCAGCTTGGTCCAGGGTTTTAAGTGCATTTGGTTTCCAGTCCATACTCGCTCTCGCAGGTTTTCTCCGGGTACTCCGGTTTCCTCCTGCCTCTAAAACTGGACCTTTTTCCTAATAACTCCGTATACCCAGCACGATATGTGATGAAGGGGAACCCCCCAAATTAGCCCCACAAATTGAATAGGGCTGTATAGTGGCTCTCTTTTATAATCTGTCGCCACCACAGCCCTACTTTAAGGCATGTCCTAAGCGCCTGAAATCCAAACTGCAGGATTGTCACAAACTTTGAAACCTAGTATCTTCAGAAATGAGAATGACTCGACAATTTTACCTACATCCCAGTCACCGGCGTATTCCTCAGAGTTTGGAATTTTATATGAGCAACCTAAAGCTTTCCCAAACCGTATATTTTCCGATGCATCCTTGAAAACCGGGCCTGTGATATTTCTATGCTTACCAAGGGCAGCGCCATTTTGAAAAATAAAAGCAGCGCTTCTTGCGCCGGAAGTCAAGGCATCCGACAGGTTCCGTAGATGCATAATTCATGTTGTCACCATATTACTTAGTAATAAGATGTGCGATCACTTTGCTAGTGTACAGTACGCACACAGCACGTGTGTGGAGCGTGATACATACATGCATATTAATGTTATTCAAATTTGTTTTCACCTTTTCCTTGTTCGTCTGTCAGGCAAGGTGTGACGGAGAACCAGTTTTGTATGGTACAACGTATACCAGAGCGCCTGTCGGGTGCCTTGAAATCCGACGCAAGAAGCGCTGCTTTCGTTTTTTTTAATGGCGCCGCCCATGGTCAGCATAGAAATATCACAGGCCCGGTTTTCAATGCGTCATGCATCGAAAAATATACAGTTTGGGAAAGCTTTAGGGTGCTCATATAAAATTTCAAACTCTGCGGAATACGCCGGTGAAGTAGGTAAAATTGTCGAGTTATTCTCATTTCGGAAGATATTAGGGTTCAAAGTTTGTGACAATCCTGCAGTTTGGATTTCAGGTGTTTAAGACATGACTTGAAGTAGGGCTGTGGTGGCGACAGATAAGAGACAGATTCTAAAAGAGAGCCACCACAGCTCTATTTGTAGGCTACACCCTGTTGTTGTTGTTTTGTTTTAATGGCACTTTCAGCAACTCAGGCTTTTTGCGCCAATAACTGTACGTTTATTCATACACTTTATTAATCAGCATCACATTACGGAGTTTAGGAAGAAGGTCCAGTTTTAGAGGCACGAGGAAACCGGAGTACCCGGAGAAAACCTGCGAGAGCGAGTATGGACTGGAAACCAAATGCACTTAAAGCCTGGGCCAAGCCGGGACTCGAACCCAGGCCACATTGGTGCAAAGTGAGGAAAGAACCGCTACGCTAACCCGCCCCCCAGGCTACCCCCCTAATGTGGCGCGCAAGCTGTATACCCAAAGGCTATTGTACCGACTTCATTATACCCAGCAAGAAATGAGACCGAGGGGTGCCCCCCCCAACATGTCCAATCCCTGTACACATTCCAGACTATTGTTACTTGACACATCCCCCCCCAAGATGTCTGAAAGGAATTCCCCAGATTCCTGTGAGACAATGACCAACACAAAGCAGGGGGGATTCTCTCCGTCTTATACCTCGCTGCATATGGACTTCATCCCCTGAAGATCTGAAAGGAATTCCAAAGTTTCCATCAACACAAAAGAAGACAAGGGGGTCCTCCTTTGCCACATATTGTGCATCAAATGGAACTCCGCAAAGTGATGCTGATTAGTAAAATGTATGAATAAACCTACACGTATTGACGCAAATACCCTGAGTTGCTGAAAGTGCCATTAAAACAAAACAACAGCTGGGCCTTTTCTGTTGCCTGACTATAAAGAATGACGCACGAGCAGCTCGACGTCTCTGTAGAAGATATGTTCCTCCTCTAGGGTGAAGCAAGACCTAGTCAGCTTCGATAGAGCATCCCCAGTACTATACACTATCAGCTCTTTGATAATGGTTAAGTTGATTGCGAGTAGGCCTATGTCGAGTGATTGCTTATTGAGCAGTTGTAAACGCCGAATCACCTACATAAATTCACCTGAATAGGGGATCACTTTGACTAATAAGTAAACGAGACTAATAAGAAAATTCCGCCACGTGTCCATCGACAAAGCCCCATCGACAATCTGCCTAGTACATGTAGTGATCCTGTAGTGTGTGCCAGCTAGCTTTGGCGCCTGGCGGTAGACTACCTCCAAACGGACCTCCCGCGGTCGCCTCTTCAGGCGCTCATTGGGTCGGCCGAGGGCAAGCCCGAGGCTCCGTCGACAGAAACCGCCTCACTACGTTCAAACAAGGTGCTAAATAGTTGTTCTGAAAATATCAAGCCACTGTTATCCAGCCAGGGAAGAGTAAGTTATGCCACTAACAGTTGGCGCAACTTGGACTCCCCAAAATCGGTGGTTTAGCGTAAGTTGCGTCAAAGATAACGATATTACCCCCCTCCCCTACACACACAGAACGATGAGCCGCGACACAACGTGTGGCCAAAACCATGGAGCGATGCCAAAACTGACCTTTACCTCAGGACGCACTTTATTCAATTTGATCCGAAGCGTTAGCACCTTGCAGGGCCTTCGCGTATGCAAGTGGCTGGAGACGCGTGCACATCACACTGAAAGAACTAAAAAAAAATCCTGGAATCCGCCCATGAGCTGTTTAAATATGTCCAGTTGTTCTGTGAATTAAGATACTAAAATACACAAACTGGGAACTTGGGAGTGTCCATTACCAACTTTCGCCTCTATATACATTAAAATGTTGAGACGCTACGAGTGTATCAACACACGTCTACATGGTTGATGACTTTCAATAAATGTGAGTGCAATTCCCATGCAGACAACATTATGGTCTTCGTAAGGGCCGACTCCTTGTCCTCTTCATTGTGGCTCCTTGCTGGCTCTTCTTCAAAGAGTTACATCGAAAATATTTCTACTTGTTTCCTATATAAAATGTGAAAAACACAAATAAATCATTTTGACAACAAAGAGCATGGTATGTTTTTCGACGTTAAAGGTTTCCTTTGATGGAACACACCTGATACCTGACCAGGTGATCTTCTCACCAAGAGAATCTTGCATACCATCGGTTGCTACGTCCGTCTTTGAGGGGACTGAAAGTTATCAGAATAAGCTGAAGCAATACGTCAAGCTGTTGGGTAAATATTTCTCGCTTATAAGGACACTTAATCATTGATAAATATGTCTCATGTTACGTATAGGGTATGGTCCAAACAAAAATGTTGAAAGGATTGGTAGATTTTAAGATGTCTCCGTCGTGATAAAAGGCGTGTTTATATTTCAGCCTGTCCTTGTAACTAAACCTGATGACTTTTGAAGGCCTTCCACGCACCTTATACCTCAAGCAGTCCGAGGTTTTCGGGGTTCGTAATTAGCTTTCACTTGTGTTTGTTTTATAGAAACCTCTGCAGGTTCTGTTTTGCCATTTTATGCATTTTCAATTTGTTAATCTCAGACAGTCAGACTTTCCGGATATTCCTGAACACCTTTTCAGTTTTCGTTTCGGTTGAAAGCCTTGACGCACATTTGAAAAATTGTGAAGAAAGCTATTCTGAAAGTTATTGTCCAAATAGAAGTACACGGGGAAACATTTTCAAGTATCGGCATATGTTAATTCTCAAAAATTAATCGCACACAAAGGAAATTGAACTGACAAGTCGCCTTCTTCATAGTTTGCTTCAGTTTGTAATAATTAAACATTTTTTCAAAGACTGTAGGTATATTGTTTACTTCTAAAGTACACAAAGAATAGGAAGACTCTGATTATAAAAATAATCGATGGCGCGATTACGTCTGTTCCTTTGGAGATTAACTGCTGGAAGACTTGCAGTAAGGTTAGAGGAACTGGACTAATTAAGATACAGCTGTCATCCATAGTCATGTTTTGAATTTAGCTTGATGTTGCATGCCAATTAACTGCAGAGTTCGATTTTTATCAAAATGACGTTTACTATTATTTCAAATGATCATTTGGGCTTGTATACAAATTATCAAACGTGACGCAAGTTGCAGCCTTCATAAACCGATAAAGAGAGTTGCAGATTATATCGGCTGTCAATTATAGTTATAATCTGGCTGAAAGGAAACTAGTTTCTTTGCAGAAGAGATATACTTCCAAATTGTGTTAAGCAAAGAACGCAGTGTTGCAGCTGTTGTTTATGCCTACATTCCCAGGACTAGGAGAGGCGGTGATATGGTTCTGCATGCATTTTTGTAGTTACACATAATTTTCGAACTCTCTGAGTTACTCTGATACGGTCTAACGGGATTCCCGTGGTCCGAAATTCTGTAGATTTGAGAAAAGACGAAAGTTTCCAAAGGGAAATAACATTGATAATTTAAATGTTGGTTTCTGATGTTCCAAGGGAATGAAGGTGCCTGAAACAATGATAATTGATTGTGATATCTGTTTTTAAGCCAAGGGAGGATCCATAACCATATTTTTGGGAAGGGCATTTTTGTCGATGGGCAAAAATTGTTCGTGATATTTTTTGGAACCTTTTAGACGTTTTGGTGCTTTTTACATACTTATGAAAGGAAGGAAAGGGAATTAACCATTTTTTGCTCTGGGAGGGCATGACTTTCCCCCCACCCATCCCAGGCTCTGACCTTTGGTGCAGCCAACCAGAGTAAGCCAATTTTTATCTAAACCCTAATTTTTTATAAGTTTCTGAGCCGTGTCCTTCCGTGATTCTTTATTGCTTTTTCCAAATGGAAGAACACGAAAATAATATTTAAAGTAAAGTTTTAATTGTATTTTTTTTTGTCTTTTACAGGAAACACGGAAGGTGCATGGTTGGGATATGAATTCTGCAAGAGTGCAAGTATGTCTTTTACTTTCTCATGTCATATCAGACTCCAAGTGTGGCGAGAAGGCAGTGGACGATACTGACTTCTGCCTTAAGTCTGAAAAATGAGAGACTCCAAAGTAGCCTCAAAAATGAGAATATAACAACTGAATTAACCCAAAGCAACATCTATCTGTACGAGGTTCAAGTTATGGAATACACCCGAGGCTTCAAGCAGATATAACATAATCTCCCTTGTACAAACGAAGAATACAAAAAAGAGATTATATAGGTGTCTGTCTTTTAAACTTTTTTTTCATGTTCATTGTTTGGTCCTTATTTATTAGTAGCTTTCATAATTCTAAGCATTCGTTTAGAAATGAGATGTAATTTTTTTATAGCTTATTAAGCAATAGTGTAATGTTTGTGAATAATAGACATGGTCTGTGGCCTTGCCAAAACTCGTTAAGCGATTCCACATCTTTTGGTTTCTGAACAGAGTATGGTGTAACAAGCCAGTCCATAGATGTGGGACATCACGTGTTCTTCGACGAAGTTACAGTTTGCAACCTTGGTCAGGCAAGATATGTCACGGAACTCGCTTTCCCTGACAGGTTCTCACTCTCACGGGGTTTCGTCGCCAGCGCATGCGCTCTGCCGAAGTCCTTTGACCTGGAGGAGTACATGCAATTTGTGGATACATGGGGAACAGTGAGAATAATTTGTAATTCATTTTTATCTTTCCCGAGTCATCATGCTATTTGTTGCAATAGCTATAGTTTAGAAAAGTAAGCAAAATTTTCTGTAAATAAACTCTGATTTAATTTATTCCAAAAATGGCTGTCGGGAAGTGTTGATGTGATAGTAATAATGGCTTATCCCATTTCCATTAAGACGAACAAGAAGGGCCAAGATTTTGCCATCTGAATGCGTCCGTAGGTCCGATTACGTTCTTTGCACGACAGTAATTAGTCAAAACGTGCTCAATAGTTCCATTAAAAAGAACACTGCAAAAACTGTAGTGTTAAATTGCAGCTCCTTTTACTTAGTATAACCATGTTCTGGGTCGCATTTCCCGAGTCGCTGAACAGTAGTTTCAACGGAGAGCAGACATGGTTTAGACATGTAACGGAATAAAAAAAGTTGTGCTCAAAGTATTTTTATCATAAACTTTCAATTAACATGATACAGCACGTCGTAACGCAGATGGACATCGGCATCAAAACAATCAAACGGTATCAGACTGATTACAAGACGCTGGCAAATTTTGCCAAAAAAATCGTAAGTAAAAATATCCAGACGATGTTGCCATTTCTTCTATGAACAATGGCCTCAAACATATTAGCCCTGGTGCCTTACCTGCAGATGACTATAGTCTATCTATTAATTGAAAAGACAATGCGATAAATTATCTCAACTTTTACGATGTCATCACCTCATGAAAAATTATCTCAGGTTGTCAACATCTTGCCTGTATCATGTCGTCATTGTATCAGGGTCATCCCGAGAAACAATGTCAGGATGTCCACAAGTCGGGTGGTACTTCCAGAGCACAGTAATGGAAAATATTTTTAATGAAGCCCAATATAAGTTTTCTTTGCTTATTTGATGAGGTACTGCATGCTCAATAAGAAAGTGGCTTGCGTTCAGATACGTTTTCATGTGTTTTCTTCACTTGGGCCATTAAACCAGTATTCACTTAATCTTAATTCGTGTTTCAGGTTTAATGTTACCTAATGAATGGAGTGATTGGCCAAATAGAGGATACACCTTGTGCCACTGCTTTGTAGAAACTACATGTGCTCTTTGGCTTCAGGTTGCGGTAGCACAATGATAATGTAGCTGTCTCGTATTTGCAGACTAGTTTGATTTAAGTAACCTAAAAATATTCCCCTACACGTTTCATACTCAGGGCAAGTACTACTCCTCCGATGGCAAATCCATCTCGCTTGATATGGCTAATTTCCGAGCGCACCTGCTCACAGAGCCAGCCCTCTTCGGCGACCACGTAGAAACCTTGACGCTTGGTGATACTACTTCGCCTGTGCCTGTTTCATTTGATATGATCGGTATAGAGGAAGTCTTCAGTGTCGAACGCTGGCAACTGTTGGAGCAATATGTTTTGGAGCGTCTCTGCTCGGCGGATGAAGACGCGGATTTTTCAGCTAAAAGAGCAAACCTGATAGAAGCTCTGAAAGCTTACCCCTACTGGCACAATGCACGGAAATCGTTCAGTAAGTATTAAGATGACGACTTTGGTCATAGTAGCCGTTATGCACTGGTTGAATGACGGCATATAATCCCAGGAAAAGTTGCACACTAAGGATAAGGCGCTGTTATGTCATGAGCGCTAGAACAAAAAAACTCGGGTCACACCTCCGTCGCACAGAGACACTTTTCTACTTTGCGTTATATGGAATTCAAAATATATATAAACATACATATACATATCTCTATGGCTATACACTGATCTCAGCATGATGGACATTTACTCGTAGGGTTCCTCTTTTCGATGGTACTCACAGGATATAGTGTACATATCATTAAAACGCACTTTTCTTTTCAAAAATCCTTTAAGAAATACGAAAAGACACAAACACTGAACGGGAGTCCTCGGCTATGCTAGCCCCAGCTTCGGTATGTTGAAAGACATCCCTGCTAATTCTGAGCATGTGAGCCTAATGGGACAACCACACAAAGGAATGATAAGGGGATGTCATTTAAATTGGTTTTTTTTTATGATTGAACTGCCTACCAGACCCAGTTGTCCAAAGTGCCATCACCTGGCCAGTTGGTACTTACAGCCTGCCCATGACCAACAGCTTGTCTGGCTGCCCCAACTCGGCTTTCTTCTGGAAGACCGGCCGAAGGTTTCAGGACACCCAGGATCTATTTGCCAGCAACGACTGGTCGGACCCCTGCCACATTCTTGGCCCTTACGCGAGAAACAACGTTCAACAGAACTTTTGTAGTAAGACCGACGCTGTACTGTCTGAGGACGACATGACGGAATGGGATGCCGGCGAATACTGCATATTCAAGAAAGGAACCTGTCCAGTTGGTGAGAAAATAAATCCTCAATAAAAATCAAACCTCTATTCAAGCTACAATATGAAATGAATCTTTCAAGATTTTTCCTACATATTCACGTCCTTGAGATAGTGTGCACACTGAAAGTGCACATCCTTCGCAATCGTGAATATCGAATGTGAATACAGCACGGCGCCATCTTAAGGCCTATGACCAGGGGCCAGTTTCATAGAGCTGCTTAAGCACAAACTTTGTTTAGGCGCAAACAAACCTTGCTTAAAAACACGGGTCACTAACTCAAAATCTATGTGATTCTCGTGCTATCCAAAAGATAGGCGAATACCATTCCAAAACAATATACATCACATGGAGTTTTGGCTGGTAACCTGATTTGTCAAGCAAAGTTTTTTCACATTTAAGCAACTTTTGCAGCTCTATGAAATTGGCCCCAGATACAACATACCTTCTCATAATTAAAGAATTAACGCGAAATGCGGAAGTCACTTCCGGATTAAGTATTTCATAGTCAATGGTTCCATAAAGTTGAGGAGCGATTTCCCAGATAACAGGAAGAAACAGGTCAGTGTAAATTCCTTACTTGCCAGGTTTTTCTGAAGGATGGGTGAAGTGGGACGACCAGGACGCACTGAATGGTAATACTATGAGCGGGGTGTTACCAGACGGCATATACGATCACAACACCCTGATTTACTTCTGCTGTCGGGAGGATGGTGACCCATTGAGTCCAATCCTCCTGCCCACTGAAGACCCTTTCTTCCTGTTCCGTAAGAATGATGTGTGCCAGGCTGTGGAGGGTATGACGCTCATCGAAGAGTGGTTTAAGTGGGACGGGGAGGATGATTTCATCGACTTTACCAAATACTACGGAGGTTCTCATCCATATATTGATAGTTGGGATGATGACCACAAGCTGTACTACTGCTATTATTACTAGGTTCCCGAACCTATCTCCTTTGCCTCCTTTTCCTTAGCATTATCTGGCTTCTGCAGAAAGGGGTTAGCCTTATATTTCTAAATAGGTCACTTGGGAGACATTTTGTGGTAAATTTTTCAACATTAGGGAGACATCTGTCATTACGGAGACATTTCAATGTCTCCCTAATGCTCCAACTACCAAAAGGAGGAAAACGTTTATCGTCCACATTTTGAGAGATGATAGATTAGGGTCTGAAAGGAAAACATGCAAAGTTTTGTTAAGATCGGATTAGGGAATATTGAATTATGGGACGGTAAAGTTTGAAAATTTTTGCACGTTCCCATGGGAATGTCTCCCAAGTGACCCATTTTCGGTAAATTATTATAAAGGATATTATAATAGAAAGGAAGGCGGAGACAACAGAATCGTGATTATGGTCATTTGGTCAGAGATCTATTGTAAGAACTTTGATTGAAGAGCTTGTCATTTTTTGTTGAGCCTCTGGGAGGAGCCGGTTTTTGTTCATAGTTGCATGATGGTTTTGAGAACATGCATGGCCATGACGTTGGCTATAAATTCCCGCTAGTTCAAAGTATTAACGTGTTATACTAGAACAAAACAGGAAATAATTATATCACGTTTGGCTTTGATCACTATTATGAGTATGTTATCTCTGGGTTCAGAATTTAGGAGGTGTAGAAATAGTGTCAACTGAATAAAACGACTAATTTGCAGCATCATATATTTTGTTTGCATGGGCCTCTTCAAAAACAAACAAATCAAATACGATAATGTGATCTAAGCATGTCACTTTTGTCAATGTCAAATAACTAGGGCACGACCCCTAAAAAAGTCTCATTCAACTTTTTATGGTTGCTTCAGTCGCCCCAAATAAATTGTTAGATCAATTCTTTAACTGTGAAATTTGTCATGAGCTAAACCTTTTTAATGTTGTTTCACTGTGTTTCCAAAGTGAAATTTTATTGCTCATTTAAGGGCCCTTCGGAATTTGTGTGTTTCCCATTCAGAAAAAAATTACATGAATTTGTCATTGCGCGCCACTTCTTTGACAAGCTGATTGGCTGGAGTAGGAAATGCGGATCAGGAAAGTTAACGGGAAGCTCAACAGTGTCATTTTTGGCTCTGCGAATAACCCTTCAAGCTACTTTCGGAGAACCACCCGCTTTGGGGTAAGCTTACTGTCTCCCTGGAGACTGTGGATATGTTTATAGTCTTACTGTCTAGTTCAGACAATTGTTAGAATTTTAAGTGACACCTTGTGTGGGAAATCAACAGTTGATTTGAGCGAAATCCACAGTTTATTTGAGCATACAGAGGTGTGCGTACCATGTACACACCGCAGGGCTGTTTCTGTGTACACGTACGGTTCAGTGCAGGTATTCCTCTCTCGTTATGTTACAAGTTCGACCTCTGACACAATATCGATCTTGCATACACCGCGTTGACGCCCTATCTGCGTTGTGTTTGGAGAACATAGTGAATAGTAATGTCTATTGTTGTAATTGTTAGGTGGATTACTTGTGTACTGTGTACAGAAGTTGGTGCTGGGAATCCACCAAACATTGAAGTGTTCGTGTCCTTACTAGAAGTCCCCCTGCAGAGGTATAACCTTAACCTCCCTCCTGGGATCCGCCCAGTAGGAACATCGGTATGACAACATCTGTCAACCAACCCCCGTCACTACAGGGAGAAAAATGGCGAAGTTGGCAGGATACGAAGAAATCTTAGTTTTATTTCTTTTTCTGAGGTCTTTTTAACCAACCCCATCACTACACTAAGAAAGAACGCAAAGTTCTGTGCTGGATAAAATAAACTGCTAAAATTAAACTATGCATTGATCGAATCAAAGGCGCCGATATATTATCATTATTCCTGCACAATGAGCTCATAACATCTGAACATTCCTGAAACCATCTCAGCTTCCTGGGAAGTAGGCCTATACGTGTCCGATGCTAACCGTATCAGGCGCAAACGGCTGAACGTAAGACCCATATCTGCCCTTACAGGTACCCAAGTGGGTAGAGAGGTGGCGTGTATTGGAGTAAAATGATTTGCCCAAGATTACAACATGCTGCCGTCAGCCGGATTCAAACCCTCAACCCTATCATCAAAGCTACAAACCCTTACCACTAGGCCATATGCCCCAAAGCATATAATATGATAATAATGAAAAATAATATCGTCACTTAGTAGAAAAATCCTTCATTTTGATCATCGGGTTCTTTTATTGTTAAGAATTAATTTGCACTGCAGATGTGAATGTGGCCATCACTATTAATTTCAAAGCTACCCTGACTAACTAAAAGTAGACTTCTTGAATGTAAGGCGGTGGAGGGTGGTTAATGACAACAGGATGGACGCTTTATTGGGATGCTGATAGAAGCCGAATTGGAACTGCAACATGGATTTTATAGTCATTATAAATACTTTAACAATTAAAGCATTAAAAAATGTGTTATAAAATGTATTTTAGATGGACTGTTAACTACGAATGTCTGGATGGTGAAAACGAAACAATCCAAATTTACTTCTTCAGTGTTTAACACCGTGCTCAATAAGTCCTCAGGAGCAAAGCGGACTCGTCGAAGACAAACTGCAGCAAACGCAAGAACTACTAACATAATGTGTACTTTTGCGTCCTTGGACTTAAACGACGTGAACAATGATAATAATTATTGAAGCGTTTGGGTAGATTCTGTCATTGGAAAACGGCAAAATAATCACTTTGTGAATTACCCTAATTATGTCCATTAAGTCGTGTCAGTCAAACTGATAAAGATAACCAGCCGTTTCAAATGAACATTTACCTCTGAGGCAATGCAAATGAGATTCCTCTTGAGACAAAACACGCGGCATAGTTGCTGTTCAGTTAAAGGCACAGACTCGTATACGGGGACTTCATTTAACTGTACCGTGGTTTGCGAGAACAGGGCTTTCAAACAAGGTAAGTTCAATATCCAATTATCTACATGAAGATGGTGTCAGTATTTAGTGACATGCTATGCATCACTAACTGAGTTCTGAATAATTGTTTGGTACTTAATACGGGCTAAAGTTAAGATTCTAAGAAATAAAATTCAGATGACGTCTTTCAACAGGTCATTTTGAAAACAATTGCCTACATTCTCCACAACAAAAGGTTTATTCCCTTTTAGTCACAATTTATCCGATAGTTGTGCACATCTTAACTTGGGGCTTGGTTATACAGTCCTCTTTTGCAACGTACTTTCAACTGTCTGCAGGGTTTTTTACCACTCTTTTGAGTTTTGAGTCCTTCGTGGTTCCATCAGCAAAGAATCTATTAATAGTCACGAAATAACGTTGTTGGAATACACATATTTGCGAATAGAAAATGTGTTAGGAAAGGATGCGTACTTGAAACATGTGACAAGAACAGTGCGTTCTGTGTACTACTTTCTTCTTCCCCTCAGCACGACACGATGGACAACATTATGAGACCACTCTTTCTCGTTGCCTACTTCAGTTCAGCTGTATGGGCCGCTAAGCTACCTAGCATCTGGCCAAGGGGAACCTACGCCCTGCCCATGCCTATCGGTGGCTGCCCCAACACCTACTACAACTGGGACACCGGCCGGAGGTACCAGGACACCCAAGACACATTCCCCAATAACCAGTGGTCTAAGTCGCTTCACTTGTATGGCTCGAAATCTTTGACACACGTGGAGCAGCACTTCTGTGTGAAGAAAGACTACGATATGGGTAGTCGGAGCAACCCAGATTGGGAGCCAGGACAGTATTGCATCTTTAAGAAGGGAAAATTGTGTCCAGACCGTGAGTTTTTGGCATTACAAAGAGACATAAGCTATTTTATTTGCCTTTAATGTTAACTTATAAACCTTTCCCCAACATATCTGCGGAAATCATGTGCATAGTTCAGTTTTAAAGTATCGGTTTCCGCACACCCGGTGTCGTTATACCAGGTGGACAAATAACTTATCTAAGGCCTAACTATCCCAGAACTGTGGGGTTTGTCGTCCGCCGGTGGCTGACTACGAACTCCACAGTTTCTGGGGGTTAGGCCTAACTAAAAGAGGTTTTTTCCCTTTTCTAATGTCTTAGGAGGCAGCACATGGGGGTGCATAGGCCTCGGGTGGGAGCCCATACCCACTCCCGCCCCATATGTTACGACACTGTGTAGAAATATCGCACACTGACCTTACTCCAACGTTCTGATGGTCCCAGAAAATATATATATATATGTTGGCAATCAAAGTTAATGTAACTAGGCGTACAGCGATGTACATTCGAGATATTCTGTATTTTTTACATTCAAGTACCTTGATTGAAATTGCCACGTCCGCTTTTGACTGCTAACGACCTAACCTAAACCACATTTTCACTTTACTACTGTGACATTCACACCTAGACCTAATTTACCTAAAGAACGAAAGAACATGTCACCTTCTTTACGCGGAGGCATTTACCTATGTAACGTCCAGTGCCTCCTAAAGCCAGCATTCCTAACAATTAATGTACCCCAATATATTTGTGAAAGTATCTAAGTATATTGAGGTTTTTAAGTCATTAGGCCTACTACTGGCCAATCTAGTCGATTCTGATGCCCCGATGCAAGTTGAAGTCAAAAACTTGACTGTTCATTCGTCAGGTTTCAGTGAAGGATGGATCAAGTGGGACGACCAGAACATATTTAACCGTAACGACCACAGCGGTGAGTTGCCGGAAGGTGTCTACGACGATGACACTAAGATCTACTTCTGCTGCAGGGAAGACGGTGATGCGGGCACTCCACTGACCTTGCCGGTAGACAAACCATTCTTCCTGTTTCGGAAGAACGGTGATTGCCAGGCTGTGGACCGCATGACCATGCTGGTAGAGTGGTTCCGCTGGGATGGTGAGGACGATTTGATTGACTTGGACAAATATCGCGATGGTAGTGTGCCAGATCTGGAAAACAAAAGCGGTGACAACCACAAGCTGATGTACTGCTATTACTATTAGACAGAAGAAAAACACACGATTAATTTTAAGAAATCTCGGCATCTTAATTCTTGCAAGAATATTTTGAATGAAATCAATATTAAATTTATCGACTCTAATCCTTCGCTCTGTAAGATAACTCATAATTAAGGCAAATTAACTCACGTCAGCCTTTAAATTTGTGATCAATTTACACCACAACCTCAGATGATTTCACTCCACAGCCCTATCAATTTTATTATAGTGTCCAAACAAGCAATTGCAATCTGTCACCGTGGTCCCTAGTCCACTTCCTGTAGTGCCAGATTGAAGATATTTTATTTCAAATCAGAAATAATTAATCAGTCTCACATTTGTGAAGAAGACCTGAAGAAATAGTTTTCTTTGACTTCCAGATGACTTTGTGACCACCACACTGCCAGGGAACCACGTAGCAAACTATCAGCTAATGAATCTAAACACAGCATTATGAGTGACCTGTGGTTGCTTAGTTGAATGTTGTAATGATTGAATAAAATTTTATGATCATCGAAAGCTGATTTCGAATGTTTATCGACGATTCCTGTGTCTATTAAATGCTTATGTATTCAGTTTCAACCACCCTATGGAACTAACACTTAATTGGAGACTTTGAAATGCTTCGGCTGAGTTCGGGCGGCTTGTTCTCGTATGTTCACGAGCAGTTCAATGTGTTGTTCGCCGGGAACGTACAACCGATCGTCATTGGTATATAAGTGGCAAGCAACATACAACACAACACGGTGGCGTCCATGTACGTTCTTCGGTGGTTAATGTTTGGATAACCTGGCTGAATTCTTTTCTGTTTAAAAGGAACATTCATCTCTGCATAAATTATGGAAAATTAAAATTTTGCAAAACTTCCCACTGTCTCTGGCTTTGTGCCACCTTGCTATTTGTTGCGGCTGTTCAAAAATCAAAATCTCACAAATTTTTCTGTGTTTTCCTGTAAAACCAAGACCAGGCCAGGAGGTGGTGCGTGATCCTGTTCTGAGAACCGTGTTCTTGGGTTGTGCTCCCACCGTTCGAGCTCGAGAAAAAAAACCGTGTAAAGAACAGGGCTTGGTGGCGACAAACATGCTCTTCCTTTTTACCAATTTCTGAGCGTGCGCCCGTTGTTCTTGGCATGCATCTGTATTTCTGAGCACGAGCAATACCTTAAAAACACAAAGATCATACTAAAGCTATGTTGGAAAAGGAACGGTGTCTCTCCTGCCACAAGCGTCTCAAAGTCTCTCACTGTCTTCAACTATGAGTCCTGAGCTGGACCAAGAGAGGGCCCAGTTTTCCAAACGACGCACTTTTTTTTGGTAGAAACTTCACTGGGTCTCAAACGGCTGTGAAATGCACGCGTTACAGTCGTATCGCTATCGACAAAACCAACATAGCTCTTTTCAAACAATGAGGGGGTGCTTCTGCTCAAGGCAGATATAGCAATGCAACATCGGTTTGAGGAGTAATGCTCGTATAATGATGATACTTCCCAAAGTATAGTCAGCTCGGCTGGTCGGTTATTTTGGTCAGGCCCATGTCACGGTTTACCACCTTTAGTGGTGACTCCCAGGTTCTTTCAGTCAAAATAGCTGACGAAATAATGAAATCAAGAATCTTAAATTCCTCCTTTTATATTAATACTATATTTACAACTTCCGATATTACTCTGTATTTACAAGTATTTACAAAATGAAATTAGATATCACTATCGTCAACAATGTTATTACCTCTTACCCAGATAGCTCTGAGTAAAATTTGCTAGGGTAATACAAGTTCTTGAAGCTTTATGGCTTGGAAAGTGGCACAGTTTCTTTTCCTTTAAACAAAGACTGACTTGAAAGTAATAATTAACTGAATAATAACCGAAAATGGCTCACTTGGGAGACATTCCCATAAGCACAAACTTTACTGTCCCATCATTAAATATTCCCTGATCTGATCTGAACCAAACTTTGTATATTCTCAATTTAGACCCTCATCTATCATCTCTCAAAATTTGGACGGTAAAATTCGGCTTCCTTCTGGTAGATGGGGCAGTAGGGAGACATTGAAATGTCTCCCTAATGACCGATTTCTCCCTAAGGTCGAAGAATTGACCAATTGACGAAAAAATGTTTCCCTAATGACCCATTTGTAAGAATAAAGTAAACCCTTGTCATCTTCAGTGCTTTACAAGAAGATGGTACGTTACTTTGTACGCTCAAAAGTTCAACTCGGGTGGTCTACCTTCTCGCTTCCAGCGGGTAGTGGGTACCGTAGCTTTTTGGATTATGTCTGCCTCAATAACTTTCAAACCTCAGTATGATTGGTGTGAGAACGGCTATGGGTATGTTCATGGGTATGTTCAACAAAAGTCTGTATAATTCTTTGATGAGGTGTGATATCCCGCCTGAGTGTTGTAAAATGTGAAGAAACCGGTCGCTGATTTAGGACCGATATGGGCTCTGATTTAGCTAAATCTTAGCCCGATCGCACCGTGACTGATTTCTCACGTTCTGGTTGCGACCACCACCTGCTGTTCCCGGGGATCTCAGACAACGTTGATACCAGTATCTCAGCACCTACCACACACACCCACACTCACCTTAAATGCCTACTGAGGACATTCCTTTCTTTCGTGCAGTTAAGAAAACTCAGTAAAAATACTCATATTTCTTGAACTAGGAACACGATTTTCAGCTATTTTTTGTAGGTTTCTTCGACTATTCCTATGCCTTTTACGACGGATGACCCCTACCCCAAAATGCCTCTAAACCTCTTTTTCAGAGTAGAGGAAACGTCCCGTGGATGTGTGTAAGTGCGCAGAACGTCTTTCTTTCCTGCATCGTGTGGACGTCTTTTGTTCACAAGTCCACACTAGGTATGTAAGGTTAGCGCACAATTCCGCTTTCGAATGTGAATGTTCCTCAGTGACGTTCAGTATCGCTCTGACTCTTTTTGTTCGCACACTCTCAACCACGGTATCTACCATTTTAATTTACAAATCAGCACAAACAAACAGATGTACTAACGCAGCAAACAATAACAGAAACGTGTTGAACAAAAAACCTTGGCCCTTAAGTTACACAACTACCTTAGCAACCGACAGAGCGTCTCGCGATCACCGTGAAACGCCCGGCAAGGAAAATTACGGATGGTGTGATCGCAGAGCGGGAAAAGTAAAACGTATTTCATTGGTCTCCGACGGCTATCGGGGGGAACCAAACCATTTTTTTCATATGGGAAATCTTTTTCTTATTCTACAAATGATGGGATGTACAAAATTGCTGTATGACAGCCCAATGAGCGAAGAAGTCGCGCTTGCACATAGCGAGTAAAGGCCGGCCGATAACTTAGGCGAAAGCAAGCGAGTTCGTTCAAAACACCTAAAGCGAAATTCGCAGCGAATTTCATCTGACGCCCCAAATCACAATCATTTTTGCTTTCGTGTATGAACTGACCTTTAAATGTAGGGATAGTAATCAAACACTCTGTTCATTATAGTGACTACTTCAGAGTCTCCGTTTGATTGAATAAGCAATACATTATACTAATATTCAATAGCTTTGCGATTTTCGTTAGCTTCTAAAACGAACATCTAGCAGACTGTCTCCAGAGTAAGCATGTCCATTTAGATTGTGTTTTGATGGCATGGGTCCAGATCGCAAACGGTGATCCGTCGTTGGTTCACGGAAACCACAACTCGCCTATGGGTGCAAACCAATGTTAAGGCCGGTTCATGCAGGCAAATGTTAGAGCAAAGCCGATTTGACGTCATGAGAGATTTGCAGCGAAGTTTCGCTCGAGATGAAAGTAGGGCGTAGTGAAGGTGTCTTTGGGGTGTGCCAGAGTCATTTTGCCGACTTGTAACTTGTTCGCCATCAAATGTCTTGCAAACTTTACGGAGTGAGAAAAATGGAAATCTTTGGTACCTTTCAATGTATATTCTTTATGTACCAAAAGGCCCCATCCCTGATCGAGACTCAGATGGGTGCAGAAACACCTCTGCGTGGATCTTCGCACGCATGTGTATCAACTCCGAGCGGAACAAAAGAGGGCGTTTTTGTATTCACAAACATTGATCTCCACTGTAGACTGGATAGGACATCGCATCCAAAACGAGTCCCGCGTATGCGTATTTTCAAGAGGGTAAATAACAAGCGTTGCGAATTTCGTTGCATGTACTTTCAAATGGAGTTTTTCAAAAACTGGTTGAGGTTTTTGTGCTCCAATCGTCAGATTTCGAAGAAAAACTGAATTCTGCACCTGAAATGGATAAATTTGGAAAGATTAATGGTTGAGGTGTACGCAGCACTGAATTACCGGAGATCAACGTCAAGTTTGGAAGACGGAACAGCAGGAAATGTGAGTCACACTTTTTTAGTTTCAGAAAGTTTCTCAAGTTGTACTTTATAATGCTTAACTTTAAACCTGTATCAATGGGCCAATTAAGAAATTTATGACAGTCTATCTAGCCTATCTCGAAGTTGGGAGCGTCTGAAATGCTACTTATTGGCAAAAGTAGTTTCAAAAACTGAACGACTAATTTGTCGTTTATTTTCCCCAGATTTCACCGGAAAAATCTCCAAGACAGCCATGATTTGTGTTTGTCGGATCTAAAGACGCACGAAACCCAATTTCTGTAACAGACGATGTGATATGAGTGACAGAATTCTGCTGACGTTTCTGTTGAATGAAGTTACAAACAGCGGAATTCAAAGTCAACACAATGAAAGAAACCTTGTCTACATAACAAAATTATTCGTTCTCAGTTAAAACTGACTTTTTTATGCTGAAAAGTAGTTATTAAATGTAAATCTTCAAGTCAGGTTGTGAACTCAACTTTTTAAGCTAAATTAATAAGTGTCTGTTTTAAAAACGGCAGTAAGTTTGGTTGTTCATTTAAAGCTGTGCTCACTTTGTGCTGACAGAAAAGATTCTCACACTTCCATATGCCGCATGTCGGTTTTCAGTAAAATTTCCCCCATGAATTTTATTTAGTACAATTTTCCTGAAAGTGTGTAAAATGTTGGCCCATTGAAACCAGACAGAAAAACACGTAGACAGTTTGGACATCATATTTACTGACAAAACCTATTTCATGTCCTGGTGAAATTCTCAAAGTTTTACACACTGAATAAATCACGATTGAACCGACCTCAAATGAAAATATTGCTAAAGCGAGACCGTAGACAATATGTGTAAAAAATTAATTAAAACAAACACACACAAAAATAAGTTTACATTATTGCTTACGAGTGGGTTAAATGATAAGAAAATGGTCAATTATTTCCGGAAATTATATTCTGGCATTTTCTGTGTATTTTTGGCTTTTTTCGGGAGGGAGGCTGAGGGCTTAGCCATCATCCCATGAGAAAAAGGTATGTTGACCAGAAATGCAAAGCACACAGCATCACATTACCCTTCTGAAGCGCCGCCATGTTCGGCCGCGCATTTAGTGATAAATAATAATGCGCGATGTCCTATCCAGTTTATAATTATAATGGAGATCAATGCTCACAACTCAGGCGCACCATAAGGCGCGCAAGTAAATACGCGTCTCACGCAGAGCACGCTGAGTACGCGCAACTAATTTATTCCGGCATGTATGGTCCTTGCGGACACGCAGAAAGCGTGCAAGAACCCAGTTGTAACCACATGTCTTTCTTTCGCCGATTGGGTGTGCACTTCAACTCGGGGCGGATAGGCCACTCTCATTTTGCCCAAAACTTATGTGGGCAGCCAAAGTTTAGAAAAATGTCACCTTCTGATTGGTTTTAGATTTTACCTCAAATTTGTTCAAAATGAAAATTTGTCAATAAATTTTAAAAAGTGTTCATATTTTCATTTAGTATTCATTAGCACGCGTATTGTATAAATCTGGTGGTGGGATTTTTAATCCTTTGTGAATTGTTCTTTTACTTTTGTGACCAACGGCCAACCATAGTTTTAGCATCCAACTGAAAAAAAATACGACTGCAACGCCAAAATAGTAGACCCTATTGTGAACAGCAAAACTAGCAGCTGACACGTTGATGAACAAAGCAGTGAGAATTCTGCCCACGTAAATATGAATACACCTTATGTGCAAAATTAATGGAGAGGGGGTACGCGACGTGATTTATGATAGATGCTAAATATGTTCAAGCCTTCAAGTCATAACCATGCAGAGTTATCGCGTAATGCCCCAGACTTCCACATGGCGGCTTTGCAACGTAGCTTATAACCTCTCTCGGGATGTCAGACCAGTGGCGAATCTTGGGTAAACTTTCCGTGGTGGGGGGGGGTCGGAGGTGCACACATTTCTTAAAGGGGGATTTTGTAGTTGAAGAAACTTTGTGGATATTGGACAGTGGACACAGCTGAGGTGTACAGTTGGGATCGAGCTCACATCGGAATGAAAAAGTGTTAAAAGATGTTGCTCAAAAATATCAATGAATCGAAATCACTCAGGGATAATATGGTTCGACTCGACCTGACTACAAACCATGATTTAATAACTCCATTCTTGAGTCGAAAATCTACTGACTCGTCTCAACACTGACCTAAAGTATGGAACCCCAAAATGTACCAATTTAAGATAAATACTGGATAAATGTTGTCTGATGATGTCCTCAATCTACAATGTGAAATTCTCAATCCATTATGTGATGTTGTCAATTAATTCTGTTATCGCATAAACGATAAAAGTCATTACTCGCTGAAAACACGCGAGGGCGCCCTTTGGCTTTTATTGTTTGCTTTCATGTAGGCGGGACCGTGAATGATCACGTGACTGGGCTGTAACGTTTGGGTTCGCGAGTTTCTTGGATACGAAGTGTCCTTATGCAAATTGGTTAAACTTTAGGCAGAAATTGCAGTTTTCAGCGTCCCTTTCGTGAATGGGAAAGGCGGCAAGCTTCATTTTTGGACAGTTGGTGCTAGCAGTTGCACCCAAAAAAATTTCCACCACCTCCCCGCCACCACCATTATTAAGTCTTTTGGTTTGGGGCAATGAAATGGTATGGTAGAGCGACTCGCAGCAGCAACTTTAAAGTTAAGCCGTTTGATTGTTTATTGTTGAAGTTAACCATTGTTGGAATTCACAACAATTTTCTCTTTACTGTTAGAGTTTTGCCTATCGCAAATTCAGCGGTGGCCAAGCAACTATTCCTACCGCAAGTTTAACGGTGGATAGGCTAACCCTACCGCAAGTACAGTGGTGGGCCCATACAAAAAAAAAACCAATAAATGTCAATTTCTCAGTTAAGGCAAACTCCCACAGTGGTTCCCGCTACCCTTTATGTTCGTTGTCTTTGGGGCCTGCAGACTCGTCTCCGTGTTGGGTTGAAGTTCGTACAAGTACTCAGTGTACATACGTACGTTGAGCATTCCACCAAATGGTTGGATTTCTGGGTACGAGCTCTTTAATATTTTGTAATCCCACAGGTTTTTTACAAAAAGACATGCCATAATCGGGAGGGATCATAGAAATATTTCTATAGACCCTTAATTTGGGACTGGTACTTTCCAATTCGAGCATTCAGAGCTGAGCGCATAGTTTTACTACAATTTGGGGTATCTTTGGGGAAAGACGAATCAAACAAATTTTTTGTGGCTAACCCCCATAACGTTGAAACGAAAAGTGATCGTCTGGCCATAATCTTGAATTTCAAGTGGAAAAACGGAGGCCAACCTCTTCTTGAGAGTCATCAGGTGGTGCTATTTTGGTCCGATTTTGCACCGTTTTCTATGGGCGCGTATTTGGTGTAGTGCAACCTGTTGCGTTGACTTTCGGGAATTTTTATGAAAATCTTTTCAAGAAGGTCAATTTTCCAGGCACTTTTTCGGTCATGACTATTGCAGAACAACTGTTGGTGTCACGTTAACCGCCAACAGTGGCCAAGTATCACGTCTGGGATGGAAACACACTGGATGGCCAGCAACTTGCCGGCGCCTTGTACAGTATTCGAGAAATGTGCAAAAACGTTCGAACGTCACACAAGAAATGGAATAGCCCGTGGGCACACTCATAATAAAGATCCTCATTAACGGAAAAACCAAGTAGATTAAGGTCGTTCGGGTGAACAGGAAGTAAACGGAAGGCAGATTTAACATCAGACTTGGCCATTAGGGCCCCCTTACCCAGCTTTGAAACCAGTGCAACTGCATTATCGAAACTAGTGTACGAAACTGCAGTATTGATAGGGTAAATGTGATCATTGACAGGTTGGGCAGGAGATGGTAGGTTGTGAATTACACGAAACTCACTGGGTACTTGCTTGGGCAAAAGGCCAATAGGTGAGCAAAGGAGGACTAGAAAATGGGCCCACAATCCGGCCCAACTACAATTCCTTATCAATTTTTTTTGCTGCAAAATAGCTGGATGTTCCCGCGCCGAGACCAAATTTCGGGTAGTTGAACCAACTCTTTAGACCTGCATACCCAAGTCGAAAACCAAAAGAAAACCCGTTCAATAGGAAATTGGCATTTGTTTGTTAAGATACGAACTGAGAAAGGGCCGCATTTTATTTATCTTCACCGGTGTTGGCAGTTGATTGTGGGGGACCTTACTTTCGGGCTGCACTGCGGTTGGAGGAACTGCAATCATCGGCTGAATGGGCCGCGGACATGAAATTTGCACACTTCTGTGTAAAGCAACTACCATTCTGATGCAACGACCGCGGTTGAAGTCAAAACAGATTTCGGCATTCTGATCTCGCTGGAACATCGCATCGCCGGGAATGAAGTTTCCCGAGCCGACAAATGCGCGTACTTGGCTGTCCCTTCCGGTGGCGGTGAAGGGGCGAAAAGTAGGTGCCTTTGTCGGAGCCCCCAACAGCGTAAGCCACAATTCAGTGTCAATTGAAGCCCATGAACGAGTCGGTGCACGCGTTTGCTTTAGGCGAAACTGAACATCATAATCCCGGCAACCGAAACCTGCATGACGATATGCCGCTGAACGAGTGATGTCAGCGTATTTAAGCAATTGCCCCGCCTTAGTTGGACGCAGAACCATAATGGAGGAGAAAATCAGAAAAGCCAAGGTCCACTGCTCGACTGATATTATGCGCTGTGGTTGGTGATGGGGGCGGATTTGCGATGTTGGGGATTCGGTCGATCCTAGCATAAATACACGGTCACTGCAGGCTGTGGAAACACTTCGATAAGGACGCAAGAGCAAACCGAAATTCACAATTCCCCATTCCAAATTTGTCTTGTAATTGCTATGGGGGACCTCCGAAGCCAGATCGTCGCAAATACTGGTGAGGGACGAACTGCAAGCGTCAGACGTGGTAACGAGGATACGGCCAGAACTGAGTCGGCGGGTTCGGCGACAAAGAAACATTCAGGGCAGACGACATAGAATTGACCAGTGGTGATGTTGAACCTATGGCAAAGGGTAGGGAATTCCATATCTGCCGTCGTGCGTCGCCCGTCGTGCGTCGCCCGTCGTTTTTTTGTCACGATTGCGCAG
>NW_019091454.1:30892-45042 GCF_001949145.1 Acanthaster planci
GTCATATTTTCTGAAGTGGTAATTGCCCCCAACAATGCATTTAATAAACAGTTTGTTATCCACAGCACATCTACTATTTCTGGATTTCAAGGTGAAATTGAGAGGACAAGATGGAATATCTGTATCGGTTGGCAGATTTCTTCCTGGAATTTGATGAAAACAAGTCGGCACATTTTTACACTATGCAAATTAGAATAATACTGTGGATAAGTTGGCCGGAACATTTTTGCTGAAAATGCTTTTCCCCCAAAAAAATTTGGCTGAATTCTCAGAGTGTACTGTGCAAGCAAGGGCTGGGGGAAGGAAATGAAAGAAAACAGTAAAGGCGCCCTCTGTAAACACCATGAAGCAAAGAGCGACAGCACACGACACGTTGCGTCGTGCGCCGTGCCGTGCGTCGCGTCGTACTTCAGGCAACATAATAGACGACGCGATGCACGACACGACGCACGACAGTGCCATGCGACGGGCGACGAAAGACGCGACGTTTAGGCAGAAAAAATTTGCAGCAAGGAAAGGACCTAAGACAGCACGACGTGACGGGCGACGGCACGACACGACGCGACACGTCGTGTGTGTACAAACGTAATGGTAAGAAGGCGACGGTGCGACTCAACAGCACCACGCAAGAGAGCTGCAGTGCCGTCGCATCGTGTAGTTGCGTCGCCTGGAAGGAGGCTCAGTAAATAGAGAGAGAAATGTGTGTCCTAAATAGTACACCATAGGCATTAACTACGCAAAGTATGATGCCTGGACTACACAATTAAAGGATTAAGAACATTGCATAATGGTTTGAACACGTGGCATAATGGAATGAGAATTTTACCTAACAGACTGACAACAACACATCGTGGATTGACAACATCCCACAATGGTTGGACAACATCCCATAATGGTTTGACATCACATAATAGAATGACAATATAACGTTTAATACAGTTTGACAACGTCACAGAGCTTATTGAGAACTTCACACAGTAGATTGACAACATCACGTAATGGTTGGACATCAAATAATGATTTGAACGCATCCCATAATGGACTGACAACATCACATAAGGGTTTAACAACATCACAAAATGGATTGAGAACTTCAAATGACAGATTGGTACATTTGGCGTTCCTACAGGCAGAGTTGACTTAATAGTTATCCATATGGTCGCCGTAGCCTTGCTTTCACAAAATTAAATTTGCATTTAAGTACCAGTACACAAAATAATCCGCAAGGGAAACGGACATAGGAAAATCCAACATTAAACTGAATTAAATTATATTCAATGAAACTGAAATCGTACTTCAAGATTCAAAGAAATTTTATTTCTCATGGGTCTTAGATCTTTAAACACATTTATAAGGTAGATGTCCCATATAAGAAAAAAATAAAAGACGAACAAAAGGAAGTACTAGGTCCAGACCATAAACAAGGTTGGGGAGGCGGTCTTTACTTACTGTGCTACTGACTGGCACCGAGTGAGGAGTTGGTGAAATTGTATATTTTTTACAGCGTTAGTCAAAACAGCCGACACGCTGTACACATTTTGATGTTGGTCTTTTCATGATGGGAGCTGCAAAATGTTCGGTGTTTTGTCGTATTCGAAGAAGCTGGAGTTGTCGGGGTAGTGTTATAGACGGACGCTTTAAAAGCAGAATCGGATTTTAAAATCATTATTAATACACCATAAATGCACGACCAGGAGGGTGAAAATAGTTGATTGAACAGTGAGTAATGTGTCACAAAATATTTTTTCAGAGAGACCGAAATAGTTTGCGTAGCGAGAATGGGACAATCCAACTTTAATACATTAGTGTTTAACACCGTGCTCATTAAATCTAAGGAAGCAAAGCAGCCTCGAAGACAAAGTGCAACAAACGCAAGAACTACTATACATCACGATGTTCACCTTTCCGTCCTTGGACTCAAACAACGTGAATAATGATAATTACTTGAAGCCTTTGGTTAGAATCTGTCAATAGAAAACGGCAAAATGATTTCTTTGTCAATTACCCTATATTTTGTCGATTATGTCGTGTCAATCAAACTGATAAAGATAACCAGCCCTTTCAAATGAATATTTACCTCTGAGGCAATGCAAATGGGATTCCTCAAAACACGCCGCATA
Source organism: Acanthaster planci (assembly GCF_001949145.1). Next base: position 33,013 of record NW_019091454.1, read on the forward strand.
GGTGATGCTCACTTAAAGACACAGGCTCGTATACGCAGACTTCATTTAACTGTACTGTTCTTTGCGAGCAACAGGGCTTTAAACAAGGTAAGTTCCATATCCAATTATGTACATGAAGATGTCAGTATTTTTAGTGATAGGCAACGCATTACTACATGTAACTGACTCTTGAATAATTGTTTAGTACTTAATACGCACTTAAAGATTCGAAGAAATGAAATTCAGGAACAATGCCGGTCAACTTGTCATTCTGAAATGATTGTCTACATTCCCTACGACAGCAGGTTTATTCCTTTTTCCTCATAATTTATCCGAGAGTTATGTACGTCTTTTTTGCAACGTATTTTCAACTGTCTGTTGGGTTTTTACCACTCTTTGAGTATTGAGTGCTTCGTGTTTCCATCAGCAAAGAATTAATAGTCACGAAATAACGTTGTTCGAATACATGTATTTGCAGATAGAAAACGTGTTAAAAAAGGATGCATGCGTGAGACGTGAAAAACAATGCATTCCTCTTCCCCTCTTAGCACGATGGACAACATTATGAGACCACTCCTTCTCGTTGCCTTCTTCAGTTCAGCGGTATGGGCCTCTAAGCTACCTAGCATCTGGCCTAGGGGAACCTACGCCCTGCCCATGCCTATCGGTGGCTGCCCCAATACTTACTACTACTGGAAGACCGGCCGGAGGTACCAGGACACCACAGACGTCTTCCCCAACAACAAGTGGTCTAACCCGTTGCACTTATATGGCTCGAAGTCTTGGACACACGTAGAGCAGAACTTTTGTGTCAAGACAGACTACAATATGGGTGGTGGGAGCAACCCAGATTGGGAGCCAGGACAGTACTGCATCTTTAAAAAGGGAAAGTTCTGTCCAGACCGTGAGTTTTTAGCATTACTTAGAGACATTTACATGTTCCTGATGTTTAAGCTATTTCAAGTACCTTTAACGTTAAAAAACGCTCCCCAACGTATCTGCAGAAATTCTGTTTTAGCATAGTTTGCGTAGTGTTGTTTTAATTGATTCATCTAAGGCCTAACTTAGAGAAGGTTCAGAAAGGTTTCGTAGAAGCAGTGGAAGGGGCACTCGATTTGTTCAGTCGCATAGCATTTTTCCTCCGTTAACTTCCAAGGGGGAGCACACGAAGGGGGTACATAAGCCACGAAGCCCCCCCCCCGACGCCACTGTGTGGAAATATCGCACACTGACCTTAATCCAACGTTGTGATGGTCCAAGAAAGCAGGAGAAATAACTGTAATGAAAAAAAATACACTGTACGTCATGCGCATTGGAAACCAAAGTTATTGTAACGAGGCGAATATATACGTTATGTATACAAGAGATGTGCTGTATTTTTGACATTCCACTACTTGCACTGCCTTGAAAGACTGAAATTGCCACATTCAGTTTTGGCTGCTTATCAGTTTGCTATTTTCACGTGACAGTGAGTAAGAAACGGTCAGTAGTGGTTGTGGCAATTCTGAGGTGTCTTCTCAAAAACTGGTAATTGTCCTTTCCCCTTTTCTCTCCCGCTTATTTTTCCTTCTTTTTCTCGGGGTAGGCCTACAAACTCTGCCCCTAAACTTGTCATCCCTACAATATGTATACTAAGAATGATAAAAAGAGTTATTATTTTTTCTATCCTAGCATAATTATAGCTGTACTTGTGTTTACCGCTAATGGGTCATTAGGGAGACATTCCCAAAAGAACTTTCCAACTTTACTGTCCCATAATTCAATATTCCCTAATCTGATCTGAACCAAACTTTGTATGTTTTCAATTTAGACCCTAATCTTTCATCTCTCAAAATTTGGACGGTAAAATTCGGCTTCCTTCTGGTAGTTTGAAAATAGGGAGTCACTGAAATGTCTCCCTAATGCTGAAACATGTACCACAAAACGTCTCCCAAATGACCTATTTGTAAATATAGATATTCACACACTATGCAGACATCACACCTTTCATCATAAATATTTCAGGGAGACATTTTTGAAAGCACGTGTGCACAGTTATGACTACACCTAGACTAGAGCTCCCAAATGACATGAACCACATAGTTCATTTTACTACATTCAGGCCGTGACTTCATTTACCAAGAGAATGAAAGAACACGTCACCTTCTTGGCGCGGAGGCATTTACCTACGTAACGTCCAGTGCCCTCCCAGAGCTAGCATTCCTAATAATCAATTTATCCCAATACATTTGTTACAGTTTGTCCAAGTATGTTGAAGTATTAATTAACGAGTGAGATCAAGGATTATTGATGACTCAGTACTACTGGCCAGCGCAGTGTTTTCCTCTGCCCCGATGAAGTTGAAGTCAAGGTCTTGACTGTTCATTTTTCAGGTTTCAGGGAAGGATGGATCAAGTGGGACGACCAGAACATATTTAACCGTAACGACCAGAGTGGTGAGTTGCCGGAAGGTGTCTATGACGATGACACTAAGATCTACTTCTGCTGCAGGGAAGACGGTGATGCGGGCACTCCACTGACCTTGCCGGTAGACAAACCATTCTTCCTGTTTCGGAAGAACGGCAATTGCCAGGCTGTGGACCGCATGACCGTGCTGGTAGAGTGGTTCCGCTGGGATGGTCAGGACGACTTGATTGACTTGAACAAATATCGCGATGGTAGTGTGCCAGATCTGGAAAACAAAAGCGGTGACAACCACAAGCTGATGTACTGCTATTACTCTTAGAACAAAGAGAAACCTACCATTAAATTTGAGAAATCTCGGCATCTTAATTCTCGCAAGATTATTTTGAATGAAATCAATATTAAATTTATCGACTCTAATCCTTTTCTCTGTGAGTTAACGCATGATTAATTTAAAACCACATCGCGCCGGGGGCATTTATGAATGTTAATGATGGTGGGACGGTATAATTTTAATTTTTTCTGTTTTCAAAATTCTTCAAAAATTCACATCTTCATTTACTGGACACTTACACCCACAAGAAGAACTGTCTTGTCCACTCTAATCTGACAGACAACATCTATTGACGCCGGAGTATTTCAGCCAGGCCTGCGCGGTGTTACGTAATTTTTTTTTGTTCACGAAACTGGCACAGTGCGCTGCTACCTCTTTCAAAAGGGGCGAGATTAGCGTGCAGCGGTACTGTGTGGCTCATCGCTACGTTAGTGGAGCGCTCGTGCTGAATGTCTCAAACCGTACTGTTTCAAAACAAGGCTGGATTATCTCCTCTATTGAGAGTGAAAAAATGTCGTTAATTCTTTTGTTAAAAGGCCCAGTTTACTTTGTCCGATTTCGGAGACCCCGGCTGCGTTGTAATGAATCCGTGCCCAGAACCGGAATCCCCGGTGGCAAGTGGTTTTAAGGCAAATTAACCTACTTCAGTCTTTAAATTTGCGATTGATTTATACCCACAATCTCAGATGATTTACTACTCCTCAGCCCTATCCAGTGGCGTATCCAGCTGGGAGGGCAACTTGTCCTCCCTGACAGAGTTTTTTTTTCCCAAAGAATACTTCATAGGTGAGTAGAAAGATAGAAATCGGATTTAATCGGAATTTCGGAATATTTATCTAAAATCAGTACCAAAACCCTAAGAAAACAACACCAGCAAATAAAGGCAAGGATGTCGGGACTGTGAGTAAGGCTTTTGATTTTTTCTTCCTAACATCATGTTGATTGAGACCAAAGCCGCATTCACTTTTGAACCCCCCCACCAAAAGTTGGATATGCCGCTGGCGCATAACCCCATTAATTTAGTGTCCAAATAAGGTATTGCAATCTGTCACCGCAGTCCCTAGTCCACTTCCTGTAGTGCCAGACTTAAGACATTTTGTTTCAAACCATAAATAACTAATCAGTCCCACATTTGTGAAAAAGACCTGAAGAATAGTTTTTTTACTTCCAGATGACTTTGTGACCACCACACTGCCGAGGAATCACGTAGCAAACTATCAGCTAATGAATCTTAACACAGCATTATGAGTGACCTGTGGTTGCTTAGTTGAATGTAGTAATGATACAATAAAATGTTATCATTGAAAGGTCACTACGGTCGTTGCCTTGGGGGCCTGCAGACTCGTCTCCATGTTGGGTGCCGTACGTATGTCTACGAACCTTGAGCAGTCTAGTCTGTGCATTCCATTGTGCATTCCACCAAATCGTTGGATTTCTGCGCGTGAGCTCATTAATATTTTGTGATTCCACGGGGTTTTTACAAAAACACATGCCAAATTCAGGAGGGATCACAGGAATATTTCTATAGGTCCCAAATTTGAGACTGGTAGTTTCTAGTTGGGGTATTTCTTTCACACACACACACACACACAAAATTTTGCGCCGCGTGATTAGTTCAATCTTTATACCAGGCAAAATATGGGACGAAGGGGTACCCCCTTACCTGTCCAATCCCTATACACACTCTAGACTATTGTTACCAAACACACCCCCCCCCTAGAAGTCTGTGAAGAATTCCTGAGATTCCGATCAAACAATGACCAACACAAAGGCGGGGGGGTTCTCTACGTCCCTTATCTTGCTTCAAATGTCAATCTTACTACTTAATTACTCACAAATACTTGCATGGTAACGGCGCTGTCCCTTTTGTCCACGCTGTTAAGGAGCTTGTAATATTTAATTATGCTTACCCACATCATGCTGAATTTTTTTAGAGGTCCTTTTTGAAATATCGTTTCAATGTTGTTCTCCGACTACATCCTTTTAAAAAAGTGTATTTTCCTGAGATCGACTGTTGAATTTATAATGTGCCCATCGATATTACAGTACTTTGTTAAGTAACATTAAAAGTTCATATACGTTCCTGTTTTCCTTTATTCAAAAATGGTTGAAAATCTAAAATGTATCATTTTGACGCGCTAATTATAAGATTTAATAACTGTCATACACAGTCAGCTGGATCAATGCGTCAGATATTACTAGGACGTTTGAAAGCAGGTTTTAGAAGTGGCTACTCTGCAATTTGTTAAGTGGTTAAAATTTGGCGATAAGATTTGTGTTGTAAAAAGATGAGGAAGGAGAAGACGAATGATGAAGAAGCGGCATCCACGTTGTCAAGCAATCAACGACCTAAGCTTCACCAATTGAAATAACATCATCAATCAGGTTGGGTCTTTAAAGGGAGATCAGACGTTTTGGTCATAAGGTGAGAGGTACACTCAAAGCCACGCAGGAATTTTTTTCTTAGTCAAGTTCATAAGTTAGCATGCATTCTAAATGTGAACAGAACAATGACACTTTTAAGTTTCGTGATACTATTTACATTCTTGCATGTAAGTTAGTAAGTGTTAGTAAGCACATCGCTTACTGAAGAGCAGCCATTGTGGAGATGTTACGACTTGATTTATAAAACTCTGCCTTCAAACTCCCCAGTAGTAATGCAATGAACATTTATTTACACTTATAAATAAACTTTCAATAAAATAATTGTTTGGATGGTTCCAGCCTACTCACCTTCCTCAATCTCTAGAAGGGAAACTGGATACTCGAGTGGCCACCCAAAAACCCCTTAAACATGTCAGTAGCTTGCTCGAGATTCAGCTTACCCTAAGTCGGTATTTGGCGGATTAATTAGGGGAGAGGTAGCGATATATATTCGATTGTGCATACGATAAATAGATTTTGTGAAGGTTGAATTCTGCAGGAACATATTTAGAAAACGCGGATACAACCAATAAGATTTAGCCCTCCTTCCTTAAGAAGGCGAGACGCATGCCTGTGACCCCTAGCAAGCATACTAAAACTAAGAAAGTGATCCCGCTTGTATTTGTCCTGCTATACTACATGCAAGTAAGGCATTTATCGTGGAAACAGACCCTGAGGGAAATCAAAGAAAACAAAGAAATCAGCGGAAATGAATATCTTGGTGCAATTTTCCTAACCAAACCTATCATTTAGTAAAAATGGCACAGGAATGTAAAAGATGGCCTGGTACGGTCGGAGATTTATCGATCTCCACCATCCAACCCAAAAGAACAGATCTGGAAGTAGAGAACATTCAAATCTTGTTAGAATTCCTGGACGAAACAAATTAAGAAGTTTCCGGTAGGTATGGAAATACACACACTCAAAAACAAAACTGAAACCCACACACTCCGATCATAACTAATACAACAATAAACACAATAAAAATTCTTCAGCAGTAAAGAAATAAAGAGGAACTAAAAATGGTAAAAATGGTGACTGATAAGTGCGGAAAAAATAACAGAAAATATGCACTGTTTACCCCGACACAGAAAAGAAAAAACAGATGGGACCACTTAATTATTATCACATCAAATCATAAAGTGAATTACAAACAAAAATCGCTGATGTACACAAACAAGCCATTGCGTGGCCGAACGCAAGATACTGAGTTTTGAAACTCAGATCTCTGATCTCTGGGAAACCTTGTTGGTTTGCGGGCGAGTTATGTGTTGACAAGCCGTGCAGGAGATCGTTACAGACTTCCTACATGCAGTTACACACAACTACGGAAGCGTATGGGGGCCACTTGCGAAATGTTTTTCCAAAATACTATCTCGCCACGGCAAGTTAGGCCTACTATCTCGCCGCGGCGACTTACTGACTTACTATTTCGCCGCGGCGACTTACTATCTCGCTGTGGCTATCTACTATCTCGCCAGGGCGAGTTAGCTAAAACCAGTTCAACTCGCTCCATATTAAGACTCAGTTTAGATACCAGACTGAATGATTCCGACTACTCTTCTTATCAAGGGTCTTGTATCACCCAACGTCCACGTGACCAACCCCCCCCCGATTTCCGGGAATAGTCGAAAATAGTCTGAAATTATCCTGTCCATATTAAATTCAGTTTAACGTCAAAACTTTTTCTTTAATTCTCTTCATAACTGTCAAACAATGTTACAAAGACTAAAAATGGTAGCCTAATGAAAGGGGAGAGGAAGAAGACCATTCGGATGGTATCATTAATGTGATAGACCGACTTGAATCAAGTCTAATCTCAGGTTATGTTCTGGGTCAAGTAGCCATCCGAATAGTCACATGTAGTTCCCAGCCAGTCAAGATTGTAACCAGTATTTAAGGAGCTCGATGAGATGTGGAACGGTCCATTGTTTATGATGAGTCATATTGGATAATTTATATATGTATAAAACTGGATTAGTTCAATGGTTATATTTTTATACAACTTTTGACGCATTATTCTTGCGCAACGTACTTCGCCGTCGCATACGTACGATTCTGTCTCTCTCCTGAAGACTGCTGTACATGTATGTGTTTTGTATATTAGATTTACTCTGAGCAGAAAGGCGGGTCTGCACAATGCCCTTGAGAACTTATTAAAACTAAATGTAAAATCCCTGAGGAATCCAACTTAGTCTCAACTCTTGAAAAAAATCTCATAACAAATACACTTATCTCTTTATTGTAAATTGTCATAGGCCCTGTCATCTCATAATTGTAGGATGGAATAATTAAATCTAATTTGAAATGCAATCACCGGACATCATGCTGTACTGAGTACACGTAGTATTCTTTGATTAACTTGTGATCACGTAGCAGTTTCCTATCCTCAATTTAAAAGTTGAGCGGACCCACTACGTCAAGGTGGCAACGCCCCCCACGTCACCGTGACATTAATATTCGGGCATTTCCCAAGAATTTTGTGACCTGTCCGTAGTATACCGGTCGGAGTACACCATCCACTACTAAGTAGAATTAGCGTCAAAAAATTGGGACATGTTTTTGTTAAATTGATTGCATTTTAGTTTCAAATTTAATGTGTTTTAAGTGAATGTCATTTTTAAAAAGCTCGTATTTTAGAAGTTTAGTAGAAATTTTTCAAAACCCGAACAAAATATTAAGGATCTAATTTCTTTTTTAGATTCCAAATCAAATGAATTTTCAATGAGGAGTGAATGAATTTTTAAACGTAACGTAATCTCTAGGATTGAATGAATTTTTTAAGTTCGAATTTTTTTAAAAATAGAAGAAAAACTTTACAATTTGAACATTTTTGTCGAAATTTAAACTTTTTTTACAGCGTAATAGCTCATGTATTTACGAAAATCTCTCTTTATCCGAATTAAGAAACTATCTGAATTGAGAAATCATCTGATCTGAGAAAGCATCTGAATTGAGAACGCATCCGAATTGAGAACGAATCCAAAGCTGCATGTAAAAAATATTCGATCTTTTAATTCGGTATTCTGCGAAAGCCTCATAGTGCTTCAAATAATTTTTGAAAAGTGAAGCATATTTTTCCAAGATTGTTTTAACAAAGTTTTCACAAGTTGCTTTTTTTTATTCGTGGTTGCTAATTAATTTGGATTTATGTCAATTTGGATGCTCTCCCATTTAGGATTGCATGAGATTATTTTGTTGTAAAATACGTACACCGAATAGCTGCCTACGCTGAAAAAGTATTCCCATTTCCAAAATACGTTCAGTCTATTCTGTACAAAATATTTTGTTTTGATCTGAAAAAACTTTGGGTTTTAAAACTTCATTCCAATCCAGAAAAAAAATGTATTAGATCCTTAAAATGTTGTTCTGCTTTTGAAAAATCTACTCTAAATTTCTAAAATACGAAGTTTGAAAATGGCATTTGCTTTAAAACACGTTCAATTTAAAAAATGATTTCTATTTATCAAAAACATGTTCCAGTCTTTTCCATCCTAGTTCTGCTTCGTAAGTGGGGAGTAATCCGACCGATATAACCCGGACAGTTCACAAAATTCTTCGTTCAGACGCGGCTGGAAAATCCCGAACATTACCGATACTCCCTGAATGGTCTTTATCTTCTCCCTTTACTCATTTGGCTAACAATTTTATTCATTTTAATCTTTGCATTAATTTTTACAATTTTGAGGAGCATCAAAGAAAAAGTGTTGACGTTAAACTGAATTTAACATGGACAGGATAAGTTCGGAATAGTTCGACTATTCTCGGAAATCTCGAGGAGTGTTGATCACGTGATACAGGACCCTTGACGAGAAGAGTAGTCGGAATCATTGGGTCTGGTATCCAGACTGGGTCTTAATATGCAGCGAGTTGAACTAGTTTTAGCTAACTCGCCGCGGCGAAATAGTAAGTCGCCGCGGAGAGATTAATAACTCGCTGCGGCAAGATAGTATCTCGAAAAATGTTTTCTGCAAGTGGTCCTTATACGCTTCCGTTAAATTGCAATGAAAGATTACTATTTAAAATCTGTCTGCAGCCCCCCAAATAATAGATGAATAATGAAACGATTTCCATGGCGCGGCGACATAGGCCTATACAGGACATGCACAGATTTATCAGATACCACAGGTTCCCCAAAAAGCTTAGCATGTACATAAAGTAACTATGTATTAATGTTCAACTTATCAAAGGGCAAAACGTGTACTTACGTTTTCCCTGACATTCTGACAACAGGTGTGCCAACTCCAAATTCTTTAAAATGGGCTCCATCCTCCTAGTATGCTGCATGGCCACGTTACGCAGTGCTCTTTCAGATGACACCTAGATTACAAGATTTAGATAAATATGAGACATTTTATGCCCAAATATGCATTCTCTGTGCGAGTACCGGAGACGGTAAACTACTAAGTCAGACTTGCGCAAAAATTGAAGCAATCACGGCCATACCCACTGAGAGCTACCACTGCCCGTGCAGGGATAGCTGCACAAGAGGAGGGACAGCATAATGCTTTGACGACACACGTCATTCGCTGACAATACCACATAATACATTCACTACATCACATAATTCGACACTGGCTGTGTAAGGGGATAGCTCACCACGTAATGCATACGCGAAGTAAAGCCCCGACTACACAACGTAACGGATTAAGAACATCGCATGATGGTTTGAAAACGTGACATAACGATTGCGAACTTCATCTAACAGACTGACAACACATCGTGGATTGACAACATGACACAGTGGTTTGATAACATCTTTAATAGATTGATAATACAGTTTGACACATTATAAAATGGATCGAGGACTTCATAAAATTGATCGAGAACGTCACAGAATTGAATGAGAACTTCACACAGTTGATTGACATCACATAACGGGTTGACAGCATCAAATAATGGTTAGACAACATCACATAATTGACAGGCAGAATTTACTTCACAACTCCAAATTATTATCCATATGGCCGCCGTAGCCTTGCTTTCACAAAATTGAATTTGCATTTAAGTACCAGTTCACCAAATAATCCACAAGGGGAACAGGCAGAGGAAAATCCAACATTAAACTGAATTAAATTATATTCAATGAAACAGAAATCGTACTTCAAGATTCAGAGAAAAGTTGTTTTCTTATGGGTCTCAGGATCTTTGAACAGATTTGTAGGGTGGATATCACATATTAGAAAAAATAAAAGACCAACAAAATGAAGTGTTAGGTCCAGACCATAAACAAGGTTGGGGAGGCGATGTTTATTTAATGTGCTACTGACTGGCACTGTGAGAGGAGTTGGTGAAATCATATATTTTTGCAGCATTAGCTGGGAACCGCGTTCGTCAAAACAGCCGACACGCTGCACACATTTTGACGTTCGATGTGGTCTTCTAATAGTAAAAGTAATATGTTTCGTCGTATTCGAAGAAGCCGGAGTTTGTCGGAGTTTTGTTATAGACGGACGCTTTAAAACCAGAATCAGATTTTAAAATCATTATTAATACACCAAAAATGCACGACCAGGAGGGTGAAAATAGTTGATTAAAGCATTGTGTTATAAAATATTATTTCAAATACTACAATGTCTGAATAGCGAAAATGGGACAATCCAACTTTAACAATAAATGTTTAACACCGTGCTCTTTAAATCTTCGGCAGCAAAGCAGCCTGGAAGACAAAATGCAACAAACGCAAGAACTACTATATACGATGTTCACCTTTCCGTCCTTGGACTTAAACAACGTGAACATTGATAATAATTATTGAAGTCTTTGGGTAGAATCTGTCAATAGAAAACGGCAAACTGATTTCTTTGCCAATTACCCTATATTTTGTCGATTATGTCGTGTCAATCAAACTGATAAAGATAACCAGCCCTTTCAAATGAATATTTACCTCTGAGGCAATGCAAATGGGATTCCTCAAAACACGCCGCATAGGTGATGCTCACTTAAAGACACAGGCTCGTATACGCAGACTTCATTTAACTGTACTGTTCTTTGCGAGCAACAGGGCTTTAAACAAGGTAAGTTCCATATCCCATTATGTACATGAAGATGTCAGTATTTTTAGTGATAGGCAACGCATTACTACATGTAACTGACTCTTGAATAATTGTTTAGTACTTAATACGCACTTAAAAATTCGAAGAAATGAAATTCAGGTACAGTGCCTGTCAACTTATCATTCTGAAATGATTGTCTACATTACTTACAACAGCAGGTTTATTCCTTTTTCCTCATAATTTATCCGAGAGTTATGTAGGCCTACGTCTTAACTTGGGGCTCGGTTACACAGCCCTCTTTTGCAACGTACTTTCAACTGTCTGTAGGTTTTTTTCTGCTCTTTGAGTATCGAGTCCGTCGTAGTCCCTTCAGCAAAGAATTATGTAGTCATGAAATAACGTCTAATAGAAAATGTGTTCGAAAAGGATGCATAGGCCAACGGTGAGACATGTGACAAAAACAGTGCGTTCTGTGTACTGTTTTTTCCCCTCTTAGCACGATGGGCAACATTATGAGACCACTCCTTCTCGTTGCCTTCTTCAGTTCAGCTGTATGGGCCGCCAAGCAACCTAGCGTCTGGCCAAGGGGAACCTACGCCCTGCCCATGCCTATCGGTGGCTGCCCCAATACTTACTACTACTGGAAGACCGGCTGGAGGTACCAAGACACCGCAGACTTCTTCCCCAGCAACAGGTGGTCTAACCCGTTACACTTATATGGCTCGAAGTCTTTGACACATGTGGAGCAGCACTTTTGTGTGAAGACAGACTTAGAGATGGGCAATGGGAGCAACCCAGATTGGGAGCCAGGACAGTACTGCATCTTTAAAAAGGGAAAGTTCTGTCCAGACCGTGAGTTTTTAGCATTACTTAGAGACATTTACATGCTCCTGG
>NW_019091454.1:55316-72484 GCF_001949145.1 Acanthaster planci
CGTCGTCAGGAGACCAGTCTCCTGACGACGTTGAGCCTCTCCGGTTCTTATCAGAACCATACAGACTCAAAAAGAGATATTGCATGGTGCTTACCACAAGCTTTCCATCTTAATGTTCATGCTGTTTACATGGTTTATGTTTATCACTTTGCTCATATGCATGTAAGGCCAGCTAATGGCCAAGAATGCTCCGCTCCAAGTTCCACCATTTTTGGAGTGGGAGGGGGGGACTCTAAGATCTTGCAATCTGTCACATCTCAGTGTCAACTCCATGGGCTGCTTGCACATTCACTCACTAGCCCCTGGTCCTGTAGACAGTCGTACTAATTAACGTCAACTCAACGTTAATATGCGTCAACACATGATAGTAATGTCAACACATCCAAATCACGTTCAAAGTTAACAGAAACGCAATTCAATAGCAATGTAATGCCTAAAATACAATTTGGCTAACAACAGTAAGCGACAATTGAGGGGAAAAGCCGTTTTATTTCACGAAAATAACACCCTCCGCACAATCACGAAAGACGGTAGCCATGTTGCCTCGATCAGATGGACCATACCATTATGCTACAGGGGGTCATCTTTTACAGAAAACCATGGTACAGTCCAAACGCCGTGAGAAGGCAAGATGGCGGCGAACAGCTACGCTGCTCAGAGACAATTTTGCGCATGAAAAATCTCCCTTGAAATGTAGTAAAATGTAAACTTGATTAAATACAAATTATTCCTAAGCGTATACATTACAGTTCGATACGTCTGTTTTCTTTTTTCAATGCATTTTGTAAGTGTCGGCGGTGTGTTGACGTTACTATCAATGTGTTGACGCCGTGTTGACGGTGCGTTGACACTGATTAGTACGACCCCCTGTAGACTATGAAAATGATGCTGACTGGCTATTAAGGATGACTATGCACTGTACTGTACATAAAGTGAATTGCACATGTCCACGTACATGTATGTGTATTCCAGAAGCTTACACGCTTGTGCCCAGGTATTCTCCTGCACATAAACACGTCTACTAGTCCTCATTTAAGTCTCCTGAATAGTGGGATATTTCAATTATATAATTGGGGTTCAGATCACGCAAGGCATGTTGAGAACCAATTTTGTGTAGCAACCTGTACACAGCACAGTGCATGTCGATGGGCTCCCATGTCGTCAGCTTACAGGTCACGACAGTCGTGCATTAAAAACAAGTAAAGATGGCATCCCCGTCACCAAAAATGGCCGAACCAAGATGCGGAGCAAGCATGGCCCTTGGTGGGCCTGACGCATAAGCAGTGTGATGGATGAATGGTATGATCATCAGCAGGTATGCTCAAAACGAGAGATTGGCTTGTAAAAACTCAGTTCTCAAAAAATACTCTGTCTCATGCTCTGAAACCCCTGTTACACCGTTTTTAAGAGCTATGCCGGTAGGTATCTCTTGAAAGTTTACTCTCATGTTCAGGAAAATATGATTGAAAGTATCATATCATACACCAGTGTGGCTTCACTCAACTTGGTATACGTGTACATGTAACTCATCTTAAATCGTGACTGTTTGTAGGTTGTTTGATGGACCAATGTCATCTTGTGAAGCAGAATTGCAAGAACTCATGCGACAAATTGACATTATGGTCCACAATAGAAAGACAGAGTGGGAAGCTGACATGGAACGTGTCAAGGGTCAACTGAGGTTACGTGAACAGGAAGTAGCATCTCAGCGTGCTCTGTTAGAGTCCAAGCACCAAGAGGTAGGCCTACATGTACCTGTTACGAGACATTAACAACACATTTATTCTCATGAATGGCATAAATACATGTATGACAGCATGAAAAAAATCCTATTGACAACGGAGGACACACTGTCACGTCTCGGTTAGAAAGCAAATCATCAATCCCAAAGGAAGTGTGCATGTCTCTGTGGGGAAACATTTGGTGAGCAGGGACAATACCAAATCTTTGACAACACAAACAATTGACCAAGTTACATGGAAAAGCATTGATTACAACCCCATTTTATATTTAGAACGAACTTTTGATGATGCAAAGATAAGGCATGCTGGTGTGGCAGAAGGTTTCATTTGTGGGCTTGAATATCTACTGTCCATGCAACACATTGATGCTGTAGTACAGTGACAACATGTGAATTGGGATGAAACAGCATGTGCACTGCAACCCAGTTACATCATGGCCAATGTTACAGTCCATAGCGCAGCACGCTGTGTTGAGTCTAAAGTGTGTTTCATCGAGAGTCATCGAAAGTCATTGAACATGTTGAAAGTCATTAGTGTAGAAAATCCAAACTCAAGACAAATGTTATTTTAATTGCCCCATGTTGACCTATATTGTTGACCATGTTGACCTAATATTGGACTGATAAAAATGAGTTGTGAAATACATAAGCCCTCTGCCATCTTTCATTGAGATTGTCTCTACAAAACTTAATTTCTGAGTGCTGATTCCATGTGGTTTCCGTGCCTACTGTAGTTCTTTTTAACGGTAGTCATGTTTTCAATTGTTATTTCAAATGGTTTAACCTCCTTTACTGTTGCAAGTTCTCCAATGTTATTCCATATTTTTCTTGTCCATGTTTATACCAGCAGTTACATGTACACGTAGTGCAGTGCTCAAATTTCGGAGGAACGTACTCTACATACAATCATATCTACGCAATACATGTACAGTGAATGAAAAGGCTGGTACTCTGTCGTACAGTGAATTGACTGCAGCATATCAGGCTGCTACGTGCATAGCATGTAGGAGTTTATGGTATGGACCCCACACAGGGCAGGGAGTGGTACATACATTTATGTATGTAGGAATGTTTGCTGTTACACATAGGTGTCTTTGGAGCACCAGTGCATGTAGGTGTTTATTAGCAAAAATAGCAAACACTGCATTAGATGCTGTCCGTCAACAAAGACATAGGATCAGGTATAATAAGGCACTTTTATTTACCCAGCACAAAAACTAATCTTAAAGACATTTTTCTGAGTATTTGAGTAATCATTCCCTATGATATCTAAATACTGATTTGATAGCTATTGATGTTATACTGTTAGGTTGGTCGTTTGCGGCACCAACTTGACAGCAGTGAAGGAGAGAAGTGTTTTCTTGCATCCCAATATGAAGAGAAACTCCAACAGCTTAGATCACAGGTACACTGTCATAGCATGATTGATAAGGGAAGTTTCTGTTGATTTGCATGTATATTGAAATGTAATTGCCCTGAATAATACTAATGATCTTCATCATGGAAAGCTATTAGTGAAGCTGTGTATGGCTGTTCACATACATGCACATGTAATACATACAGAAACATATCAAGACTTTAGTCTTCGTCCTCTGCACATGCACACATGATATACACAGCCACTACACCCCCCCTTCTCCCTGTATGCAACATGTAAATTTACTGAGGCAGTTGTTAGCCCATCCATTCAGAACTTTCCTGTGAAGTAACAGTTCTAATCGTATGAAGTAGCCTTTTATCAGAAAATGCTATCAAAGACAAAGTGGATAAAACTTCCTTTTGTTTGGGCATATATGCAAAGACAGTACACATGCATCTCCCTTTCCCCTGATGGAAGGTGTATGTCCCTCTCCCCTGATGGAAGGTGTATGTCCCTCTCCCCTGATGGAAGGTGTATGTCCCTTTCCCCTGATGGAAGGTGTATGTCCCTCTCCCCTGATGGAAGGTGTATGTCCCTCTCCCCTGATGGAAGGTGTATGTCCCTCTCCCCTGATGGAAGGTGTATGTCCCTCTCCCCTGATGGAAGGTGTATGTCCCTCTCCCCTGATGGAAGGTGTATGTCCCTCTCCCCTTTCTGCATACTTATTACAAAGTGTGTGAACAGTCTTTGTCCTCTTTGTCAATGGATTATTGTGCGCCCATCGGCAAACTAAATGTGCATGAATGCCCCTTTTTGCTGCTGTGTACATGTACAGTATGTGACCCTGTCTCTCTCAGATGTTGCGTAAGTGCATACAGTGGAACATTACTATCCCAAACACCGCTATACCGAACATTAAGCTGTACCGAAAATCGTCCTTGGCTCCTAATATTTTGTGCACAAAACCTACCGAACATTATGCAGTTGCAAATCAACCGAGATTCGCCACAGCATGCATCAGGGATCCATCCTGAGCGGTAGCTTCACGACTTTTAGGATAAATTAAATATCAATTTTGTAACTCAAGATTTCATGAAAAAACAAAAATAATTAACAGATACATTTCTAGAAACCTCAAACATAAATGCAACGGCAGAACATCACAGAAACAGCAAATCATAGTATCACAAGAGGGTGCACTTTAGTTAGACAAGAGAGGGCGCTATTCAACATGGCAACGAAACGTTCGGCAGTTATTTTCGCTATACCGAACGACCACTGTACCGAACATTTAGCATGGACCCCGTCGTGTTCGTTATAGCAGCGTTCCACTGTAATAGTTTCTTTTTTTTGCCATCACTGACACAAACAGCGTGTTCTGAT
This sequence comes from Acanthaster planci, assembly GCF_001949145.1. Next base: position 59,801 of record NW_019091454.1, read on the forward strand.
CCATCACTGTCTCAATTAATAGTAGTGCTGTTGCTTACTGTTAGCTTTGTGATGTGGGTACAGGTTTATGGCTCCTGACTAGCGCACTTGGAGAAACCACCACCATAGGGCTATAGCACGACACTGACACGGTATCCCTAACGTTGGAGGTTCTCATCTCCAGCCAATGTCTTTATAATACCACAAGTACACATGGAATACTCCATTAATTTAACCCTAACCCACCTCAATCCTGCAAAATCCTCCGGGTGGTTTTGGAGGATTTCGGAGGATCCAGGATGGACAGATGAATGATGATTTGAACATTGGAGGATTTTGGAGGATTGAGGATGAATGCAGTTTTTGAAGTTGGGAAATTGGAGGATTTCAGAAGATTGAGGATGTACATGTATCTTAGTAAAAAGGCCCTATTGGGTTAGGGTTAACATTGCAAAAGTTAACTCATGTTGGCCCATTTTGGTTCACTGTAGTATGCAGGCTGCAGGAAAGTGCATGTATCTTAAAATCTTACTCGGTAATGCATACAATGTTTGTTTTCTTCAAAGAGCTACATGTAGACCACTTGTGTGAGTCCCTGTGCTCAGGGCAGTACATGTACATGAACATGTGTAAACTTGGTCTATATTGTATTCTCAGTTATCCAGCTTACAGAGAGACTATGAAAAAGTTGAGAGGCATCACAATAAACATACTGCAAGTGCAGAGAGAGACAGAAACCAGGCTAGTATCCAACTACAGGATACTCAGAACCAACTCAAGACAGTCCAAACAACAATCCAAGTGAGTAATGATTTCGTCACTGTCATTACAAAGATTGATTTTGAGATAGATCTCCAACGAATTGAACTTTTTTTGTGCAATTATACCAAACATCGGGGGTAAAATAAATAAAGAATCTTTGATGACTGCAAGTGCACTGTCGTCTTACAGCTAAGAAATATGAACCTTCAGTGAAATGATCCTTGCTAGCATTGCATTCTCTAATTTAATTTGTTTTGCTGAGGATACCTTTTAGGTTTTCTTGTCAGCATGTAGGATTTCAAAGGGATGGTATTTGACCATTTGGCAAACCTCAGAGTTGGAGACCTTTATAGTGATGTGCCATTGGGCAGTAAATGATCAGCTCAAAGGTCCCCAGAAATTCTTGAGTGTGCAGTTAGAGTTTTGTTAAAGAACTCTTGGAGTCTGATGACTGGAGAGAGTAATGCTAAAGCACTTATCACCAGAATGAGTAAGAAATGTGTTGAACTCTGATACCCTCAATACTTGCCTTGCTTGGAGGCTTCAGTTAAGACTCAAATCCTCAATAATTCAACAGTGCTGCAAGTCAGTGGCACAGGTTATGTACTCCAACTTTCCATGGTCAGGCCTTATGTGAAATCAAAGTGCCGGTCCATACTTTTCTACAAATTCCTTATCTGGGATGTTTGGGTTGATGTCTGTACCAGACACATCCATCGTTTGATGCAGACTACAGAGAGTTTTAAATGTACATGTAGGCATTGCTTTATAATTTCTTCAAATTGGATGTACACTATGTGGTTTATTCTGTGATTTGTCGCATTGTAGAATTACCAGAAAAAAGCCAACGAGTGGGAGATACAGAAGAGAGCCTACAGACAACAGATAGAAAGCTTAGAAACACAGAGGAAGACGTTAGCAGACAAGTGTCAGTTAATTCAGGTAGACAAGATAGATTTAATTGAATGGCATGGTACCCATGATGAAGGCAGGTTATGTAAGATAGGAAGTGGTAACAGATTAAAATGAATTGCTTTCCTTGGGTTGGCAGACAGTTAATCCTCATGAAGAGTTGATGTTGGGTAGTTAGTTTCCTTTGAGAAACCAGCCTTCTGAGAAAGTACCAGCAGGACAGGGTTCAAATAAATGTACATGTAGGATAGAGGCCCTGTCCAGGCCTCGTGCCCTGACGTCGTTGTCAGGTCTAGACTATCAAGTCTCTCGGTGAATTTCGGTGCCTCAGTCTACGTCACAGGCCGCGCCCCATTTTGAAACCCCAAAAAGGGGGGTCACTTAACGGGTGGCAAATAAACATATGAATACTTTGTGTGAACCATTTCTGCTTTTATTTTGTTCAAAATGTGTATAAGTTAATGTAATTATGAATTGAAATGGGTTTTTACAAATTTTGGCTTCCTTGTTCTTTTAAGAAAATTCTTACCACACAAGCAACTGCATTCATTGGCAGTACAGACACCTGCTGATAATCTTATCTTGTTGGCCTGTCAGTAGTTTTGGGGCAGCACGTATCTGTGGGCTGGGTTTTAGCAGGGTACACTTACGTGTACATACATACATGTATCATATACCGTTTATTCCAGGCAACAAATGAAGTTTTAGTGCTCTTGAAAAGCATGTTTTGAGTCAAAATCTGCCTCTCATTTTAACCACCCAATAACACTTTGTTCAAAAGATAGGCTGACATCTGCATGCACTAGTCATGTTTTTTGGTTAAGCCTACAGACAATGCTACATGACTTGGACTAGCCAGCCGATGCTGGCAAGCTCCGTGTTCAAGTGGTTAATAGAAAGCATAAGCACTGAGTGTACATTAGTAATTACCATACATGTCAGTGAAAGGGCAAAACCTGTACTGAAAAGTAATATTCTGAATTAACTCCGTCAGCAATAGATGGAACATTGTATTAACCATTGCTGCCTCCTCCATTCTTACTGTTTCATAGATAAGCTGTAGAAGAAACCAACATTTGTCCCTCATTATTTCTGATGGGAAGAATAATAATACGCAGTAATTGGCTAGTCGTGGATGAAGTCTTCATGCATAAGTTTCTTATAACTTCAAGCATTTAAATTCTGTTTAAGTCTCAAACATTTGTAGCTGAAATTCATACTTATTTCAGTCTCACTTAAATTTAAGGGTAGCCTTAAACTTGACCAAGTCCATCTTCATGTATTTGTTTGGTGCGACATGTACATGTAGATGAGGACCTATAGAGACATGCAAGTACGTGTACATGTACATGTATGTACTGTACATTGTACATTATTGTATCATGACTTATGTGATCTGCAAGAGAAACAGCAGTGAACCTTACTTTTTGATCAATCTCTCTCCTGGTGTAGCAATAAGTTGACCTTTGCCAAGGCAGCATACTGATACATGTACTTAATTGCAAAACCTTAGAATTATTTTAAAAAACGTGTAAAAGCTACTTTCACATCCATTCACTCAAAGCCTACCAGTATATGCCTGGGAAAGAAACTCAAACAAAATGTGCCCATGTGGTCACAATGAACATTGATAATGTTGAAGGATTGTTGAAGCAGCAAACGTACTGGTCCCATGTGATTAGACCGCTGTTGTATCATTGTGAACATGTGAACATTAGCTCAAGAGTGATGCGAACAATGAATTGCTGACATCGGACTGAATGAGCATCACAATTAAGCCTCTCAACAGTCTGTCATTGAACTTTGACATAGGTTTTCTAAAAAAAATCCAGGAAAAGCAAGTCCAAAATCTATGGTCACTGCTCTAGTTATATTGATGAAGACCCATAATTTGGCTTTACATGTAACTCTCCAAGAACAGGAAGACAAACGTTAGTATAGTTGTTGGCTTGCAGTTTTTGACCAAGGATGAAATATGAAAGTGGAGTTTGTCTATTCTTACCCTAGCAACAGTCAGAAGGTTACCAAGACCAGCTGGCTAAACGACGCCACTTGCTAGAGCAGACTGAGTTAAACTTCCAATCACAGCTTACCCATCTGGAGGGATGCCTGACACGTTCCCAGGATACAGTGGAAGAAAAGAATGCTACCATACAGCGACTGGAAGAGAGGTTAGAGGAGATGAGTGGAGATAGGAAAGCTGAGGAGGGAGAGAAATTAGACAGTAAAGAGAGATGTAGAAGGTTGGAGAGTCATCTCAAGGTAAGACAAAGACAGCATCAGAAGAAAAATCAGGGTTCTTAACTTTTGCCGTTTTGAGACTCCAAACCATGTAAAAAGGTGGGTCAATGCAGATCATGTGAATACAGGTTAACGGGAAATATTTTCTTGTAATATTTGTATTGGATAATTTTATGGATCACCAACATTTATTTATAAAAATATACTCATTTTTTTCTGAATATGTGAAAAAAATCACAAGCTTGCTGGGATGATGTTTGAACACATGAAACACTAAGTATACCATATTTGTTATAAATGTTGAAGTGCAGAAGCACTTAGTAAAATCAACTGACATCTCTTTGACACAAAATATGTTGATACATGTAGATCCTATTGGTACATAAGATTTAAAAAGTACAGTTATTAATGTACATGTGGGTCATGCTTTGTTTTCTCTGAAACTTTAAGGTGGAATACCGGGGTAAGTTGAGATTGAACAGCGTATTGCGCGAGTGTCAAAACCCTGTTGAAGTGATGCATAAAGATGTTGTTCACCGATGGAGGATATTTGGGGTTGTGTGTGACTGAAAACCAAAATAAATATAATTCTTGCCATCTGACGAATATTAAAAGGACTTTTAGAACCTTATTCCCTGGGCTGGTTTACTAAAACAAGTCATCATCTATATAAAATAGTCATTAAGGGCAGCATGTGAATCAGCCAAACTTATGATGTGATACTTGGGAGTTGTTCGGGCAGGGTGTTTTAAATCACTCTGCGTGGTGCGCTCCATGCAGTACGTTGTTATGCGGTAAAACACTGTCGGTGTTCTGAAGTTTTGTTGTGTCCACCCAGGACGATCTGCTTCCCAAAGTTCAGACTAACATTGATTTGGCCAAACCGCTTCATTGCTGCTGCTTGCCATTGACAAGATTCTTGTCATCATAGGAGTGAGAAGAAACTGACAGATCATCAGCGTCACTGTCAGAAGACACACTGACACTGAGACTGATAGGCTTGGAGCCCTTCTTTATTGTGTACATGCTAAGGCAGCAAACAGTCGTAGCTATTCTCACTCCCATGTACTGCGTCACACTTCAACGGAATGGTAAAATGAAACCGACAACTGTTCTTTTTGAGTCCATCGGACCCCCACATCACGAACTTTTTTCTCGCATTGAATTTTAAGTACACAATTTAAAAAAGAGACCTTGTCTCTGATACATATGGGTACACTCTACAGTAAAAGATATATTGCAGAAAAATGTCCTCCATCGTTGAACTACATCTTCAAAAAAGTAGTACATGTACCATATGTACACAAGAAGATTTACCCTGGATAAAATTAATATAAGAGTAGGGTCAGTTCATGTTATAATGTACCAGTAGCTTAGTTGCATGTACTTGGGAGCTGCATGGATTACTCTCATGTGAAGACTAGTTGACACTTGGGAGTGACAAACGTGAATATCAAGGTCTCTGTCCAAAACTCAAAAGAAATTCTAATTTAGAAGACAAATGGTATGTGTCATTTCTTTTTAAGGAACTGTACAGGTAGTTTAGAAGTTTAGAGAAATTTACATCTACATGTAGATGTAGGGATTAAGTTGTACATGAACATGTAGGTCATATCCAGATACAGACTGTTAACTTTACACGAACGTGTTCAACACTCATCAACTTCATCAGGTTATTTTGTTGTTTGTCCTTGCAGTGTTTGGAGGATGAAAAGGTTCAGTTGAAGTCGGAGCTAGAATCACGAGACAATCTCATTGCAGAAGCAGAAAGAGCTATGAAACAACTGAAACAAAATTTAGCTAAAATGGATGAATCACTTGCACTCAAGGAAGATATGATTAGGTATAGAACCTGCTCTTAACTTGTAAGACTAATATGTTTGAGATATTTGGATTCAAGAAGTTATTGGATGTTCTCTTACAGTGTATGCATTCTTACGTACATGTATTCATACATTCAAATGTGCTAAACTGAGCCTCAAAATTTTCCGCACTTGTTAGATGAAATCTAATAGATGGATTGTGCCTGCTAAGTCACATGACCTGCAGTGGGTGCATGTATCAAACATCAGCAAACATAGCATTCTCCCACAGTAAAGTGAGTTGTATGTGTTATTTACCAAAAATAAAGCTAACAGTCAGTACAGTACTGAGATTACTGAGGTGCTAAGTGATATAATTACAGTTGGCATATTTTGGGTAAACAACACTTATATATATATCAGCACTTGTTGATGTTTGATACCCACTATGGGTCAAGTGACCAAGCAGGCGCAGTTGGTCTGTTATCTTGGTGCTTCTTTACAAATTTACATGTTACATTATTATCAATGGAATTAAACTTCTGCACTTAGCCCCTTTGAAAGCCCACACGTTTTGGGAGTTACTTGAGTAATCAATCAGTGTACTTATTATTCAGTTACATTTTTCCTTTCAATTACTGTGAAAGTAAAGGATTCCTTTCAGAATGGAAAAGAAAATAGCCAGTAACTTCTTAATCTAAGTACATGTTCATGTATCCCAAATATACCATAGACCCACTTAATTTAAAGGTGCTGATAGATTACATGTGTAAAAACGATTTTGAGAAAAGATTTCCGTTTGACTGTCTCACGATAGGCCGCTTGCCTCTTTATTATTGATTGAATCTTACATGAAAATTTATTATTGTTTGCAACAAATATGCCATTCCGTTATTTAAGGCCACAAGCAGAAAGAGAATAAGAAATGTATTAATCATCAAACTATAATCAGAAACTTGCAGGCCTATTTTTCTGCAAGAGTGAACGCCTTCTCAAAAATCTTTCTGTAGTAAGTCAGCCCTTGCAGTAGCAATGTTGTTACATTGTGTCCATTTGTGTTTATGCTATGTCCATTACAACTGTAGACACACATCCATGATGGCACAGTACAATGCTTGTATTACAGGTCACTTCAAGAAGTGAGTGGGCAGGAGGCTCTACATCAAGTAAATGAGTTACAAAGCCAGCTAGAGCAGGCACAGAGAGACAATGCTAGATGGCTGCGTATTGAGACACAGCTGCAGGAAGATATACAAAGACTACAAGCTAGGTAGGATCAGGACGCAGCAAGATAGTATGGAACTGCATGAATACTTCCATATCAATAGTAGACCAGAGAATGTTGCAGTCAAGGCCAGAGAGGAATCAGAGATATCGTCACCATTTTCACAAAGCGACAAATTTGGCCAAACAGCATTCCCTGAAATTAATACCGCCCAAAAAACTTCCTGCACAAAACTGTTTAGAATTAGGATCAGTATGGTGTCACACACAAGAAGAGCTGTAAACAAGTGGAAACAATGTGCATTAAGGGAGGGAGGCTTGTCAAAGGATGGTAACCTCGCAATGTGCATAGACACAAGTGTCACTTAACATGCTTAAAATCTTTCACAAATAACTTGTCAAGTGTGAACTCAAGGAACTCAACCATCAAAGGAACAAATAATAAACATAAATCAGTCCAGTGTTGAATTGACTAGAATTAGAGGTAATCTCTGCGAGACTTTCTAATATGCGTGCATATGACAAATTTAATATTAAGTGTATTATTTAAGTGAGTGTGCTGCCTCCGCAGGGTGTCTTCTGCAATTAGTCTGTACTCAGAAGAATTATTGTCATTATGATGTACACACATTAGGTTCTACTGGAATATGACCAAATGTTTTGATTGGTATACAAATGTGTAGCAGTTCTGTAGTCAAGTACTTTTTGGATTCCTAGTTCTCTGCCAAATATTGAACTGGTTAGGAGGAAATAAAGCAGGAGTACATGACCATTGCATGGAAAATGCACAAAGGTGAGGTTATGAAATGAAGACTTTAGATCCTGAATTTTGTAAAATTAAGTTTTAAAAAGAAAAGTACTCAAAATTTGAGTATTTTTGTTGTAAGCCATAATTTTTATCAATCAATGATGGTCTGAAGTTACAATTTTATTTTACAACCTCACTTTTGTGCATCTACATGTACCATCCAATGCCTGTGTACTCCAGCTTTGTAACCAGTTCAATATGTGGCAAGAGACTTGAAAAGTACTTGATCACAGCACTGATGTGTAGGAACTGCATGGAAGATCCTTCTGGCTGAATTCATTGTTGTGTCTTCTCACTGTGCGTGAGAATGAATCACAAGGCATCCTGCTGTCCCCAGCTATTTGGGTTTTTCATTTTCAGACATCTTGTTTTTATTTATGTCCAATGGTGTCATTGAGCTTCAATTACTTCAACCTTTAGCTAAGATTACATGCAAGTACATGTACATGTATGTGTTGTAGGTTAGATGAATCCCATTTGGAATGTGCACGACTCAATACAGAACTAGCTACAAAGATAGAAGAACTACGTCGTCTGGAGGGTACAGAGATGAAACAGCTACAAGACCAGCTTACTAAGGTCAGGACAAACTTGTGTAATTATGTGTCACTAATTAATTAGTAATTTGAACTTTATGTAAGTCCTTCACATGGTCTCTTCACATGCCCATTTAACTCCCATGGAAATTTCATCTGTGTGCGCCGTGGGAACTGAACCAGCCAAAGCATACGTGTGTTACTTTGAATCCAGTGTCATGTATGTAGTTAGATTAAGTTATTACCATACATTTAAATGTCTGTAGTAGGGTAATTGAACAAGGGAAATCATTTGGCATGTTATTGAGGGGGACACCAAATTAAGCCTCAAATCACAGCTTCTCAGGCTCATAGTTTGGCCTTGCAGCTGCCTGCATTAACTTGGACCCAGTTTAGTGATGTTACTGGGAGAGCATGTACATGTATTTCACAGATTCCATCAAAGAGCGCGGAGGCTTTAGAGGCAGAGATTGCTTCCATTGCACTGCATACAAACCATTAGCACATCTACACCGTAAAGCGTTCTTAGAGTTAGAAACATTTTGCTGCTAACATTTGCAGGGATTTTAAACAGTACCTTCATTAAGTTGGTCCAAGTTCCAAAAGATTATGCTACAAATACCCGAGTATTAACCTAACTTGAAGGAACACACTGGTTATTTTCTAAAATTAAATAGTTTATTTCATATTCAGTGTAATGAGTGTTGTTTGCAGGAGAAAGCTTGGAGTAGTGAGCAGGAACAACATTATATGTCTCACCTGGATGGCATGAAGTCCGAGGTCACAGCATTAACTTCTGATCTCCATCACCGTGACAGTACCATAGCAACATTGAGTCAGAAGATTGCATCTCTTGAAAGAAAGGAGAGGGAGGGAGCACAGACAGTGGAACGGCATCAACATGAACTGCAAGTTAGTGCTATTGCTGTTGGATTGCAGGCAACTGTTGTCAGCTGCCTGGTAAAAGGCATGATCATATATCAGACTATCATTAGAAAATCACATAAAATCTTTCCTGCTTGCTTATTCATTGTAAATTAATTCAAGCACGCATAATAGAATAATAATCTACTTGAAACAGCATCACCCCAATGTCCCATTACCAGATACTAAATGATGTGTTGTTATTTTATTATGTCTGGTAATGATACCAAGGATCCCTAAAAAACACCCTAGGCACTGTAGGTTTACAAGCCTGAAGAAACCTGTAGAGCGGAGACTATGAGAAGCAGTTACAGTTTTAGAGGTGGGAGGAAAACCCCAGAGGATTATTCTTGGTAAAATTCATGGAATCAGGTAGGGACCAAAAACCCAATACACATGTGGATTGAGCCAGGTCAACCCTCCTAGATCCTAACCCAATACACATGTGGATCGAGCCAGGTCAACCCTCCTAGTTTCTAACCCAATACACATGTGGATTGAGCCAGGTCAACCTCCTAGATCCTAACCCAATACACATGTGGATCGAGCCAGGTCAACCTCCTAGATCCTAACCTAATACACATGTGGATCGAACCAGGTCAACCTCCTAGATCCTAACCTAATACACATGTGGATCGAGCCAGGTCAACCCTCCTAGATCCTTCTTCATTCATAAGGAGCTTTGGGAAGATGTCAAAGAATTGAAGAATGATAGCCTAGTTGCTGTAAGTGTTGCTTTGCTACATGTATATCATTGCTTTGATCCCATTACAAACAAGGTGTGTGTTCACTGGCACAGTGGTAGATTGTGGTGTATTGACACAATGCTAAGGGAGACATAGGATGAAGCATTCTGTGGATTTCAAAATCATTGGCACTAATAAATGCTGTATAATTAAGCATTTGTTTTACTCCATAAAGTTTGGATTTTTATTTTTACAAGTATTTTCATTTGTCCAATGCCAACATTCCATCAAAAGTCTCAAACTGACTATTTTCCAATTCCAACCTGCCATCTGACCCTAACTAACTCGGTGTATAAGTGGCAAGACATCAGAAATAATGATAAGGGAGTCATGGATTCTATCCTGACCTACATAATCTTGGCAGTATTTTTCTCATGCACTCATGGATAGCAATTGAATTTCAGTTTTTATGGAAGTACACGGATGTCAGTGTAGGGAAACCCAGTATTAGGATTTCTATCTCTCCAACAAAAATATCTTTGGAGTTTTATAATGTAACTGACTTGGTTCCAGTTTGTTGGACGTTTTGCAGCTTTGAAAGCACCCATAACCCTTCAGAGCACATGACTCTTTATATAGAGAACTATGCTCTACACTAATAATTTCAAGTGAAAGTACATGTACCCGTATGTTATCATTTTCTCACTACAGATTACCAATGCCCAGCTGGATGCATTGAGGATTGAGAACCGTAGCTTACGAGAGAACACCAACAATCCTGATACGACTTCTATGTCATCTGAGATACTGAATGCTCAATCACAGCTCCAGGACTTGAGAAATATGCACACACAGCACATGAAGACCTCACAGATATTACAGGTAGGTACACTCTTTACTGAATGAACATGAGTGAAAGTGGAAGGATTGACGAAAAGATTGTCTGATAACAGTTGAAAGGGAATGCTGAGATATTCCACCAAAAACTTGAATTGCAGACTGGAACTGTAATATTTTAATCCTAAGCTCTTGATATTTGAGAAATACAGATACATGTATAATCAGTTTAATCAGGGTTGTAAGTAGAAATGTTAGCACCAGCTGTTTGGGGGCTGGATGGCTAAGCTGACATAGTATCAGTTGCAAGAATGAATGACTCACACGTGTGGGCCAGTGAAGTACATATATGCACATGGATAGGTACATGAAGTTTGAATACAAAAAGAGGCACGTGAGACAATGCTATTTTGCAGTATATTCCAAGTCATTTGTTTCCTGTCAAAATTTCAAAATCACAGTGTAATGCAGCACAATTGTTGCCAGCAGATAAGCTTTATTTTCACCCCCAAGCACAAGCTGGTGACTTGGAGTGCTCCCCAGCACCCCGAGTACTAGCTGGTGACTTGGAGTGCTGTCCAGCGCCCCTAGGTACTAGCTAGTGACTTGGAATGCTGTCCAGCACCCCAAGTACTAGCTAGTGACTTGAAGTGCTGTCCACCACCCCCAGGTACCAGCTGGTGCCTTGCAGTGCTGTCCAGCACCCCCAAGTACTACCTGATGACTTGGAGTGCTGTCGAGCACCCCGAGGTACTAGCTGGTGCCTTAGAGTGCTGTCCAGCACTCCCAGGTACTAGCTGGTAACTTGGAATGCTGTCCAGCACCCCAAGTACTAGCTAGTGACTTGGAGTGCTGTCCAGCACCAGCTGGTAGTGGAATGTGTAGCTACAACACCAGAGCATCATTCACAAGCTGATTTACTATCCTAGTGTTGTGGTAATACATTCTGCTGAGATTGTTTTCATAGCAAGTTTTCATAGCTAGTTTCTAGGCTTACTTCAAAAGCAGGATTCCAACTGTTGGTACTTTGTATCTACATGTACCACAGTTGATCTACATGTTAGGCTTGGGCGGTATTTCCTTTTTCGATACCACGGTATCCATGAAAAAAATACCGCGGAATTTACTAATACCGCGGTATTCATTGCAGAAGACAATGACTACATCAAAAAGCAGCGGCGATGCTGGCATTCAAAGGCAAACCACAAACAACACTAGGGGCCAGCATAAAGGGTTTTTAACGTCACAAAATCCCCTTTTTCTGTCCATTTGATGTCAAATAAAAATTATTTATATGAATTTTTTTAAAAAGGGACGGTGTTTTAAATACCGATTCATTGCTCCGTGATTCCTATATCTGTGTGGTCACTCGTACGGTGTGAAAATCTGCACATGTGCTACAGTCATGTTGGTACTCGCTGAGACAGTGCATTATTGTAATGATTACGTGCGGATTACCAGTGGCTGCTCCTTTTAGCTGCGCCCTAACACTGCGCGTGTGCAATGGTAAGGTGGCTTTCAGAAAACTCTGCGACGCGGCAGTCGATTCTTGTCATTACAAAATTGGTTGTAACGAAATTCAGATTACAACAAGCACAAATCTTAGGTCCCGGTGAAAACATGCATATTTCTATAGGGAGAAAATATGTTATAGCGAAATAGCATTGTACGAAATTCCTGGTACAACGAAAGGTTTTCGTGACTCCGTTGCCTGAAAACCATTCTTGACGACCCATTCATAAAGCGTTTGCAAATCGCGGTGGTTAAAACACGTGTGCGGTTGCACCACACTGGTTCCCGCCGGGCCGAACCGTTGACAATGAAGGCATGATGGAAATGCGGCAACCAGTCAATGTACAGGTTCTGCCAAAAAAGGGTCGTACGTTCCACTACATCGAATGCAGGTCTATAGTTGCAAGTCAAAAAATTTGATCTCATGTCTATGTTTGTGTTTTCTGTGTTCATGAATTTAA
>NW_019091454.1:73038-86108 GCF_001949145.1 Acanthaster planci
AGTGAGCCTTCAAATTCTTGCAGGTACATCCAGGCCTACATGTGCATGCAGGTTAGTTACTGTTGGCTTCGTCATCATCCATGGTGATTGAAAGTCTTTTAAAAATCCCTGGATCGATGCTTTCACATGTGTTTGCTTGTTTAAATTTCACGTGCACATTAAACATGTTGTCCTATGACAGTGAAGTTTATTATTCTAAACATATCACAAGGTATTTGATTAATCATCAATGAGACATCTTTTTGATCAACCACGTAGTCCTAATTTTATATTCGGGAAAAACTGAAATACAAGCAGTGACAAGTGAGGAATCGGGTTTTTGCTTCTCTTTTCATGTGGTTGGAACAAATGTGAGAACAATAAAAAAAGATTGTTGATTGCCGTGGATGTTGCACAGATGCAGATTTATGGAATCATTTTATAGTTTATAACACACATTCCTGGCTTCAGTTCGATTTTCACACAATACTTGTACATGTTGTATATAAAGGACAAAAAAGACCCTAAGCGAGCACAAGGCTAGCACAAGCAGCATTCGCATTTTCTGATCCGCCAAAAAAATCTTCAGAAAATAAAGTCCAGTGCGGACACGGAAGACCAGCTGATTTTTAATTCCCAACCTGTAGGGCTGTGATACTTGTTTGTGTATACATGTGCCAACGAGTAATACAAGAAGCACTGCCTCCAAGCTATTCCAAAACTGAAAACTTGACAGTGGTGATAGGGAAACAAAACCTTTTGACAGGCAGGTTGATGGCTGCATGCTGAAGTATCACGTTACGTTAGGTCTTATCTCTTCACCAAAAAGCACAACACAAATGGGATGCTGGATGACTGAAACCACAAAGTATGCAGTCACTGTTGTGGATATAATTGTCTGCTTTCACCTTATGAGGGTTGTGGGAACATTCTGAACAAATTAGCCAGAATACCACGGTATTGAAATCCAATACCGAATTAGTCGGTATTCTGGTATTCATGGATTGTTAGTCGGTATTGCTCGGTATTAAAAACAAAACTGCGGTATTCGGTAATACCGAAATACCGCCCAAGCCAACTACATGTAACCAAGCTCAGAGCTGGTTCAGTGCGTGTTACTGCCGGCACAATATCAAAGCAGAAATTAAATTGGATTATGTAACACTTTCATTAACAAACATACATTCCTGTCTACCACTCAGTTTTCTTGTAATATTTAAGTCAGGGTACACCCTTTCTAAAATTATGCTGCTCAAGCTATTTCATCCTATACATTCTGAGAAAGTGTACCACAAAATTGGGGAATTTTGCCTCGTTTGTCCTTGAAATCGATAAATGACGAAGATTTATTCGTCAAAACAAATAGATTTAAACACCATGTCGGCGCTTTGTCTCGGCATAACCACCGCTGCACTGTACATGCTGCATGCTGCAACCTGTGTCATGTGGTCGCGAGTTTTCTCGAGAAAAGTTGAGAGCGCCTGCGGGGGTAATAACAATCCGTAGCACGCATGGAACCAAGGTGGCACATGTGTTTGCACTGGGGCCACTCACGGTTGCACATCCCTGGGTAAATGGTCCGTGATGTAACTACTCACCCACAAGAAGCACAATTAATGGACAAAAGGTCACATCCTGATTTGGTTCTTCTATTATTTGTGTAATTGTTGTTTTTCTAGGATGAGAACAGTATGTTGAGGAGAAAACTGACATCATTAACACAGCAGCTACTGGAGGCTGAAAGTGCCAGTGACCTTCAATATCAGGCAGCTATTAAGCAGTCCCATCTCAGGATAGCAGAACTTACTCAAGAATATGAGCGGTAAGAGATGACATAAGTATTTTCAACCTACAGTACAGGTTAGTATTTTAGCCACACTAACACGATCAGTGAACCTGACACGCTGTTCAATACACGCTTTGCAGTTTTACCGTGCATTGCTGGTTCAAAACATGATAAGCCTGACCCTGGACCTCATTATCGCGGCCAGGGTTGCGCTTGCAGACCGCAAAGTTGACCGATAACATGTAGTGAACCACTGCACACGCAGAGCCATCGCTCTAGCTTGTGCATGCGTGTACGTGTATATACATGTACAACGTACAGTGTATGGCAGTGCACTGAATAAGTGAAATCACATACATGAACGTGTAGGGCCTGGCTGGCAAGATGACCATCTTGAAGTATCAAAATATGTATCACTATCACAGCTGTTTTCTTTTTGTTTTGGATCACAAAATTTGTTCAGCCGGATTACATCTGGAAAATGTCAAATTTTAGTGAAACTGGCCAGTATTCCACCGTATGTGTTTAGCTACTACAAAACTTTTTCCCAAATGTAAGCTTTGAATCTTAAACTCACGGGATCAACTGGAGTGACGACGACGATGACGCTTTTCTTGCTGGTTCTAATGCTAGATTGGTTTTAAGCAATTCCTGATTGCGCAAAAACTTTTTCACAAATAAACATTAACTACGAAAGTAATCCAGTCCTCAGCCAGAACTATTACAACAAGCAAGTTCAGCAGGTGTTTTTTTAATTATGTAATTATGTTCATGTATCAGAATTCCAGTAAATTAAAAAACACCTACTGAACTTGCGTAAATTTAACTTGACTTTTTCATTTGCTGCCATGTGCTGCAACCATGCGGCAACCAAGCAATCACGAAACTACAACCACCCCAGTGCTTCCATCCCAACCACCAATTATAAATTGAAACAAGTGTATTGCATATTTATTTTGAAACAGCGCCAACAAATGCAAAGCTACAGCCCTTACATGTCACACGACATGCACATGAAGTTCACATGGGCGCTACTTTGTCCGTTGTGTGCAGCCAGTGCATGCACGTTGCTGGCGCTAGTGCAGACTGGACTTCCTTTCATTTCAGTAAGATCTTTGCCGTTCAGTTTGGTCCTAACATTGTCACAACCAGAGCAATTTTTTAGGTAGGTGTTCCAGCTCAAAGGTCGAAAATGATGGGAAAGATCCCCACCTCACATTGAATTCATATTCATGCAATTTTGAACACAATGAGGTCAAGTGTGTATGCCAGGATCGCCGCTGTGGGGGCCGTCTTGACTGAAATTTGGCTAGCGGACCAGCAAGGTCAAACCCCGTTTATTTTTTGTGGATTTCTTACAAAATAGTTTTCTCTAATTTAGGAAATGTTTTGTCATAAAAACTGCTAGTTACAATCATCTCTGTTGAAAGATTGATTTCATACTTTTCTGTGCCTGATTCAGATGTTTTTGGAACAATTCAGACATTAACCAAAAGTGTTGTCTGCATGGCATTATTATCGATCCTGTATGGACAAGCAAAATGCTTTATCTTTGAAAATAATCTTTGATGCCTGCTACATACAAGGTAAACTACTGACCACATTTCCATGGAATTTGAAGATAACTTGAGCTGCAGTCAAACTGAATACTTTTCATTGTGGGAAACTAGGAAAATGACTGCTCTGGTCAACAAATGCCTGGCTGTTCTTGGGTTTACGTGTAGCATGTGCATGTTTATACTCAGTAGATCAGATTGCAGTGTCGGCCTTCTCTGTTATGCAGGGGTCACCGTGTTTTGTGTTTGCAGTTAACTCCTTTCGTGTCTCTTTGACTCGATACATGCTGACACGCTGAGCATGTTTGCATGTTGGCTAAAATTCTGACTTGTACCGTAATTAAAAAAACTGATGCTTTGGAGGGACAAGAATAAAGTTACAAACATTACATGGATAACAGTGTACAAAATAAACCAGTTTATTTATGATGGCAAAGGTAGGTCTAACATTTAGGATTTTCCCTTTCTATTTCCAGGTCACAGTGATAAGTTGTTGTTACTCGCAAGCAAAGCTCTACAACTTTGCTAGGATATTACTGGCCCCTCTTGTTTGGCTAAACTGCCGGCAGTCAGGCATTTTTGGAATGTTTTCTATTATTGGAGCACTTTGAAGTGCCAGAGTTGTAACTCCCTCTTTGACCTTCCTCCATGGATAGATTTGGCGTGGTTGGGATAGATTTGGCATGGTTGGGATAGATTTGGCGTGGTTGGGATAGATTTGGCGTGGTTGGGATAGATTTGGCATGGTTGGAATAGATTTGGCGTGGTTGGGATTGATCAGGGTGTAGATACATTGTAAGTTTCAGCCAGTGTTAGTGTTAAGAGATGGTAAGATATTTCAACTACCAAGAATTAAAAGTAAGTACTGTAGTGCATATCCCAACTTTGCAGAAAGCTCTTGGTTTCACTTTAAATGCTTTGTTACCCTAGTGGAAATGGGCTCAATGTGATTTTGTATCAAGAACCAACTTGGTCATTAACTCAGCATGATGCAGATACCAGTATCTTGGATTTTTGCAATGATGCAAAATCACATTGGTGGAAGTTAGTCCAGGTTTGATGCAGGATTGCAAACATTTGCCATTGAAAGTTATTGTGCTGATGTTGCTGACCAATCATAAAGCACTTTTTGTTCATAATGTTCATGAGTGCAGTCTTTAAAAATGATAGTATACACTAACCCGGTGTGAAAGTTTGGTATGTGCATTGCCCTGTACACGTGTGTAGGGTGCATCTTTGGGAGTGCCATCAGTCTCTCAATTTCATCTTCTTCAAAATGAGTCCTAGCTGTTTATCCTTTGGATTTAGCAGTGATTACAACAAACATGTTGGCTTCTCTGTGACATCCCTTGTGTGAAAAAAATGGCACCCCCCCCGTCACAGCGCTCAACAATTAAATGACATGAAGTAGTACATGTACATACATGTACCATTCTGGTATACCATATAATAAGCAAACAAAGGAATGGTCACATTGGGTAAGTAATGTGTGATCATACAGAAAAACCAGCTGTCATTCTTGGACATTTCTTTCTTGGTTTAGGAAGCTGGAGAAGATGTCAGAACACGAGAGCCACAACACAGAGATGTTGCAGTCCCAGCTAGATACCACAGTGCAACAATATGAAGCAGAAATGACTAGACTCAGAGATGTTTGTACAGCCCTCAAACAGCAACTGAAAGACAAGACACATTTACTCAACAGTAAGTCCACCGTGGAAATATTCATCCAACTAATCAAAGTTTATATCTGACTGGTTTTGTCAGCTGCACAGAAACAGTTGCAGTGTGTGACATCTAGGTGAGGAAAATGGTTTTTCTGTAAAAACAGGACTCCAAGCGACTTTAGTGCATCGTCATATATCACCATCCAAAAATCAGTGTGTAAGCACATAGTTTGCCACATATACAGAACAGAATGGTAATATAGTGTCTGTAAGTTCTTACACTGGGCTTCTAATGAAGAAACATCGTCTGTGGTGATGGATTGACTCAGATTTCCTTGGATTGCAAACCGTAAATGTTGACAGTTACGCTCGTAATAGCTGTACCAACATGTGAAGACACAACAAATGTCGCGACCCCATCCTTGTTCCCTGTTGTAGGAAACGATTCATGTGCATGTTTTGCATACATACTGCATGGGTAATGGGTACGAGGCTGTGTTCAATTCCACTACATATACATGTAGGACACAGATGCCAAAAATTCAGAATGATATTTGGTTTGAACACCTTATATTTTTAAACAAAGTTAAAGTTTTACGAATCAACAATATTGTTTATGAAGGTGGCCATTTTGATTTTCCAAATGATGGCCAAAGTATGCCAATAACTTGACGGTAAAAAGATTGCATTGGCATACAACTTATCTCCACTATGTATCTCCACTATGTATCTCCACTATGCCAGTGCTCTAAAAGGTAATCTTTCACATGGATGGAGTTACCAGAGAAACACTTTACCAAATGATAAGAAAAAAATTGCTGGTTTCATGAATGAATGTTACAAAAAACCTTGATCAGTTTTACCATAATGGATGTAATGTCAGTTACCCCAAACATGGATTTTTAATTTCATTCCACAAAGAAGATGATCCGTATGGTGTAACTCGAGACTTCTAATCTATGAGCAAATGTCTTCCTCTCCGTACCAAAAATAGGGATACTCAACGTACCACTGAGCCAAAACTGACTCTTCAAAATGTGTAACATCAGTAACTGAAATGTTACCCTGTAGAAACCAATTTGTAACGTCAGTTACCGTGATGTAACGTCAGTTACTAAGAAAATTATGATATCCCTGGCCCCATTCATTCACCTAATGGGTTGCAGGCCAGTAGGTCCAATATTGCCTATGCAGACCGAATCACAATTTGTAGGCTTCAAATTCTCTGCTATAAGAGCATTTCATGACCCATGGACTTTGTGGTTTGTTAAAAAGGAGGATGGAATCTATCAGCAGGATTACCAGCTTGTATTTCTGAAAGTATCGGACCAAACAGGGCCCTCTAAATTGCTCTATTTTGCCATGGAGTGTAGGCATCAATTTTCAAAATGGTGATGGGCCTCGTCATGACTGGTTTGAGGGGTGATTTTCTCTGGAGAGCAATATCTTCAAAAGTCGTTGGTTAAAGGTGGTGTACACCATTGGTTTTATGTTGTAATTTCACAAGATAAGCTGATTACAGTGTGTTATACTCACTGCAACTTACATTCCACTCACTTGTTTCATGATTGAGTCAACTGCTTTGTGAAAAATCAAGAAAAACAGCGCGACATTTTCAACGCTTAAATTGAAGGTCTTGTAATTTATCTTGCGTAAAATCTATGGCTTATAGTGCATTCGTGGTAAAGCGAACATCGTCCACAGGGTCAGGGTGGGAAACAAACATGACAGGTTCTCATACCCAGAAAGGAGCAGTTTTCAACGGCCAGGAATAATCAGTGAATTTACCTTAGAGTAATGCGCCTCCTCGACCATGTCGACAATGTAGCATTGCGGATTCATAGAAAAACTTCATCCAGGAAAACAGCAGTCAACTCATGTCTGTGACATCGAATCAAGTAGGCCTATATGATAATGCACTGCGCGCGTAATCGTGTTTATAACGGCACTTTCATGTCAGTTCACACGTCGATGAAAGTCAGAAACACCATAGTTGAATCATTAATAATTATAATTAAAAAGAATTATGTCTTAAAACAAGGGAGGATTTACGTGTGGAATTTCGTACTTTTTGTTGACGAAAATCATTGTGCTAGGAAACATCTGCCATATTGGATCATACCATTATTATCCAGGGGTGATTTTGAATTCGCAAAGATTTCCTTAAAAAAACCTTTCCTTCAATAAAATTCAACATCACACGGATCCTATTTATTTTCTACTTTACGCCTAACACTCAGATTTCTATAATTTCAGTTCACAGTGTTTTTCACGAAAGAATGTCAGTATATATTCTTAGCTGCTTTTAGGTTTAATCCGTTCATAAATGGAGACTCCCACAACATCTGCACTACATGTACATATAAGAAATTTGGCGCCTGTTAAAGGATGTGATATGCGAAGTGAAATTAACTCTACTACGATGGTCGGCTGACCACCATAATAAAAGAGAACAAAATTATTGTTTTTCTCAAAAACTACAGCATTCTGAGTCAAAATATTTTACAGACTGATTGAGATGGTGTGTACTTTCTTTCAAGTAAGATATTTCAGGATTATAGGGTAGTCCGATTTTGGGGATTTTTACCAATGGTGTACACCACCTTTAAGCCACTGAAACGTGAAAGGAAAATGAAAGATGAGGAAGTGAGTTGAGTAGCACAAAGTTTATACTTCAGTTCCAGTATATGACCATCAGTTTGTGGATACCATAATCTGTTTGTCTGAATCAAGGAAGTGTAAACGGAATGAATGTGAGCACTGCAGAGATAGTAATGGCCTCAAAACTCGCTTCCTGATGAGGGATGCTGTTAGGACCCAGTGGTGAAAACTGCCACTACCAACAGTTGTCTCTGCACAAGGGCACTTCTCATTCACTTAAAGCTAAAGAGTTGGTACTCTAAATTTCACAAGATCCTTCTTTTTTAAGGTTTCCAGTAAGGACCTGTTAAGGTAATATCATCAACTCTGAGTGCATGTCAAATACACTGTCCAGTAAAACCCAACATTAAAATTTGAAGTTGTACAGGATAAGAAATCTACCGGTAAATTAATTCAGAGTTTGGTAATCAATGACAGTTTTGTGGTTGTAGGATAACCACCTTTTCTAAAACATACATATAATTACAGGCTATGCTTAAGGTTTTAAAATCTGGACTTAATGATTGCTTTCAAAAAATTGCAGTGTTTCTGTTTTTCAATAACCTTGGTCAAGTTTTTTTAAAGACAAATGAATACACAGATGTACTCAGTTGTTTGTAGTTTTACAAATCAGTTACTGTCATGTTTATGATAAAGTCTTCATAAACTTAATAGAAAATAGACCAACGTTTCCATTCATTTGTGCTTCTGTACTTTAAAAACCAAGATATGATTCCATATCAAATAAATCATTGGAATGAGTCAGGGACATGCGATATTACAAACCAATTCTCAATTATGATTTTCCATGTGTAAATCCTACGGCAAATGTAAGCGTGACGTCAGTTACTGCCATATCTTCACTAAAGCGTTAAAATGGAAACGTTTAACTTACTTATTATTTTGCACCTCTGTTCCTAAGAAACTATCTTTTATATCAAATTAAACAAGTCAGGGGCATGAGATATTTCAATTTGACTCTACACGATAATTTTCCATGTCCTTTTTGCTTAACGTCAGTTACTGGACACATTTTTTGCTTGCTGTTCAGTGGGAACTGCAGTTTTGGGTGAAAAACTTCCCACCTATTTCTACACTCTCCTTAACTGATATACCGTAAGTGTACTTATTACAAGCCCCTGATATTTCTATTTACATAACTACAATTCAAACAGTGTAGTTAAAACTCTGCCTTATAACGTCAGTTGTATGTAGTGTGGAATGCCCCAGTGTGGTTTTACTGGAATGTACACCAGCAAGTGTAAGCTTGATGCGGTACACAACGCACACTCATAACGTGTTACAAGGAGGTCTGCAAATTTAATTCATGTCCACAGTTGCAGATTCCTTGGGCGTTCTGAATTTACAAATGGGTAATTTTTAATTGATAGGGGCAACTGGGCAAACTAAAACTTTTTGCGGTGATAAAGCAGCATCAGCGTGGACACTCGTAACCACTCAGGACACCACGTTACGAACGTAACCATAAACTAAGATGACTTTACAAAATGCACGATATGTCAGTTATTGAACTGAATATACCTACAAGCATTCAGAAGGTATAACAACATCAAACACACCAGAAGAAAAATTGAACAGCATTTATGACAGTCATTACAAACTTTATAATCCGTCATTATTGCCATGTCACATTTTGGTGTCTCATTTACAACCGTTACCATCATGTTTAGTCCTCATAAAAATGTGGTGGTTGTGTCTATGTTCAAGATATTATTGCATTTATAACTTCATGTATTGAGGTCCACATTAGATACATTTCTTTTGGGACTTAACATCCAGATTTTTAAAGCAGGTTTTTATATACCCTGTCTCATGTCTCTCCAGTATTACATAGTTACATGTACATGTACCGGTATATTTGTCACATCTGGATTTGCTATTTGCTAAGTTATTCAAGTGTTAATAGGTTCACTTCATTTATTCAGTGTCCATAGTCTCTTTCCACATTGTAATTTTGCTCAGTGTCTCCTTTGTGTGCAAATCATCTCTTAATATGAATTTATAAACACCTGGGACAGTTTCTCTATTCCTGTTGGTCCAAATGCATCACTTAACCATGTACCATATTGACATTTGATAATGCCCACCTTGAAGCTTGGATACGTGAATGTTCACGTCACATAATTATAATACCTCACGTTTCTGCTGTAAGAATATTTTCTATCACAGAAATTTTCAGTAGTGTACTCATTTCAATTACTTTTCTATTCACTGAAGGTCCAAACAGCCCATTCGTAGTTCTTTTCTGTTGCTTTTAAGTACCTTGGAAAAGAGAGAAACAAGCACCATGACCATTCATTAAAAGCTCCTCCCAAATGCAATATTTGAGTTTGTCTTGCGCTCTAGAAGTTCAAACACACCATTTTTACATTTTGAGATCATTATTAGTTGAAAATACATGTATGGTTGCCTTGTTCATGTTTTCTCCGTAACGTCTTCGTTGGTGAGTGGGGTTTGAATCTGGTTTTGCCCGTAGCCTGTTTGTCCTGTACAGTTTCAGGCAAGGCAAATAACTTTTCCTGTTACATCACTTTCATCATCCAGGATCTTAATTTGGGATTTTTGCCCTTCCTGATGTGTGTTTTAACACTGTATACTCAGTGTTTGCCCCAAAGGCTTGTGAAAAGAACACAAGTTTACTCGGGTGGGACTCGAACCCATGACCCCCTGCTTACTAGTGCAGACATCTTAACCACTCGACCACCGAGCTTGTTTTCAGGATCTCTCATTGTGTGTCATCATCAGATATGTCAGATAACTGTAATGTTTTGTTAAAGCGATATGACGTTTAGTTTCATATTCAGCTATATTCAGCTATACCAATCTGCGGAGAAGGCGTCAAAATGGCTCATTCCAGAGGGCACCAGTACTTTGAGTTTAATGTCAACGTGTATGTAGTTCCCAAATGTTATCCACAAATCTGAAAAATCTAGGCAAAATACACTTGTCTTCGAAATCTAGTTTTGGTTTCGCGTGCACAGGAAAAATCATGATAATGAAGTCTTTTCTCGGAGCACTAAAAATTTGGCTCAGATTAGAAACTAATAGCAAAAACAATTTAATGGGATTTTCTGAAGAAAAAACTGAACAAAGCCAGGAAACCTGAGAGAAAATGATCAAAAGCGCACCCCTGTGTGATTTCAGGGGTCTGCTCACACTTCTTGCTGCCAAGGCCATTTGTGCACATGCGTGCATTATTATGATTTTATTAGTGAAAAGGTCTATGGGAAATGACAACCCCTCATACGCAGATTTGCACACATGGTGCATTTTTCATGTGTTGCACAGCTAACTGGTACTTTATCAAGTGTTAAGGCTGGCTGTACCACAGACAACTGTTTTAGGTATTTATGAATGTTAATTAAATTCAGTATATGTAGAATAATGAAGGTGAATGTTGTATGTGTATTTGCATTTGGTTTTCAGGGTTGCAAGGGGAGAACTCTGCAATGGCTGACTTCGTCAGTAACATAGAGACAATTGCAACTTCACCACCCCAACCCTCAAGCCATGTCTCATCCCGTCCATCACTACCTGCATTAACTCATCTCTCAGAGCATTCATCACCCCAACTGCCAACCCATCTGTTACCTGTTCATTCCAACCATTCCACCGGCACACCTCATGGCCGGCAGCCATCACCAACTGTTAAGAAGTTGTTTGATGATAACTACGAGTCCGCAGCTGTACCAGAAATGTTGGGCTTTCCAGAGCTGGTTATACCTTCCAGTAAATGGGAGTCAGAGGTGAGGTGTGGCAAGAGATCAACTGTCTTTGTCTTGTCAGACAAACAAATCGTCAGTCATGTGTTGTTAACCATCCTGAAGGCTGACATAAATGGGTGCTGACTACATGACACTGTGTTTGTTAGCAGCTTGAATCAGTGCACTGCCCTCTTGGGACTGCACTAATTTGAAATGAAATTTGGCTAAATGAATCAGTATGCCGTGAACGATTTCTTTCTATCACAAGCAAGACATTGAAAGAGCCTACCCTATGAAAAAGGTCACAGTCACTACGTTGGAAACCAACAGATTTTGTTGAATTGATTTTTTCTTTTGAATTTTGTTTTTAATTGAATTTAAATGTAACTGTAGCCATAACAAACTGTTAATTATTATTAGTCTTAATGGAACGTTGTTCACGTTTCAAATATAGATGACATGATGTATTACAATGACATCCTATGAAATAAGTTTTTGTAAAACTACTGAACTCATCGTGAATTATTTGCAAAGAAGACATTGTGGGAAAAAACATAGCTCATTCCATGTAACATACATGTACATGAAATTTTGATATATTTTTGTCTTTTCTATCTTAGAGGCCTGATTCCAGACAGTCCATTACAGCTAACTTTGTAGCAGAGGATCTACGCAGAACCAAAGATCTTGAGAAACTTCTAGATGATCACATTGCTAGCCTAGAACAGCAAACTGAAGATACATTACAACGGAGACGCATTGCTGGGGATGGGGGTGATCTGAACCACCAGAAGGCTGACAGTAACATGACATGACATTTGTGACCAGAAGTATCAGGGCAAGAAGATCTCAGTGGTCATACTGTGCAAATATACTGTGGTTTGAGGATGGATAGATGAACTAACTCCCAGGGCAACCTGAGAGAATTGCATGTGCCAGTAGTTTGTCAACTTCCAGTACAAATGGAAGGGGTTATCAACTATCTAACCAAAATTAGCCATATTTGTTAAAACCATACCTCAAGTCATGGCATTCTGAGTATAGAAAATACTGAGAACAATTTTTGTGTGTTGTTATTTTCTCAATGTGTTTATTTGCATACCACCCCAATGCGACAGTTCCCCTATTGCCTCGTAAAAGCACAAGACTCACTTTAGTAGTTAGTAGCCAGGTGTCAGTCTACTGCATGTGGATATTTGACGTATGTATGATCGTGTGTATACCTATTAAGCTGGATTAATAGTGACTGGCATGTGACAGTGAATGAAGCATTCCTATTTTAGCTCTCAGTGAGATGCCTATAATCTCACCTGGTTCTATTTTATTGGTCCCAACATCCTGAACTGATAGTGAATTCTGACCAGACATGATGTAGTCCTTGTAAAAGTTTACATGTTCATTAACTGAAACCCAAGTGTTCAACCAGTTTGCCTGGATTATTTACAATGAATGCATGGAATTTGTTTATGGTCAAGAAAAAATTGACAACTGAAATTTGAAAAGTGTCTCATATACTGACTTGAGAGAGTCATTGCATAATTTTCTTAAAGCATTTCTAACCATAATATTTGCTGTGGCATGCAGAGATCTGCACATGAATAAAACATGTGCTAGATTTACTATCACAAAAAGCCACTCCTTGGTAGATCGATTTGCAAGGCTCAGTGGTTTAGATACTCTGTAAGCTGGAGGTTAGTTGGTCAATTCCTGCCCAAAC
>NW_019091454.1:86978-98310 GCF_001949145.1 Acanthaster planci
ACATCTTTCGTTTTTTCAAATTGTCAGCAACATGTTGGAGTTTGAGCGTATTTCACAGTTTGGGAATTGTGAAGTGTTTACACACTTTAACCACTTGCTGCCGGGTGCTTTTAAAAATGCAGTGCACACATATGGGATATTCTTAAGATTTTAAGTTTTCAAAAATCTTTAAAAATTTATCATTTCATTTAATGCTTACACCCACACGAATGACTGTTTGGTGGCTACTCTAAGCTGACAGGTAACCTTCATTGACTCCTGAATATTTCAGCCAGGCCTGCCACCCTGTAAAGAGAGCCCAGAATTTGTGAGGTGTTGCATCATTTCCTTTGTTCCCAGTGAATGCGAGTGGCGTCTTTTCAAACGCGGCTGGATTAGCATGCAGTGGTGCTGTGTTGCTCATCAATGGGCCCTGGAGCACTTTTGTCCATGGTGCTAATCCACGTGTGCGCTATGCCCAAAACAGTGGTATATTGCTTAAAAACAGTGACGGAATTCCCAGCAGCAGGTCCTTTGTTCCAAGTGTGGTCTTTTGTTACACGGACCGGCCCTTTTGTCCCATTTCGGGCACCCCAGCTCTGCATATAAACCCATGGTGCTCGAAATGGAGTTCCCCGGCAGCAAGTGGTTAATACCTGTCACTAGAGACTTGGCAGGGCGAATATGTGGTAAGGAAAAAATGTTCTCTGGACCTGTCAGACAGTGTGTATGTACAAAACCAATATGAACCAGTGAAGCCTGGGTGCACATTGTCTCATCTTGCTCATCTGCAGTATGCATCGGCAGATAATGTTGACCAATGCTTGTAAGTTTCCTGGAAAGTCTTTACAGGTTTACATGTCATCCTGTGTGAAGTGGTTAGTTGCAGTTTTTTCAGAAGATACATACTCCCGGTAGCTGACTTACCTTTCATTTTTTGCAGCAATCAGAACTTCTAGTTTGTTTGCATACATTCTTTTTTTTTGTAAATGCCAATAATGCCAGGAATTTGAAATTGACTCATGGTCCAAGATTATTCCAAAAAAGTCCAGAACTTGTAAAGATGAAGCCCGCTACCTTCAGTAATTTATCTTATATGCTATCTGCTCCAGGGTGTTAATATTTTGTCAAGTGTCAAGATATTAGTAAGTTGCAGTAACACAAAGTCGTAAACTTTTGTTTTCTTGTCTATCTAGGAAATATTCTTATTTTCCTCAGCTCCACATTTCTCTGTTCTGCTGTGAGTGATACATGTTCCAATCCCTACCTAGCTTTCATGTCATATCTTTATACATGTTTTTTGTGGAATTTTTAACCATGAGTGCAAAAGTGCCCTAATCTTAAATGCCCTAAGAGATAGGGATGTGTGTGCTTGAAGTCACGACCTGTGATTTGGGTATGAGCGATATTTTGTGTATACCCATACA
Source organism: Acanthaster planci (assembly GCF_001949145.1). The sequence goes on from NW_019091454.1 coordinate 88,385, forward strand.
AAAGAAAATGCCACCACAAAGACAGAATGTCACTTAAAATAGCAACCAGGACCCAATTTTGCAGTGCTACTTAGCACACAATTTCACACTAACAGAAGCTTCACATAGTTCATGAAGACCGTAAGCAGTAAGCACAGCCACAGGCATGCTAACCTTGGAGGAAAAATCTGCTTGAACTTAGTGGTATGCACAACCGTTAGCATACCCACACTAAGCACTGCCATGAAATAGTGCTTAATGTTAGCACCGTGTTTCTGCTGTTACATGTAAGTAACTTTGTGAAATTGGGCCCCATATAATGAAAGTAGTAAGGCAACACCTGCTCTTGTGATGCACATGTCAAGTGGATGGTGTGTAAACCATGGAACAGACTGGTTATTGTTGTGCATGTTTGGGACTGGTATGCACTTCTTAATCCTTAGTAATGTTATATGATTTTGTGCTGCAAAAATGCAGTTTTCAACTCATTTCACAAATTCCATTCTATTACCTGGATCATCAGTACATTAGCAGTGTCGCATGTTGGACCCCTAATGCTTTGAGAAAGAGGATTGGTTACACCTAGAAAAATTCATATTTTGATATTTTCTCACATGCTGAATATGTTAAATGTGTTCAAAATCTCACATTTTATCTTAAAGTATCAGTCAAACCTTGACATTTTGTTATTTAGAATACACATGTACTTGTATACTGTACGTTTTAGATGCCTTGTATGTCGCATTTTCTCTCCAAACTACTGTTTATTTGTGTAACAATTAAGCCAAGCACCCATTTCAGCACTTTTGGCTTGAAATTAAAATATGCATGTGCTACCCACATTGGTAAATGTTAATATGGCACTGGAGTTATAAAGTAAAAAAAAAACAATGACTGCTGTTATATTGCCATTCCATTGCATGGGACATGCATGTATTAGAAGCAAACACAAAAAGTACAGCTGAACAAGACAAGGTTACAAGCTTCATTCTGGTAATGACCCTTTCCACTGTTTATTGCTATTAAGGCATACTGTTAAATTACTGAATACAATCCATTATGGCAGGCATGTACAAAAAAATAATCACTACGTATCAAAATGTAGCTTTATTTCATTGAATAGTACATCTAGGTTTGGGTCTAACAGTGGGTAGTTTCAGCATCACTGAACATTGAGACCAGATAGTATGTCCTACTGTGAAATGTGCCACAAGTATTCAAATCTGTTCCAAAAAGCAAGGAAATTAGTCAAACTGAATATTCAGTTGGCATGCTACTGCACAGTAGAACCTGGACGGGCTGTGTACCAAACCATCCTTTTGAAAAGCTTGTAATATTTGGTATAACCATATCAATATGGCTCCAACTAATTTATATACACGATAACAGTACCACAAGGAATCCAATACGTATATACATGCACACTCAACTACTAGTACGTGGCTACTAGTACATATGGCAATGGTTTAATACCAATAGTTGATAGTACGTTTCTTTGTAAACAGTTCCATTCTAATCTACAATAAACACCAATATACCCCCATGTAATCAACCTAAATTGGATCATTTTTTAGTCCATTCCAACTGTTCAGAAAAAGGACACTTATAGAGCTCAATCAGAAGGTTTCCTTCATGATTCATTTATGCTGTCTGCAATGATCTGAACAGGTGTAGGGATTTCGATGCAAAAGCCCCCCCCCAGTCAAGTACATATCCCTAGGAAGACATACATGTACATCTCAAATGTTTCAAAAGAACTGTGTCTTTCTTCAGTCGATTGTTCTTTTCCATCCATGATGTTAACTCACCATACAGATTTTTTCTTTTCATATGATTAGTACAATATTTCTTTTAAAATTGGGAAGCTCTGGATAATTTCATTCATTTAAGGCTAATTACCAATAGTACAAAATACATGTTTAGCCTGACTGTCAAGCAACAGGAACTGTGTGTAATTCCCTTATTATTTAGTAGCAGGTCTGTCTCTTAAAGGTATGTGCAAAGCCTGTCCTTTTATTTTGAGCTCATCATTTTAGTAGTATTGGTTTGATTGGTAATGTCATACACGTATAGGGCAAAAACTGCAAGTACAAAGTGTAATATTTTGCACATTGTATGAGCCTGCAGTATATTAAAACTCAGTAGAGTGTTTTACATAAGCCCTTTTTATTGTACTTTTCTACAGAAATACTTGCCAATAAGTCACATTGCTTTGTTTGCATTGAGGTGAAGTTACAAAGCAGTGGGCAACGGAAGCTCAGTAGTATGGTTAGTATGCAGCAAAAGGAGTTCCCAAATATAAATCCCATCAATTTTTTTTTAACATTAACTTGACAATGAAACGCTTGGTTCCCTACAGAATAACATACATCAATACTTACACAATTCTTCACTTCTTTATACAGTCTGGATATTTTCTGTACACTGAATAATGAATCAAAAGGCACTTCTCGTTCTGTTGGCTGAAAATCAAAATGATTTGGATGGATTAAATTTGAATGAGGAAGAACTCCCACCACTTATTCCGAAGTTATCAAATATAAAACTGTATAAATTAACTATAATTTCTCAAGTATTACCATTACAAAAATACTGTTGTTATAATTTACCTAACAAAAGTAGAAGGCGAGTACAGAGTGCAAGTAGCAATGCTTAGAATACATGATGCTCTCCAACCTCAACTACCCCACTTTAGTAGTCTCTACTGGACATCAAAATCATAAAACTATACTATTTTCCAGCCTGATAGTATTTCTGAAAAGATTCTTCTTCAAAGCATTCAGTTGAGAATGTGTCAAATTTGCAATGTTCACAAATTTCTTGGATAGCAGTTGTTTTCTATATATGTTTTGTTCCTTTACAAATGTTGTAAGCCCCTTTTTTTGTAAATACCAGGAATCAGATACAGTCCAATAAGTAGCAAACATTATGTACTGGCATTTATGATTTTTACTGATGCATTGCCCATTTAAGACATTGCACCAGTAAACATGCCAGCCCTGTTGATCTGTTTTATAAGAAGTGCAGCTTCAGAATAATTTCAGGTGGTAAATAACCACGTTCACGTGATTACATAACAAGTTGGACAGTTTTCTTTTTGTCAGGAAATGTGGAATTGATTCCAAAACAGGTCATGACTCCTACACAGACTAAGGATTTCAGAGTGATGTCACCTCTGCCTTCTGTGCCCCGTTCACAGCACAGATTTCACACGAAACTACACACGTGTGATTCATTACAAGCTATTGGTTACTGTGAAGTAGGACATGAAGTGTTTTCAATCATACCAAGAAAATTCCTGTCGCAGGTTTTCCTTGGGAAAGCAAAGGATGGCATGCATTTTCCAGACTATCAACACTCTGTCTCACATCAAAAAAATCACCAATTTAGTTCCAACGGTACAGTGCAGTGCTGTCCCTTTCACAAGTCCCTTCGCAAGGCTAGTCAAAAGTAACAGGGCGAACAATGACAAAAGAATGCTTTGTCACAGCTCATTTGCATAGCTTGTGAATTGGCTTAAGACTGAATGACTTATGATCGATTTGTGATGGACTTACAGGGACTTGCAGGGACTTGTGATGGACTTAAATACAGCACTGTTACATGTAATGCCTGTATGTGCATAAGGTAATCAATTCCTACTACAATGGAACTTCTACAATGCAGCTACACTTTAGCCGTAGCAAAGTTTGATTTTTACGAGTATAAATGTTGAACTGACGACAAATTTGGTGCGTCGGTTTAAACAAATTTGTGCACTGTAACATGTATGATGTGCATCATGAGTGAAACATTTTGCATGAAAAGTTGCATGAAGCCCCCCGACGAGCTTGCGCAGAGAACAGAATGGTCTGCAGCCATGATGTGACAAGACTAATTACTGCATCACTAATGCAGATGTATCAATGTACCAGTGATCCATATGAAGTACAGTGATGCATGTAATGTACATGTACCTGTGAGCTTAAATTAAGGCAAATGCAGATGTCAAACTAAGGATTGTACACCATAGGCATTGTGCAGGTATTACTTGGCAGATGATACCAGAGATGATATACGATAAGCAGTCCCGTGGACAACATTTACTCATTCTAGGAATTCTATATACAGCACAATGATAGTCTGTCTCTCAAGTCTGACTGGCATTTCGTACATAGAGTTTTCTTACATGGTCTATGGCTATACATGTAACTACACTTCATTCCAATGACCAAGTGGCAATCTACGCCAATGATACAAATATATATTTCCTTGACCTCCAACTACTGTATATCCTACATATATAAATCCAACTGCATATCCACTATTCTATCAAACACATCTCTAGAAAAGTAATTATACAAGTAAGTTATGAGGCATATCAAAGTTTAATGAACAAGACATTAGATATTTACAAGAATATTCAATACTTTAAATGGTCAGGTAAATAAAAAAAAAATTAAAATGTTAAAAATATAAAGCACGGCATAACAATTCCAGAACTAGACTTTAGAATTGTTGCAACACACAAGTTAAATGTCAATATGATCACAATTCAGTAATTCATTACTGTCCATACAATTTCTTACAACAGTATTTGGTCTATTTTGACTTGTCTTTTTAGTTTTTCCTTTCTCTTCATATCGACCACCAGTATCTTCAACAAAACCACATCTGTAGTCCTCAAAATCACAAAGGCATTTTGTACACTTCCAACAAATGTTTTTAAAGATATCTTTTTATTAAAGGAAGATGAATTACGTACATGTAAGAGTACAAAGTCTTTCTTTAAAAAAGCTTGAATATAAACATATCTGAGGTACCAAGGCTTTCTGAATAGCCATGAATTGGAAGGCACAGTTCTAGTACTTTTAATCTGAATAACTGTCAAATCAACTGTGAACAAGTAATTATTTTTAACACAAAAAATACCTTTTGATAAATATTTGTTTCAACAAAACATTTGTGGTAAAAGTAGATAAATATAAAGAGTAATATTTGTGTGTGTTATACCAAGTCAATTTGAGTGAACTCTAATCATGTGCAGAAATGCTAGCATAGCCATGCATTGAACAGGCTTGTCCCAAAAGTACAAGCTTGACTCCTGGTCAACTGCCAGAAGAGACTGGACTGTCATACAATTTGCAGATGTACTGAAGACTCCAGTATCTCAGTATGCCATGCCAGTGCATCTAAGTACGTGGATCCTTGGATACTTGTGGGCAATTTGCATGAAACAGTGACTACCCAGCACCAGCTTATAAGACACATTGCATACCCGCTGGTTTTCATTTGGCATTACAAAGCAAAGTGTTACGCTCTGAGACCAGAACAGCAGAAGTTGCCCGGTCTGGTTATGTACATGTACATAAATGTATGTGTAAGGCACAAGTTGTAAACAAATTGCTTGCTTTTCATAGAAGCACATATAATGTAAAATTACTTATTCCAAAGACTGGGAAGAGCAGAATTACATGTATGCCCAATCAAGTAGACTGTCACATCATGACGATAGTATCCTTCATTTCATATTTATATTACCTACTTAATTTATGATAACAAACATGAATAAGGTTTACTTTTTTAAAATCTGTACTTTGATCTTACATTTACTGTCATGAATTACTTTATCAAAATAAATATGCTTATTTGCCCCAGAAAGTTCCAAGAAAAGCCACTGAAGCAATTGCATAAATTCCAGAGTGCACTGTTCGTCAGTGTCTTTTTTCTAATTCAGGGAAACAACTTACACTCAATACCTTTTCCCATGATCAATATACATAATGTACATCACAGAAAAAATGAATGTGGACTATGCACACATTCCATAAGGACAATGTTGCCTTCAGTAGTGGCAGTACCAAGCATCACTCTCAATGCAGATGTTGGATGCTTCCTAATGTCCAGTGATGTATATGTACTGGTACTTCACACTGATTCCCAATCACTTCCATGTTGTGTTGATGTAACTCCTGAATGTTAACCAATGAACAGCACACATGCATATCAGAGATAAGAGTGTCTTTGATTCCATCGTGCTGCTAGATAAAAAAACTCCTCATCTACACTGTGCACGTCTGGTAGTCAATACTACTCAGATAAATTGAATGTAATGCACACTTTTTGTTAACATGTTAACATGGCAGGTATTCTTCGACACAAACATTCAAAGTGCTGGAAGAAAAATGCTCAACCAGCATGAATGTGACAGCAAGGTCAACGTGTAAGAATTTTGGTCATAATCCTTACGATACACCTGCTTCATATTTCACGCTTAAAATTCAGCCAAAGCAGGTTCACTAAAAACTTGATAGCTCTTATAACAGTTTCTAGGGCTTATTGGACACTGAACAAAAATCCATCTCAATGTTAGCCCCTGACAATGGCTCTAGAGTCAGGTGCATGTTTATTTTAGGGAGAAGCGGCATCTATATTTCCCATGCTACAATCACTTTGGTCTTATTCTGTGAACCCCAAGATAGTACAGTACATCAAAGAGCCCACTCCCACTGCAGATACATGTATTTTCTCCCATACAAAGTTAAGCATGAGAATAAGACTGCATGTGAAGATTTCTCTTCCAAGGTTCTTGACTGTTCTAAGTCCAAATAGCACATGACTGGCTTGGTGCATGTAACATGAAAAATCAGGTAAGTCTGATGATACAGGTATGCTTGTAATACCAAATGCTATTCATGTACAGGAGGTCTGTACGTGAGTAAATTATGCAAATGATGCCATCACATCAAGTCATCAGTACCAACAACTTATCGTATTAGGCACTGGCAAGTTGGCTTTGCAACTGATGTTCTTGTGACATTAGGTTAACAGTTATAGTCAGAACTAGAAGTAATCATTCAGGAAATGATAACACAAGCAATGGCCACATTTGCAAATACATGTAGGAAAGCATCAATCAGATAGGTCAATCAGTTACAGCATGTCCAAGGCCTGAGGACAAGCCAGTTACTGTAGATAGATGCTCCAGCCTCTACAGCCAGGTTAGGAAGTTTTCAATTCTGTTTGGTGATGACAGCACGTCATTCAAGATGTCTGTGTTGAGAGCTTCATGCAGACTGGGCACCAACTCGTCACTGTCCATGTTGCCTTGGTTACTGTTGTCTCCGTTCCCTTCCATTGGTCCCATGTCAATGTTGGTACCTGGCATGGAATCTAGAAAGTCCATGTGTTGGCGTGGCGTCAGGGGGGCAGGTATGGGTGTCTTACGTTCACCTGTCACAAATTAAAGATAAAATGTAAATGATCTATCACTAAGAGCATGGAATGGACTGCTGTGCATCCTGCAGCATGGTACCTAGTCCACAATGTGTAATAACCTTTGTGTTGCCCAGTAGTTGCCATACCTCAACAATGCTGCATGATGGATCACAGTCTGTCAGTAGAAGTAAAAGGTGGCATTTGGAATCACAAAACAAATGTCAAATAATCTATTAATATACTATCAACCCTTTGAACAGAAAAAAAAACCATTTGGTAGCCATTGGCTCCTAATGGGGAAAAATCTAGGCACCAGCACTTTTATGAAAGTTTATATAGTAATCAATTGGCTCCTGGAGGGAAAAAATATTGTAACTAGCAAAAAGACAGCAATAACTTATGTACAATTTGTACATGCAATAATAAGCATGGTAAGTTCAAGTTGGTAACCTACTTGCACAGATTTGACTAAACTGTGCTACTAATCTCCACTTGCGCTGAATATTCATGAACGTACGTACACACATGTAGTATAAATACTGGTTACATTGTCCATCCATGCCATGGAATCATGGCCTGGCCTGACGCACGTCCTTGTACACCACAAAACGTGCATACGTATCTTGTCACAAATAGCGACTGTATGGTGAAAATATGATTGCACAGGCAAAAATTTGGTCGCATTTGCGACTGACTGAGGTGCTATTTAAAACATTGTATATAGGTACTATACATGATGAAGAAAGTAACGGTATGGGAGGAAATGGAAATTCATCAGTCGGCACACACAGTTTGGGAAATTCACACACTTGCATAATAATAATAATATAGATTTATACAGTGCACTTATCCAGAAAACCGATCAAGACGCAATTCCATTATTATTTCCCCTGTTCACTGGACCCATGAAACATTCCAAATACCATCTCGGCTCCATAGATAGTATACAGCTCGATGCTGCCACTTCGGCGCAACGCAGCTAAATCAACCACAATAACCATCTCTGCCTATATAGGTACCCAATTACTCCTGGGTGGAGAGAGGCCATGAGTGACAAAGTGCCTTGCCAAAGGGCACACACATCATGACCCCAGGCTAGAGTCGAACCTGCAACCTGGGGCTTTACCCGGCCGACTACGAATCCAATGCCCTTAACCACAAGGCCACAGCACTCCACTCCACAGCATTCCCTCCACACAACCACAAGTAATTTTGAAATACTTCAAAAGTAAATGGAGAAGTGAGTTTACCAGCTACTTTACTTTGAAAAGTTCACTTCTTAATTTTTACAGTGACAAGAGTAACAGACTTTCGAACACAATGAAGGATAAAAATTCTACCAAATGGTTGAGTACATGTAAATGAATGACTACAAAGTAGACTTGAACAAATCTATTGATTGGAAACATTCAAGACAACTATGTGTACTTGCAATTGTGTGTACTGTGGAAACTAATACTGCTCTGTGTTTGCTACATCAATCTAAATAGACCGGAATATGGGATTTAAAGTACAGCTTTGTGTAGGCACAATGTACCTGTTTCAAATAACATAGTTCTGTAAAGCAGCAGTTTCCTTCACTCAAAAATATCTTATCATCTTCAGAAATTTCCAAAACCAAAGAGGTAACATCAATACCGACACTGTATTGTTCATTATGTAATTTCTAATACTGAACTCAGCACTGGCTTACAAAAATCACAAAAATGCACTAATTAACATCTTCCAATCATTTCTTATTCCAAGCTGTATTTCCTATGCAACTGACCTTCAATAGCCTCCATGTCTTCCACATTACTCAGCAAATCATCAGGGGTTCTAGGATGACTGTAGTTACTCATACCACACCCACTATCACCGCTCTCCTCTCGGCTGTGGAAGTTAGAGGTATTACCACTGCTGAGGAAAGGATCTAGGCCTGTAGTACTGACAGCATTACCATCACTGCCATTACTCACAGTAGCTGGGTCCAAGTCACGCCGCAGTTGCATCTCCTGTAGAAAATATGCAATCCCCAAAATAACTCTGGTTTGAAGTATTTGAATGAGTCAGTTTGGTGATTCCATCTGGAGGTGGGCACATCAAGCTTTGAAAAATGTCATTGGGCACTGTCAATCCACAACTGTGGACGGTGTATTCACCAATGAAATTAAGAAAACTTCTTCATCAAGTATTCATTTTTTTGTCTTCAATTCTCAACTCAAATGCACAAGCTCAGTGTGAACTATACCTCCATCTTTTTTGATGAATTGCAAATTATAGGTTGGTTGCCATTGCCCTTTTCCAAAAAATGTAAATTTCTAATAAATAATATGTAATGTGTGGATGCATAGTTGGCATACACAACTGACTTTCTTTTCTTGTTGAAAATGATTCATGATTCACAACATCCAATGGGATATCAAACAGAAAACGTTATGTTACCTAAAGAAGGCCCCCACGGGATATATTAAATTCAAACACAACTGGGAAGCAATTTGTATGTTAAATAATGACATCGCTACATAGAAGTACATGTACAGTCCATGCAACTAAAAGGTTAATGTGGTCATCAAGCCAGAGTCATTTCATATGCATAGCAGACACCCAATGATGACAAATGAGGTTGGAAAGATAAATAAATCCTATCTTCCAGACTAAGGTTAGTATTTGCAATTTCAAATTCATCACATTATATTTAGAATATTATAACAACTCATGTTTCATCACGGCTGATTATCTGACATGATAAGCCAATTACTGGTACATGT
>NW_019091454.1:117664-159829 GCF_001949145.1 Acanthaster planci
CTGCGCGTCATGAATATGCAATTACTGGTATTCAGTTTTGTGATTGGTGGTTGTGACATGTACTCAATCGACATGGTCATGGCGCATGGCACGTACGTGTATGTCCATTTACGCCGCGTGTACGTATACGTAGACGTGTACACATGTATGATGTACATGTACAATGTGTGCATGTACAGTGCGTGTGTGCACTGGTAGCGCGCGGCAAGACAGCATCGTTCGAGCGAACAAATGATTCAGATTTTTAAATAGACCTCATCATTGTATAAGAATATCAAAGAATTTCAGACCAGCAGCCTATGTTTATGAGGCAAACATTGTCAAAATTCTTTCATTTGATTTACCGTACAAATTACTTTAACATCAACCTTCCACCTGTCACCTTTTCATTTGAACTTAACATAAAATTTTGCTTGGAAACCTGTAAAAGAAAGGAGGGAAAACAGAGGTTCGCATTTATGTAAAATGTTATATCATTTTGAGCCTTCTCTGTCTCTTCTGACAGACTGTGAATAAAGCAACCCATTTTCAACTGTTAACCACCTACTTGTCTGTGTGGTTATTGCTTGATTGAAATCTATAATTAATCTCATCACTCATCATGTAAACAATACGCACCATGTGCACGCTGTTATTTATGAAGTTGAAGTCGGCAACCTACAGACAAAAAATTACCTTAAACATTAAGGGGGAAGGATGCGGACCAGTGAAAATGCTGGCGGACTAGTGAAAAAAGTCTACATTACTGGTCCGGATGGCCAGTGAAAAAAAAAGTTAAGGGAAAACCCTGTAAACACTTTATAAGGTAGTCAACAAATGTGGTAACTACATGTACCTTTGCATTTTAGGCATCAGAAGTTATTGAGATTGGAAAAATGGGAGGTTAAATGTCTCGAAACTACAGATTTTGTTACCAGAACAGGCTTCGCCACAGAGCCCGAAAACGAACAGCCATGTTGCACAAGGGCTGCTCGGTTGAGACCATACCATTATCCTAAGGGGTGACAGTGAGATGGTGACGTATATGTACATATAACCTCCTTTTAAGAAAGAAACTTTAACTTCAAACCAATCGAAATTCTCCTTTAGCCAATTATTTGCGGTTTTATGTCTATTTTATCATTTATTAATGTGTTTGGGTGTACCAAAGGTGAATTGGTAGCTTTTATTTTTACCCGTTCATAGTGACTCCTCCAACAGCTAAACACACACGTAAGTTAACATTAACCCATTAACAGTTGCAGTATTTAAATAAGGTGTACTGTGCTTTCCAGATGATCTTTGAGATTTTGCAAATTGTGCACACTGCCTTCCAAGGAAACACAAAATAGGATTTTCATTGTATAATTTCTGTACAAAAATATAAATTGTTATCGAAAGAAAGACGGTTAGTGATATTTTAACTTAGCTGTTGGTTTCTGGGGCAAGTAGGAGAAAATACTGCAAAGGTTTTGGTAAGCCACTCTACCCATGGAATTCTACCTTCATGAACACAAATCTTCACAAAGGGTATGACATAAACTAAGGTACCGTACCAGCTTGCTGGGCTGCAAGGTATGCGTGATTGCAGAAGGCGTGTGATATTGTATTTCACTTTAAAAAGCATGGTTTTTCGACCATGCCAACAACGTGTGTTTCTTCTGCATTCCGCAGAGCCACAAATGATGGTGTCATTGGTGTGAGCCGGCATGTACCGTATGTTTCCCACTAATATAAACTTCTGGAGAATTGGACTGCTAAAATCAAGACTGCTACAGTGAAGCAGTCCAGTCACTGAGCAGCAACCACTTACAGTCATCATACTTTGAATCTGGATTAAATAGCAACAAAGATATGACATGTTCTTCATAAAATGGACCAAAATGCAACTCCACATGTCATTTTTCAAAACTTCTAAAAGAGTGACTTTGATCACGTAAAATACAAAGTAGCACCTTCAGATTTATAATAATGATTATATGGGGATAATTAGGCATAATATGTACTTACGGTGGACATTTGGTTGGCTACCAGTGCAAATCAAATGGAGTTGAATTCATTTAAAATTTTACATCAAAGTGTTTACACCAGAGGACTTGATTTCAAAACTTCTCTCAACAAGGAGAATTCAGTATATTTTTCGACTGATGTATTTTAAAGCACCAAAGAAATAACTTTTTAAAAATAAAAGCCACGAAAAAAAGAGCACAAAATTGACGGAAAATGATGAGAAAAGTTTGGCTCTCTTCATTCTCTTATCGTTTATAATCACTCTCGCTATACCAACGTATCTACCAGGTCTTTCGACCACCAAAAATTATCTTCAGTTTGGCTGCATCAACAATTTATAATGAGTACAATATGTTCCTTGCAAACGTCATATTTGACAGAATTTTGATGACGTTCGAGAACTTTGACAGAAACTGCATGATGTTCGAGAATGCTGAAAATGCTGTGACATGTAGTGCTTGAAAATTCCATGTGCAATTTTCATTTTGCCGGTTATTTTGGAGATAATTTCGCTGAAAATAAAATTAAAATTAACAACTCTGAGCATTAGATTTTCATCATGAATTGTATTTTATGTCTTGAATGTCATTTTTTTGCAAACGTTCTTCAGAATGATAGATTTTCTTTTGAGAAAAATTGTTCCAAAGAGAAAAATCGTGGAGCGTCGCCATTCCGTGAGGGGCTCATGAATATCGAAAACGAGGGCGCACTATCTTGGTTGATGTCAAAAGTCAAACAGGCCACAATGCAGCCAAATGTTTCCCTAACGTCACCGCGAGAGATTGATGGAAGACGCAAAATGGCCACGATCGGTATTTTGAACTGCGGTTTTCGGGAACATACTTGAAGAAAATGTGATCGGTCCAGTCGTAAAAGGATGATGGTTTGGCGGTGCTTTTTTGCACTCTTTTTCAAAGCTTGTGTTGTACACCAATATATGGATTTTACTCACTTTTTTGCAGTTGATTTTTTTTTTACACTTGCATTACATTTTTGAAAGAATCAAATGACATTCAGGACTGCCGACTTATGGACCCCATTAATTGTGCGAGGTACTTTTAAATTTTGTGATTATGGTTTTAATATGTGTAAATACTATCACCTTTCACCACATATACATGTGTAAATCTGTGTAAAATAACCTCAGGGATTATCACTCCTTAGTAAATTCTATTGGCTCGGATTTTAACAGGGAGTTCATGTCCCTCAAAATTGTTAACGTTTGCGACTTTAATTAACTCCAATTAAGTTGAAAGGTTGACACGGTCATCATTGTTCCAGATATCAGCCATGACTTCCCTCATTACATCAAACATTGAAAATTAATTCACTGCTGTTCACTTCAGCAAAAATGAACAACAAAGTTGAACATTATCTAATGGTCCATATTTTGAGGAACCTGCCATATGCAAAGACTGATGCCATTCCTACCTGATTCCCCTCTGCAAGGAAAGGAAAGTAGCTGGACAAACTGACCAAGCACCCAGATACAAGAGGAGCATTCGCTATGCCCTGCTGGCCCAGCGAAAACAAGTGCATCCACATATAGTTTCAAGCAGTACCAATCGTCTCGCGCTTAGATGTCATTTCACGAGTCCAGACTATTGAATCGGCTCATGAATTTCAGTACCTCAGTCAGTGTCAAAGAATTTGAACAGTAACGTAATCATGACAAATTTTGTCTTTCCTGTTCCTTTAAATGCTAATACTGTAGTTTATGCTAGAACTGTATGTACATGTACTACCGGTACTTAGACTTGACAGACTAGCTCTGATTCAGAATTGACTGGTCCTTACACAGATGTTCAGGAGGTACCATACATGTACATGTACAGTGTACATGCGTCAGCTTTACTCTTTCCAAACAAGGTGCTTTTTTCATAGTATCGAATAAACATTTCCTTCTTCTCAAGAGTGGCTCATCAAATCCATCACAGATTTCCTTTGGTCTGTTGGTTAGGCTTGAAACCACGAACCCTTGCTTACTATTACAGATGACTCTACCTTCCTACTTGAACATGATGTACATGTACATGTAGGCCAGAGGCTGAGCCATCCTCTGACCTGGATATGCAACAAACTCACAAGTGTATGCATTATGCCTGAATATGGAGTTGTATTTTACAGTCAATTACCGGTATGTATGTGAAGGTGATTAAGCAACATCTGTAAGAGTGAAGTATGGTACATATACATTAACAATGCACATGGGTAAATCATTTGATAAAGCCAAAAAAAAATAGTGCTGCTTCCGATTTCCTGACCGACCCTAATTTTTTGGCGCAACCCTAAAATTTATATGGGTATTAAAGTTAGAAAACCAAATTTAATTTTTTTCAATCATTAAAAACCCTGTCTTTTTTCTTCACGAAACACCTCTAAACAACTTTTTTTGCACATCAAAATGTTTGTATTTATATTCCTACTTATATTTACAAGTTTTCAAAAGAAACTTTGATTATTATCACAAGTTTCCTTCACGTTTCACTACTGTAGTGGTGAAAACACTTGCACAATCCTCAGTGCAATGAAGTAATGCTACACTGGTTACCACCGTGCCATCAATAAAGACGGCATAATGGAAATGCAGCAACTAGCCTATGTATCCCAGCCAGAATAGTGTCGTCGACATTGCACTACACCATACACGCTAGCTGCTCTACAGCAGAGAAACGTTTGCTCCTGAACTGGTAAAAATGATATAAATGCCACAAAGAAAAAGTACCAAAGATGTGCGTGGAATTGTATGCCCATTCAATAGCAAAGCAACAGAAGTGCCACAGTATGATTTTCCTGTGATATTGAGATATGATTCTACTGTAATCCAGTCCTTGTTAGCAGCACACAAATTTCCCTGCTGGTCAGATTTGCAACCAGGTCTCCCTGATCCAGCAGTCAAATTGTTGGTCATTTGATATTTCTCTGATATAATTTAACAAAACTTTACAGAAACATGCATGTGTGCTCCTGCTATGCACACAATCTATAGCAAGTATATTTTGAAGAACTAAAGAGCTATAAGATTACATACAGCATCTCTACTGGGAGAGGCTACCAATTTATTTTAAAGACACAAATACAGATATTTGTGTCCATGATCAAATACATTCAACATCATAAATTCTGAGGAAGGACTGCAGGATTAATGGTCCCTCAGTGTCAATTGACTTGTATTTATATTTTGCTCTTTGTTGCAAAGAACAAGCAGAAGAAGCCTACGGCTCAAGACCTACTATTCCACACTATTAATCTCTCTTCATCAAACCATATTGTGATTGTATGTAAGAAGCAGATGACATCAATGTAGTAGTCATGCGGCCAGTCCAACATTCAGAAATCAACACACTTGGCATCCTGCCTCACTTTGCTGCATTACAAACTAACCTGCTGCAGTATTTCCTGCTGTCGTCGTTGAAGACATTCTCTTTCCATCTGCAGACGCTGCAACCGCAGCTGCTGCTGCCGCTGCTGTAGTGATATATCAGGCCCAGGAACCTTGCTTGCCTGCTGTGCTGGAGTAGGTGATATAGCCATAGTTTGCTGAGCTGGTTGCTGTGCTGTTTGCTGTGTATTCTGCAGGGCTGCTGCAGCTGCCTGTACTGTTCCTGGAGCTCGCATAGCTTGAACGGAATAACAAATGTTAACACTGAACTAGTACCATCTTAATGACTGATGATGACGAACTCATGGACAAAATGGCTACATCTGGCAGTGAAACCCGATGGCTGTGTTTAAGCAGTGTCTTTTGTTATTTTGTGGCTATTTAAGTGACCTTTGAATTATGTTTTATAAATCAATGAAATTTCACTAGAGACATTTGAAAATACAGAAATTTATGTGAACACTAAACAGCCACTTTGTGCATGCTAAATCCAAATGCTGATTGACTGGACGATATGATCCTAAAGCTGCAAGTAGCACTCTCAAAGTAGCAACATTAATCTACAATACGTGTATGCATGCTGTCAGTGTTAGAATAATGAGAATTACCAATTCTTGGGTCCAGCCAAGTTGTGGTCCTCTCCAGGTGGTTGATGAAATATACCTCCCCTTCAGGAGTGGTTGCCTGTTCCCAGTTAGGTGGTAGAGGTCCCAAGTCCTGCATAGCAGGCAATGGTTGCTGACTACCAGTAGGTGGTGGTGGTGTCATGGTGTTGATCTGTGCAGTCAATGTCGGTGGTGGGTTTGGGGCGACAGAATTCACCTTGTTGAGCTGGGAAGTGCTCAGTGTCTTCCGTGGGTCCTGCCATGTAGTGGTATGTCTGTTGTGACTGTTGACAAATATGAAAACATGCAGTGTTATATTTTGGTATTAAAATAGAACACTGATATATCTATGTAACAAAAATTGCTATAATAAATATTTATAACACCTACAGGCTCCCAAAATGTGAACATTTGCAGAGTAGCAGAACATCATCAAATTCTGCTAATGCAGAACAGGATTAAAAGTTTCTGTATGTAATTTTACAAATTCGTTCAATTATGTATATAGCAATACATCAAACGATACCGGTACCTGACAACTGCCGTATAAAAAGGAACCCACAGGCATGTATTGCAGACAACTTTTTGCAGAACCCATCATGTTCACTACAGCAAATGCACAACTTGTCTTCGATGTATCTCTAGGTTTGTTTATGAAAACTGTTTGCTGGAATGAGGCTGTTTCTAATTGAATTTGATACAGGTATATGTTAACAGGAATGATGTTAAATTCACATCTTATAAAAAAAATACACATTAGCTGAACATGTACATGTAGCTGAACAAAGTCATATGAGCATGTACATTGTACATACATGTACATTGTACATACATGTACATTGTACATACATGTACATACATGTACATTGTACATACATGTACATACATGTACATTGTACATACATGTACATTGTACATACATGTACATACATGTACATTGTACATACATGTACATTGTACATACATGTACATTGTACATACATGTACATACATGTACATCATTTCATATTTGAAAAAAAAAACAATTAATTTCACACAGCCTGAGACTTGAGGCTGCTTTCTTTGAATTAACTGCTACCTGTTCAATAATAGTACATGGCATGACATGGCACTGCATAGCATGGAATGAAATTCAAATTATAATCATTGAAAAGTTAACATCTAAAAGCAGTATTGATAGGGAACGTGTACTGTACGTGTGTTAGTCATGACATACAAACAATGGACTTTGTGCCTTGGGTTTCTGCTTCCGGTTCCAATTCACAGGAGTGACCTATATTGTACAAACAGTGAAATAAGTTTCGGTGCCTATTGTCAGTCCGGTAAAGTTTGCATTTACACGCAAAAAACAAATTTCTAGGAAAAGCCCTCCAGATCAGCCCACGTCACATAGATGCAGACACGTACACATACATTCATGACATACTGTATACCAGTGAACTAGTACCCCATTAAAATAGACAAATGCACCCAGCCTCATTGTTGCAGTCATCCAATGTAACATAAAGCAAAGCATGCCAATCTACATGTACATGTACAAGTACATGTACTATCTCACTATATAGTTACATGTAGATACATGTACAGCATGTGCAAACACAGTGAAGCTGTTGAAATTGGTAGCTACCACTACATGTACAAATGTACGTACGCTAGCAAGGCCAACACTTCATGAATTCTAGTAGTCCTGCATAAGTTACACAGTCCTCTCCTGGCTCACAGAAAGCTGCTACATGTACATGTATGCATGTTTGCCAAGTTCCTTATGGTTTCATGGTTCCAACAAGCAGGCGTTTAATATACGGTATATGGCATGTTCTTCATAAAATGGACCAAAATGTAGCTCCACAAGTCATTTTTCAAAACTTCTAACAGAGTGACTTTGATCACATAAAATACAAATTAGCACCTTCAGACTTATAAAAATGATTATATGGAGATACTGGTTATTAGGCATGATATGTACTTACGGTGGACATTTGGTTGGCTACCAGTGCAAATCAAATGGAGTTGAATTCATTTAATAAAACAATTTATGTCACAGTGTCTGCACCAGAGAACTTGATTTCAAAACTTCTCTTAACAAGAAGGAGAATTCAGTACAGTCGACTCTCGTTAATACGAGGGTCTTGGGACTTTCTAAATTAGCTCCTATTATCCGGACCTCATCTTACACAAAAGCTGCTGTCCCGCTTGTTGCATGTGTAACCGATCAACCGCATTGTTACGTGTACATACTTGTAGACCTATGTGTACTTTATATGCATGCACATGTGGTTTGGAATTTAATTTCAAAACAGTTTATGTTTATGAAAGTGAGAAGTAACTGTACTTTTTAAGAATAAAGACTTGAAATAAAGAACAATAACATAATACAAGAACAGAGAAACCGGTCAAGTCGAGTTGGAGGATGCATGGTTAGAGTGATGCCGTTTTACGTCCCCAGCATGCCGCGATGAGATCGTCATACAATGCACGCAAGTATGTAAGTACATTAACATTTCAGGTAGTAACCAACATCGGTGCTGCGCTTGTTGCACAAAAAGGGCAGGAACCAGTTATTGGTGGTGTGGATCAGCCAGTAGAGGGCGAATAAATTATGGAGTATTGTACGTTTTAATTTGAAACAGCGTGGGGTTTGGTGAGAAATTAAGTGAGGGATGCGCTTTTTTTCTTCCAATTACAGAAGTGCCTTTCTGAATTCAATGGACTGACTGATTGACAAGTTGCCTTCAAAACCACTTGTGCTAATTAGACGGGTAACAATACATTTGCATGCATCTGGGGGGCCCCAAATATACTCGTCTTAACCGGAGTCTCGTCTTAACCTAGCTCGTATTACTGAGAGTCGACTGTATATTTTTCAACTGACGTATTCTAAAGGACCTAATAAATAACTTTAAAAAAAAAAGCCATGAAAAAAACAGCACAAAATTGACGGAAAATGAGAAAGGTTTGCCTCTCTTCATTCTCTTACCGTTTATAATCACTCTCGCTATACCAGCATATCTACCAGGTCTTATACCTTTCAACTACCTAAAATAATCTTTAAGTTTGGCTGCATCAAAAATGTATAATGAGTACAATATGTTCGTTGCGAACGTCATATTTGAAGGAATTTTGACCAAAAATGCATGATGTTTGAGAATGCCAAAAATGCTGTCACATGTAGTGCTTGAAAATTCCATGCACGATGTACATTTTGCCGCTTATTTTGGAGATATCCCTGCTAAAAATTAAATTAAAATTAACAAGTCCGAGTATTAGGTTTGCATCATGAATCGTAGTTTATGTCTAGGACGTCATTTTTTTACAAACGTCATTCAGCATGACAGATTTTCTTTTGAGAAACCTTGGCACGAAAAGAAAAGTCCCAGAGCGTCGCCATTCTGTGGACGGGCTCATGAATATCGCATGAAAAAGAGGGCACACTAATGGGTTGATGTCAAAGGTCAAACAGCCCACGATGCAGCAAAATGTTTCTCCAACATCATGAGATATTGACAGAAGCCGCAAAATCGCCACTATCGGTATTTTTGACTGTGGTCCAGTCATAAAAGGATGAGGGTTTGGGGGTGCTTTTGGAACTTTTTTTGAAGCTTGTGTTGTACATCGATTTTGATTTCACTCACTGCTTTTTGCAGTCAATTTTTTGACAGAATCGAATGACGTTCACGACTGCCGACTTCGGAACCCAATTACTTGGGAGAGGTATTTTTAATTTTGTGATTATGTTTTTATACATGTATGTGTGAATATTATCACCTTTCACCACATATAAATCTGTGTAAAACATCCGCAGGTATTATCACTTCCCAGTAACTTTTATTGGCTAGGATTTCAACAGGTTGTTTATGTCATCAAAAATGCTGACGTTCAAGACTTAAATTAATCAACTTCGATTCAGTTGAAAGATGGGCATGATCATCATTGTTCAGATATCAGCCATGACTTCCCTCATTTATCAGTCATTAGGAATTTATTCACTGCTGTTCACTTCAGAAAAAATAAAGCCCCAAAGTTGAACATTATCTAATGGTCCATATTTTGAGGAACCTGCCTTTTACAAATGATCAACTCCGATTTACAGTCATTATAACTAAGAATAAAATCACAAATAATGACCATCTCCTTTATAATTTGATGAAACATTTAAAGATTAATGCTAGTGAGTACAAATGAAGGACAAATGTAGGTCCCGCCCATCACTATATATGTACTGTACGTACGAACTTGCGTATGTACATGTATATGTACCGGTACAAAGGAAAAGCACTATATAAAAGCTCTTTGGATGCACTATCAGAAGTCTTTAGTCTACATGTATCTTGTGCATGTTGTTCAAGCAAGAAGTTTGTAACAAGGTACATGTACATACCAGTACATGTATACATGTATAAATTCACATCCAAGGGTACAGTACTTCTCTGCTCATGGTAGTTGCCAAAGGGCACAGTGAAAGACATTGACGAGGCCCTACATGTACATACAGTTGAAAGCTGTCTATGGTCATTCACAAGCTCCTACAGTACAGTACCAGTATGTCTAGAATAACTTATGGTTCACGTCCAATATTTTGACTCTCCTGGAGGCAACAACCACAAATCATGCCAAAAATAGAACTTTCACTGGTAAGGTACATGTACTCTGATGTACATCCTGTGACAAACATACTTTTCATTCAATAAAATAGTTTACCCAACTTTATCTGAATAGCTACATGTACATATATAATCTAAAAAAGTATGATAAATGTACTACATGTGACACCACATCGGATGTTACCTTCTCCTATGGACTCTGCTCACAGACTCGCGAGTCCTGAGCGCGCCTGCAGACAACTTGGACAACCTTCATAAATCTTCATTTGCAAAGCCAAGCCATGACAAGCAGGCCCTACATGTACATGTATGTAAGTATACATGTACATGTAAAGCATGCCAGTACTCTCAATATGCTTTCACTTCAAATCTGACCTTGTGAGAGTTACATGTACTTGTTGTACATTCACATACCTCTATCTTTGTCCCCACCCTTGGGTGATTTTTCTCACTGAGATTTATCAAACAAGGTTGTTAAAATCACTATTTAAGAAAATTACAATTAATTGGATTGATTCCTTTCAATTAGATTTTTTTTACTTTAAATCAAATTTTTTTTTACTTGTACTGTATCTTTGTATGAGCAGCCAAAAAGTTTTGGTCCTCAAGTTTTACCTTATGCGCATTAAATTATTCAGAACACATCTCATCATTGACCACTGTTGGAACCTACCAGTTCCGATACCACGATTATACTGTAGGTATATTTAAGTTTTATTATCTGACATTAAGTGCTGTTTTAGTCTATAAACTAGTCCCCAATGTTCTTTCCACAAATCTTGCATATTGCGCGACTTCCATTTTTCACTGGCATTTCTAATTTTCTCTCAAGCCATGTCGAATCTTACTTTCAGCAACACATCTTTTACAAATCTAATGCAAAGCTTCAAGTTTTATACATTCCTGTGCACATGCTTTTTTTGGCTGCCTTTTATTTTGAAGGCCGAACAGAATATGAAATACCCTAAGTACATGAATCAAATCAATGTCCACATTTACACACATCATATGCATATCATGCATGAACTTTGCACACGCACAGTGAAGAGAATTTATCTCAACACGGGCATTTCACAAGAGTGTACCTCCAAGAAGTTGCAAAGCGTTGGCCAGTCGCAATGCGCCAAATCTGTCAACCCAGTGGGAAAGGGTTGACAGATTTTGCGCATTGTGATTGGCAAACTCTTACAAACTCTTGGAGGTGCACTATTGCGAATTTTTTATTTTCCAGTCAGCCATCTTGAATTGAAAGCGAGGCAAGCTCCGTATAAACTTTAAGATGATGCAACTGGGCAAATTACAAATTGCCATCCTTCCAATGGGTAATTCAAACATTCGTATTATCTTTACTTTCCGGATGAAAAAAAATTCAACACGAGGCTATACATGTACATCTACCTTTAATTGTAACAAAACAGTTAGGCTCCTTCCTGTTTCAGAGTATTCATTAATGGCTGTGGATTTGGAGAACATTGATCCAAAATGGCCGTCCTGTCCATAATATACCGGTACATACGTAACTGCAGCACATTATATGTAAATACCCAAATGAGCTAATTATGGTTATGATTACACGTTTTAGATGAACCTGTCTTCCTTTCAAAAATTCAACAAAAAGATTTCTTAGTTTTTATTTTACATAACTTTGAATGACACATGTGTGTTATATTTATTCAAGTAATTTAAATCATGATTAAATCAAATTGCCAAATAATTAAATCAATTGATTTCAATAAAACTTCCCAGCTATTCAAGCACTCCACATCGGCCAGTCAAGTTCATGCTGGCCAGCTACAGAGTATTGAAATAGTACTACATGTAAGTTCAATTACTGATCCATCCTCCTCATAGAAAATTTGTAAGTCATTTTCACGGTGAAAGAAAAATCCCTTCATAGGCCTACTTACAGCAAAGACAATTCAGCATTCTTCTCCTTTCTAACACAGATGAGACTTTGACCTTTTCAACCTTAATTCACGAACTGCTTGGATATGTTGGAGAAACCCTGACCACAAACCAAATTTGACCTCCAGATCAAGCATGTCTACATGTACATGTATTTCAAGTTACAACACAGACAATACCCAGTACTTCCATAACATCAATCTGGCTTCCACGATTTGAAGTGTTGGCTTTTAAGATCTGAATTCAATAGGATTCTCAAGGGTACTAAGGCCAACATGTATTGTACATGTAATGTTTACACATGTACACCTACATGTACATGTACACCAGAAACTTGACAACTAAATATCACCGAGTCAAGTTCCTGGGAAGGCAAGGGCAGAAGACATGGATCTGAATACCAGCATGCATAAATGGAACCACAAGGCCAACACAAGATTCTCTCCTGACCCTGTGATTGTAACAATTGGACACAAATGTACCAGAGAAAAACCTACATGTATATAACAGTTTTATATTCTCATGTACATGTATTAAGCAGAGCAAAGGTGTACATGTACATGTAATAAAAATCAATGATTTAGAACATGTATGAAAGCCTCCTTCAATTCGGAGAGCAGCTTGCTTTCCAGCCTGGGAGTGTAGCTAGCACCCTTAATTCCAACTCAGCCACATCCAGTGTCATCTTGAGGTACATGTATCCCTTATCCAACTGACAGCTACAACGTACAACGTACATGTAGCAAAGTTAATCGTGCAGCTTTATCTTTGAAAAGCCATTGAAACACAAAAAGAAATTACATTTAGGAAAGAACACTTCTGGCTTTACAGCCTCACCATAATACTAATAGAGAACATTTCATTCAACAAATTGTACAGATCATACATGTACATGTACGTACATGATGTACAATTACATGTACATGATGATCCCATACATGTACGTACATGATGTACAATTACATGTACATGTTGATCCCATACATGTATGTACATGTACTATACACTTGTAAGTGCTTGCATTTACTTTCTGTAACAATAACCTTGTTCCAACACATGTAGTCTCAATTGTATTAACCACTTCAAATACCAGGATATCCTGATTATACCTGTTGCAGGAAGTCATAAGATGTTATCCAATCAATGCAATGATGGATAAATACCGGCACCTATATGACTATGCACAATGTGCATACGGTACATTACATGTTCAGAAACTTGCATGTAAGTATACCTGGTACATATACACTGTTCACGTGTACATCAATCAGTTCAGGAACTATCCATTCACTGAAATGAAAGCTCAAAGAGGAAAGTCTAGCTACCGCTACATGTAATGCAAATATACATGTGGTACTAAGGTATTTTCAATTTTCACAAATTTATCTTGAGATCTCAATGCTACAGCAGGTACATGTATTTGTAGCAATCCAAGAAAGCAGGTTTTTACATGTACACAGGTACCGGTACAGTGCAAGTTTGTACCTGTACATGTAAAACATCTCTCGTTCAAACACGAACGTGTATTGGCTGGTTCAAATGGACCGATAAGGACAATGTCGTTTCTCTATGGTTGGACCATTCACCCAATGCAAGTACCGATTGTGGTACACAGGACATTTTCCCTCGGTTCTACACATGATCATACATATAGGCCTTGTCAAGTCAGTTTTTGAAAAAAGGCACTGAGGCCAAAAACAAAACACAGTTCTGCTTCCGATTACATGCCTCCCCAAGATAGGGTCAGTACGTGTAGGTTGGACAAATTTTTGTGCTCATTGAATGGCATGAATGGGGATGAAAGCTTCCACAAACACACCTTAATCAATGTAAGAAGTATCTGCAGTGGACAAATCTCCACAATTGCAGACATTCACACCACTATGCCCAACACTAGTCAGGTAATCATGACAGCAAACTGGCAAACAATGTCCGTATATCGAGTGGTAATAGTGCGTTATGCATGCAGCTAGGGCGGGAAGTAAACCTCATGAAACGACAGAAAATTTTGAGGAAACACGCTCACTTCAACATCTCGACCTTTTCAAACACTAGCAAAACAACCTCAAATTAAATTCATGAGCACAGAAAATACATATATAGACAAGACATCAAATTCTGTGAATTAACTTGCAGAGATCTTTTGGCAACATCAATGTTTTTACAACGTGCAACTATATGTATACAGCTGTTTGTATTGTTTGTAAAAATGCTATTTCAGCTAGAATTCATAGACAGGTTGCTGCATTTCCATCATGGCTTCTTTTGCATGGGCATGGCCCGGGTATTTGCGTGCACTTGACAATTTTTCAGCCAATTTTGAAGACAGAAGTTCTAATTCATTTGATTAGCTGTAAACGTGTATATACGAAAAAGTACTGGTGAAGTGACCTATCGCCCTGCAAATTGTTGCTGATTTTTTTGGCTCCAGTGATTTCAACAAACTCAAATGTCGAAGTGTAAACTACAAATCTGGCCTACTCCAGAAAGTTTGAGAAGAAATATATTTTACCTTTCAAATAGAACTTGTCTTAGAATGCGAACTGAAGAACAGCACAAAAAAGACAGTAGGTTTTAAATTCAAACGATCCAGAATTTAAGATCTGGAACTAGAAAAACGACGATCAAGTGTCGTGACTTTATTTGCACGTAGATGTTGTGGAATCCTGTCCTCCTAAAAAAACTCAACTTGACCGTTTTTGTAGAAATAAGTATTACAGAAATAATTCCTATTGTCCTGAAATTGCATCTGTTTCCTAAATCAGAACCAGCACTATTAGTATTTAACTGACACAGACAAACCTCGATCCCAAGGACATGAAGGAGAAGCACAATTTAAAACTAACATGACTGACAAACGCTTAGCATGCGATATGCTTGGCATGGAACTTTGCCATGTTTGGAAGGCTAAGAAGCCATACCCCAATTAGACTGCTCGTTTTTCGCTATTTCTAAGTTTTCCAGAGCAACATCTCTCTCCAATCCATCAAACTGTTTCAACTGCTCGCAACATATCACATATTTTCACCAACTTACATGTATCTCTATAAACTGTGAAATTTTTCCTGATTCTTTTTAAACACGGCAAACGCCTGTTTGCTCATGCCAGCGCCATGTTCACTTGTCCCCAGGTGCAACGGTGGTATTTCATGAGCTCAAATTAATAAAGGATTGAGGTTGGAGTGAAAAAGGGCGAACAAAACACAAGCACTTTCGCATTTTTATACCCTTATTTTTCACATTAAAGAGCAAAATATCCGGATGACAACAGACAAAATATTGATTCATAGTATGTAAGGTGTCTATTAGAGCAAAAAGTAAGTTGCTACTCAAAACTCTCAACGAAACTGCAAGCTATGATTTAAGGCCCACGGTCTAAATGCAAAAGGAGGCGTTTTCTGAAGACAAAAAAGACACACGATTTATTTCTGTACTTTTGAAATGTTTTAAAAATCAGTTTTTTTTAACTTGCCGACAAATTTTTTGGGTAGCATAAAAATTAGGGTCAGTCAGGAAACCAGAAGCAGAATTATTATTTTTGGGGGGGCCTTAACAGGATCCACAGTATGACCAGACTACTCATCGGAAGTGCATCTTTATGCTTGAGGGACATCACACTTTACACCAGTACACCAATACCACACAGTGGAGGTCATCATGGCCATTGTAAAAGTCCAACCTTAACTTCATTAACAAAAGATGGGTGTGTTCACCAGTTTGTGGAATTGTGGTCTTGACCTGCTGTTTACTCGAAACAAGACAATCACCTTTGATGACATTTCATCTAAAATGCACTGTTTATGCCACATACATGTACATGCAAGTACATGTACATGTACCGATGATTAAAACTCAACCATAACGCTGCTACGTTACCTCCCCTTCCACAAAATCTGAGCAAGTTCATACGTCATCTGAGAGTAGGGTTGGCATAATGGTTCTAGGGAGTTGGGTTAGCATAGTACACAGATTTCTTTCCTCACCTTCCACCTCTGCGGTCTGGGTTCGATTCCGGGCTTGGTCCATATGCCGATTGGGTCGTCAGTCCCTACCTGATTTCATGGGTTTTACCCAGAATATTCCTCTGGGGTTTTCATCCCACCTCTAAAACTGTTACTGCAAGCTGCAATGCCTAGAGCACTTTTGAGGAATCATTGGTATCATTACCAGAAATAAATAATACTAATAATCGTAACTGAACATGACAATGTATTGAATGTACACATGTACATTGTACATGTACAATGTACATGTAACATTTGCAGACTTGATACCTAATTCTCCACATCAGGATTTTCTTTGCCAGTGCATGGAGGACTTGTAAACACATCACAGTAATATCTGTACAATGTACATGTACATGTATGCAATACCAAGTGATATTTATTCCTATCCCAAAGTTTCAATTATGCCTATGGCTTTTGAACTCAACAAAAAGGCTCAAACTAGTTCAAAGTCTTTGTGTAAGAGTACACAAAAATGGCCAAGTCAAACTTAATAACAGACTTTAGCCATAGGACATGTATCTTGTTTATAAAAGTTAATATTTATAGCTGAAAATAATTCCAAACCTGAGACAATGTGGCCTTGAAAGAATACCAGTGTCAGCAGTGTCAATGAGAATACTGCTGGGTTTATGAATATTCACCAGACTCTATGAACCTTGTAAACAGCCTGATATTGCTAAGAAGGTTAGAGTAACTGTTTCCAGTGCTATATATGTACATGTGTACAAGTATTTCAAATTATGCACACACTACCTGTAGCATATTCACAATTTACAATGTACAAGGAAATATCATCATTAGCCATGTTAACTCTTGCAAGTATTTCAGCTTTTCTCAGTTTTCTGATCTGCACAACTTAACTCAACATTTTTCTCAATGAAGGTACAATAACCAGCATATGGTATTTGTTCAAAACATTAAATGAATACATACTTGTTATCTGGCTTTGGGGTTGACAGTAAAAATCTTCCCTTGTCACTGAAAAACAATCAGATATAGCATACTCCACTGTCAAAATTCAAATTGTAATTTGTATGACCCAATCACCGAATAAATGCACTGAAACAAATTATACAAATTCATTTGGGCTAATGGACAACATGAGCACAGTGAAAAGAGTACAAAATGTTTGCCAAATGTAATAACAATGAAACACATTTTTTTTCAAGTTAAAGTTAGCCATGTCATGAATAGTGATGCATGTACATACCTGCACCTTTTGCTATGCATGAATTGAAGTTGATTTTTTAAATAAGCCTTAAAACAATCCTTCCCGAGTAAAATACACA
Source organism: Acanthaster planci (assembly GCF_001949145.1). The sequence goes on from NW_019091454.1 coordinate 135,443, forward strand.
CTACTGTTTTGGTAACCATTTGTAGACTGTATTATTTTTGGCCTAAAACAACATTTTTGAAAGCCCAAGATGTGCGTAGCGGCCAACTTTTGAAATCAAACCAAGCACAGCATATACTGACAGCCATCGGAACAACTTCTCAATACCAGTGTCTTTTGTAACACTTGAAGCCCCTGCTCCTAAGCGATATTTGGTCACTTATTCTTGTAATGGAGAAATTCATTCATTAAGGAAATCTGGACTTTCAGAATGGTACAAGTTATGCCAGACTGTGATATACATACATGTACAAATGTACATGTATTTGGCACAAATTTGTTTAGTTTTAACATTTAGAAAGCATGCTTAAATTGAGATGGATGAAAAGGATGTATTATTAATGTTGATGTACAAGTACATGTATGTATGATTACAAATATGTGCAACTTATATTTTTTGTTTATAAGCACCATGGTTGAGGGTGTTTTGTATGTTCTGACTCCTTTGTGGGTAAGTTGCCATCTTCTTTTTTACTGAAATAAAAATTGCGGAAGTCAGACTTGATTACAACATGCTCCCTGCAAATATTTACATGTACATGTAAGTGCATTATTAATTTACTACAAACCAAAGAAAAACTACACCAAATTAGACAGGTATTCTGGTGTCACGCCCAACCAAAAAGATGAAGAGTGACTCACATCAACCTAACTCAATTTTGGTTTCAAACAGGTGAACTTAATTTGTATAGGGAGACAACAACACTCACAAATTTACATTTATGCACAAACCCTCATTTGTCTTGCACCAAAAGTGATTTGTCATAATTCTCTACTTACATGTACACTCAATCATCATTCAAATTTGTTGTTTCCAAATGATCTATTTTTAATTATTCCATGGACTACAATAGTCATGAATATGTACATGTGTTAATACAACTATTGATAACGCATGACCTGAGCACATGTATCAAGTTAGTGTCAAGTCACTGTGGAGAAATCAAGTACATGTACAGCACACACTGAACTGGTTCCTACCGCATAGCTGAAAAGATAACAAGAATAGATGAGTAGAGCGCCAGACTACAACTCAGGATTCCACAGTGCAGGGCCACGATCGCATGAAAGAGCAGGCAACACGGTAACTGTCCAAACTTTTTAAACAGAGTTGAAACCTATTGAAATCTCAGATGAGATTCACCAAACTTGGGTCTTCTCTCTCTGCATGAATATTCTTTTCTAATGTGTTTATTTCAATTTTAAGTCTGACGTACTTTGTAGTGGTCCTCAAGGACAATTTGTCCAATTTCGTTGTCGGCATGAACACTCGGTGGTACACGTTTGTATATGTATATGTACATGTTGCAGCCAATCCATGCACAGTCAAGTATTTTTTTGGATATACTCTCTTTGTATGTATGTTTGTGGAACAGAACATTTTCCTTCGGTTTTCTGGTTGTTCTCACTGATGTTTTTTAGCTTTTGTTTATAATATTAGGACCAAACTTTTTTATTTGGCACAAACATTCCCTGTTACACAGTACAGCCTTTAAGCTTTTGATGATAAAATAAGCTTGGAATGATGGAAGTTTTCTTTATGATTGAAATGACAAATGTCAAAAAAACCCCGAAAGTACTAACAATGATACATACATGTAGGTGAACAATATTATGTTAATTTTTAAGTGGGTACGCCTGTACATGTATACATGTTTAAGTGGGTATGCCTGTGCATGTATACATGTTTAAGTGGGTATGACTGTACATGTATACATGTTTAAGTGGGTATGCCTGTACATGTATACATGTTTAAGTGGGTATGCCTGTACATGTATACGTATACATGTTCGAATGTAGAATAACCATACACATACCAGTACATGTTGAGTTGAAAGCCCAAGAAAATGTTTAAAATGTAATTTTCAAAATACAATGAACGCTGAGGTATTATACACTGTCTATTTATTGATGAGCATAAAAAATGTCATATCATGAACTTCTGAAAGAAAGAACAAGCATGTGTAAACTATAACTGTGCACTAATGAAAAAGGAATCATGTAAGCCATGGTTTATTCCCCTACTGGTACCCAGCAAAAGCAAAATAAAGCACAAAGCCAACCCTACCAAAAAAAACAGTGGAGAAGAGGGCAGAAGTCAGTCTCATACTGCCAGAAGGGGTGAGATTGACCAATGATAAAAATAGCTGATAACAGCTGAAAAAAGGCATAAAAAAGCTAAACAGTGAAAATCTCCTATACTTTTGTCCACAGCCAGTGAGGACAAAAAGCTGAAATCCAAAACAAAAAAAGCTGAAATTAGCTAAAAAGCTGAGAAATCGCACCCCGTGCAGCCACTTTGCTTTTAACAATGACTGCCTGGGAAGATGGAGGCTTAAAACACAGCTATTACACTTATAATAACATGTTACATGTAAGTGTTAAACAGCACCCTCATAATAATAATGTCCAGTCCCCCCCCCATGCATCCGCAGAACACCAGATTAGACCAAAAAAGTGCTCAGGCAAAAAGTCATTACACAATCAATTTCGTTCTGCCATTACCAGCTTTTGATCTGCCATATTCTATAAAAGGTAGAGTTGGGGTTCCCAACCCTATTATTATTTTTGTTCAGACTGTGGGGACCGGGAAACAGTCTAACTCGGAACACATTCGAGCTGTGACTAGGGGCTGCATTCGAGCAAGCTATTTGTGTTCTGCAGGAGTATAGACCCATGGGTCAACAAGGGTATACTCCCATCGCACATACAGAAATATAATGCGCATGCACCAAACTCGGGTTGAACTGGAGGAACCGCGCGAACGCAGCCAACCACTACTGGTCCATATTGCCTAGTACCCAGGTCATGTGTCATGTCATTTCATGTGTGTGCAAGTAAAGTATACACGTGTGTTCATACATGCGTGGCACTGGGTGACATGGGCCGGTGATGAGCGATCAGCCCTGATGAATGTTGGGCATAATTAACGTAATTCTTACACAAAACTAATAATACATGTACATGTTAAATTAGACGCCATAATCCTACATATTCGGTTGACATTTTAAGAGCTGTTATTGATATGTTAGTCGGACAATTTGCTCAAGCATCTTTGATTTTGTTCGGACAAACACAGTAAGTACTCGGAAAATGTCCGATGTCCAACCCTAATTTCACACTCGGCATCCGCCGTGTTGGGCAGATGCCCTAACCTTTAACTTTATCTTGGCTAGAACCTTGTCCCAGTCCAAGGTACTGTATTTGTTACTGAGACTCTAGTCCGAGTCTGAAAAATGGGACCAAATCAGAAGAGTCAAAGTTATGTCATGCAAGTGACTGTTCCTCAGTTTGCTTTATGGTTTTGAAGTACATGTACCCCTGTTGATTGAAAAAACAGTTCTAAGACAAAATGAACTCTTTACAAACACAAATGCCCTGCCAAGCCCATGCCTAAACCCACAATTTTAATTTTTGGATTATAAACAAGATTTATCTTGATTGCTTTAGCCATTGTGACCTTTACCCTTGACCTTTTGGGCGTAAATGCAATAGGTTTGTGGGATTACCCAGAAGAATGCACAAGCCAAATTTTTCACTACATGTAAGTATTTCTCAAGTTATGCTTAAATTTCTAATGTTTTAGTCACTTTCACCTTTCAGACCCAAATGCAATAGGCTTCCTAGGATCACCTAGAGTAAGTTCAGACACAAAGCAGGCCTCCCCTACATGTATTTCTCACAATATCATGTTGACAAGTTTTCTATTGTTTTAGCCATTGTGACCTTTGATCTTTGGCCTTTTGACCCCCAATGCAATAGGCTTCCTAGGATCACCTAGAACAAATTCAGACACAAAGTAGGCCTCCCCTACATGTATTTCTCACGTTATCATGTTAACAAGGTTTCTCTTGTTTTAGCCACTGTGACTTTTGATCTTTGGCCTTTTGACCCCCAATGCAATAGGCTTCCTGGGATCACCTAGAGCAAGTTCAGACACGAAGCAGGCCTCCCCTACATGTATTTCTCACGTTATCATGTTGACAAGTTTTCTATTGTTTTAGCCATTGTGACCTTTGATCTTTGGCCTTTTGGCCCCAAATGCAATAGGCTTCTTAGGATCATTTACAGCAATTTCCAAACCAAATTTGAAGTTCATACACAAAGTAATTCTCAATTATCACACTGACAAGAATGTTCCAGACAAACACATGCACCCACACACACTCCCGCCCACACAAGGCCCAGGTGAAAACAATATGCCCCATTGATTTCATCACCAGGGCATGAAATTCAAGAAATAAAAATTCCCAGTAATACAAACTAATGAGGCATGAAATATCTTCTATCTTATTAACACATAAATTTTGGAACGAGTGTCATATCTGGCCACCACATCAATATATTTCCCTCCAAGCAAAACAAAGTCCACCTCTCCTATTTTCATTCACGACAAGCCTCTTGGGAAAAACAGCACTAGACATTATTTATGAGTTACATGTAGTAACACTAAAATTGAAAGCTAGACTTAATTTTCATATTTAAACCTAACTTGAAAACATAAATGAAAAAATAAAATGAAATTTCTTGACAAAGTTAAACTACCGATAGGGTACATATTTTGCTGAGGAGTGCACTTATTGAGAAAATCATGTTTTGTAGAGGTAAACTTTTACAACAAAGAACTTGAGATTAATTCAAGATTTGATGAAGTGCAAACCAAAGCATGTACATGTACGTGTATCTTAAACTGCAATAAAATACATGTACTAGACATTGTCTTATCTTTTATTTGAATGTACATGTACCAGTTATTAAGGATAATAAATTTATTCACCTGAAATTTGTCCCTTCATGAAAACTCTAACACAAGGAAAACTCTCATCAGTGCACATGCTGTTGCCATTGCACATGCCAGGTACCGGTATGAAATTGTTTCACTTGTATATAAAAGAGCTGAACTGGTCTCTTTGTGGATAGTGAAAAACCTCAACCGGGTGAAATAAGCCCATGGAGCACAAATTTGTCCTTTCATAAAAATGAAAGGTCCGCACCTATAACTTGGTTGATCTGGCTAAACAAAAATAAAGCAAAACAAATTTAAGAAGTGATAATCTAGGACTTAATTTGTCTTTTCACGGTTTTTTTTTATTGTTGAAATAAAACTTCCTTGACAAATGTTGAAGTACTCGTACATGTACATAGATGTACAGTATATGTACTCAACATCTGGCACTTTTCTTGACGATTGTAGGTTTTTTGGTCCTTGAAAAACGTATCAAGTTTTGGCTTTTATTACTTTTTCAGGTTCACCAAAAGAACTTTAATCAATGAGTACATGTACCAAGTATCACGTGGGCAGTTCTCACCAACAAATACATGTACATGTACAATGTACATGTTGGCCCTATGCAATTTAGTATACACAACATTATGCAAGGCATGATGTTAATGTGTACAGCAAAAACCCTTTCCAGGTCCCCACACAAACTGCCTTACTTTTTAAGAGTAAGGATATTTTGAACACTTCCCCAAACGCCCAATGATGTGAAACACCTGGGACCAGCTACACACTGGCAAGAGATGGTACAGCATACACAGGTATGCTGAATGTGATTTAAAAAAACTGTTGAAGAGTGATCTGGAACTGTCGGGTTGAGTCCTTCACAAAAGTAGGGCTGTAAGCTTCCCTTCGACCAATTGGTGCTGGAGGTGTCAAAGTAATCTGGCAGTCTGCATACAGTTCATTACACAGGGATGGTTGAAAGGTTAACCCACTACACCCGCCCTGAGTCCCTGCTAGCAGAATGTTTGTGTGCTAATTCCTCATTCTTGAACACAGAAACAAAGTCTTCGAGTCTGTGGAGATGTACTAGGCATTGAACTTGAACCTGACCACTGTACACGGCCTGTTATAAATGTACATGTAGATCTATAGTAAATATCACTCCATGGCACTGATGGCAGCACCCAAGGAGTATTGCAAAATGTGGATGAGTCAGATAAGAAATAAATGTACATGTACATGTATCTAACAGATGTACATTGTACTCTTCAAATAACCCTAACTAGTAACAAGTCAATATTTGTACACTGTAGCACTTGGCTGTACCTGTACGCCAAAAGTTAGGCGTATGTATCTTCAATGTATCTTCCCTTTTTCAAACTTAAGACTAAATTTTTGGCCAAAATAATGCAGTCCACAGTGGTCAAACTGAGTCTGTAAAAACATTTTTGTCCACGTTTCACATGATTTACTTCTATACACATTAACCTCTTACAATCTTCACCCTGGTCTGCTGCAGTTACTGCGTAGCTACTTGAGTAACAGAATGCACAGAGTCGTTGTGGATGGAAAGTGTTCATCGTGGTTCCATCTGGTGTCCCCCAGGGTGCCATTCTTGGGCCTCTACTGTTCACATTATTTGTTCATGATATTCCCATCTTGTACAATAAGAGCCTTATGTTTGCTGACAATTTGAAAGTATTTCGTCAAATTCCATCTTCTGCTGATGCATAACTACTACAGGAGGATCTTAGTAAGATTTTGTCATGGTCCTCAGACTGGCAGCTATCTCTAAATGCTACCAAATGCAGTGTTCTATCAAATCGCTCAAAAGGAAGCCTCTTGTGTACAATTATCACATAGGTAATGATGTTCTTGCCAGAGTTAATGTACAGAAAGACCTTGGTATCTTGATTGACTCTAAGCTTCGTTTTATCCCCAATGATGACCACATTATCAAAAAGGCTAATAGTATGTCTAGTTTAATATGGCATAATTTTAGATCAATAATAACATGCATGCACTCCGTGCTTTATACTGCACCTTGATCAGACCCCATTTAGAGTATTGTACAGTTACTTTTAACTCTATCTCCACTTACCAAGAAACCAGGATTGAAAGGGTTCAGCGGCGATTTCTTCATTTTATGCATAAGACTCTCAATGGTTACAACAGCAATGTTCCTGAATACCTATCTTGATCTTTGTGATTTGTAAAAATTATCGCCACTCTCTGTTAGGCGTACTGTTAATGACTGTCTTTTTCTATATAAACACCTTCACAATCATTATAGTTTGACCGATGCTAACCTTTTTAGTTTACATGCGCCTGCAAGACAGACAAGGCTTGGTAAGGAGCGCATCTTGCATGTCCCATGGAGTCCCGTTGAGGTCACAATGCAAGGCTTTGTCTGTAGAATCTCTTCTACCTACAATGGACTCCATGGGAGATGTGATGTGTTTGGTGTTGCAAGCCTTGCAAGTTTCAGGACTTTGATTTACCGTGCAATTAATTATTCGACTTGATTTTTTATTACGGACTCAAGTTTTTTCCTCAGCATATGGTTATGATTTGTACTTTTTTAACTTTAACTAAATTTGTAACTTTTTTATGAAACAAGTAAATATTGAGAACTTTATTTTTTATCGAAATCAGAGTTAGTTTTTATCTTTTGTGTTTATATTTTATATTTATTTTTAATACCTATTCTGTAAATGGCGATTTGTTCACTGTTGGTTATGGAAACAAAATAAATAAATAAAACTAAATAAACATTTGGTTTCAAAATACACAAAAGCAATTTAGCTAAGAATCATCACACCGATCATGCCAATATTACATGATAACGTGATCACATTCACCATACATGCCATAGTACTCTTATTTTTACCCATCTCACAGCTGGGGAGGGAGGAAAATCCCCCTTGAACTTGGCTGTGCCCAGCTTTTTTTTTTAACACAGTAAACTCCAACTAAGTGGGCACCCTCGGGACCCACAAATATGTGATGACTTACATGAAGGTCGACTTCTACTGTAAGTCGTCATTTTGCCGAATTACATGAAGTGATGACATGCACATGTGTACATGCAGATATATGTAAATGTACATATTTGTGATTGGGTTGCAACGCTCAAAATATCTACATGTACATGTAGGCCAAGCATGGAGGAAGGAAGAGACAATGAAAACATGATATAGTTTGCAATGCTCCGAAATTTTAACCGGGGATTGGATTTTGTGAAGAACAGCTGTCCATAAGTGCAAACAGAATGCCTGCATTTCTACATACCGGTACATGTACAGTACCAGGACCGATAAACGCTGAATGTGCCCAGCTACAGCCTAACAAAACCTTGCACTGCACTGAACCACTGAAAATATATGCACTAAAACCTTCGAAACACATAAAAGCTGAAAATACCCATGTATAGAGGGGAATCTTGTTCTGTGACTAGCTCATTCCCTTAAGTATTTCAGAAGTTTTTCAATGATCCCTTCATGTTTTCAGAGTGTCAATGTTTGGAATGTACTTTGAGTTGTTGCGGACGTCACTGGCTCCCGGCCATTCCATGCAGTTCTTGCTATTTTTTGGTCGTAGGAACCCGTGTGCCATATCAAGTATCGCGTGCTTCCACCACAATGCGCTCACAATGCAACTTGTCATGCTTGGGCCGTGGGAAAGCAGAATATCAATTTTGACTTCACATACATGTACCCTCATATTATACATGAACACATACATGTACTTTTGGCAAGAAAAATCCATATATTTCTGTATGACATGTACATGTGATATCCTCTAAATGTACACGTGCTGACAGAGAAAGGTCTGGGGTCCGTCCATGATAGAGGTACATGTACATGAACTGGTACGTGTACACACGAAGAGCAGACAAATTCCCAGGATGACATCATCATGACATACAGTACATTGTGCAACGTAACAAAATGTTTCAAACTACCGGTACCCACACATCTACATGTACCTGGCATACTAGAGTCTTACAAAAGGATTTTTAAAAATACCATACATGTATTTACATGTAGTTCAAAAGATATGTTGAAAAGAATGTCAAAATATATGAAAATACAGTAAGATTTGTAAAAAAATCAAGCGATGATGTCATAACACATCACTGTATACCTAGATGTACATACAGAGTTGCATCCAAATTGGACTTACTGTACCATTCTTGAGATACAGTGGCTTAAAATTCACACATGATGTCACATGACCCATGATGACATCTTCATTCATGACATCATTTTCGCAAATAATGTTATGTTTTTATTGTCAAACAAATTTGAAATCCAAGGAAAGACTTTATACAATTTCTGTTAATTTCTCCTAGTTTAAACAGAAAATACTATAAATATTGAGTTAATTACACGTACATGCAATATATTTTACGCTCAGTATGTTTTTCTCTTATTCACAGACTACCCACTGATGATGAAAAGCAAATAAACCACTAAAACCGCTGTCACTTCTGCATCTAAACCTTAGGAAACTATTCGTTTCACAGTCCTGCATATTAATGACTTAAGTGACTTTTAAAGTGCTCGATGTTGAGTTCACCACTGCACCAAACACACTTACATGTACATGTAGCTGGCAGTTCCAAAGTTTATGACATGTTTATAACGCAGATCCACGAGGCATACATGTACTTAAAGTGTGGGTAAGCAGTGTGCATAACCATTACGGGCTCTTGGGTGTGCATGCGAGGAATTGCTGGTAGCGTTTCTCTTCATAGGGGGGGTTAGGCTTCACCAAGCTTGTTGGCACCGTGCCAGATCCTGGCCATGGCATAGTTTGAACACATGCACATAGCCTACGAATCTGCTTGGAGCCCGGACGAATAACATTAAATTAAGGGAAAGCAATGGACGGCCATTAGGGTGTTTTAATCATTGGTGGGACATGTGTATGAACAATTAAATAAGTCTAATACTTTGTACAATGAACAACAGTATTAACTCTTATCATTTGATTAGCAATTCCAGACTTCATAGATAACAGTTGATTTGTTTTAGTGATTTTTGTAAAATTAAAGCTCTTTTAATTATAACTTCTCATCTAATGACATCATCAGCCTGCGGTTTTGCACATGCGTACATGTATATGGATGACGGTCATTGTATCTACCAAGTTTCAAGTGATTTTGGTAAACTTCGGAACAGTCATTAACTCAAAATACATTTTTGACGTTTTTCAAACAGCCACCACAGGGCACTCAAGTTTTTCATGACATTACAAGTACATCTTGTGAGAAATCAAGTTCATATCTTTTATCATACTATGGCATAACCATTTTCGACTGAAAGCAAGGGTCAGGTGATTTTACTTACACAGAAAGAGATGTAGACCTAAATTTACTCTGGTACTTACCATAAAAGCAAGTAACTGGAACTCACAACTGATTTTATATGCATTTTTAAAGAATAAAGCTTATCATACTTTAATAGTGACCAAAAAAGGTCTTTAGAAAAACTGTTCATAAAGTCAGTGAGTATTCAAAATTTACATTCTACATGTATGCGACAGGCCTTTGAAAAGTTTCTTTGACCATGTAAAAGTTTTAATGTTGTCATATGACCTGTACAAAATCTAGGGGAGTTGGGACAGATGACCAAGAATAAGGAAGAAAGAAGTACAAAAACAAGGGCTTTCCTGCAATATACAAGAAAGGCCAATTAGCATCAGTTAAAGAGTTAAATTTCATTTTTAAGAAAAGAATTGTTCCACATGAAAAATGTCACCATCTCACAAGCACCCCTGAAGCATGATACAAGTACGTGTACACTGTATGGTCCACACTGCTGGCTGTGCAGAGGTCAATATCCGTGGGTAACCTTTCCAAGCTATAAAGTGAAAGACCTACATGTACATGTACATGTATTGTTGTCAATGAAAATTTCAATTTCAGACACTAAACTTCCCATTTTCCAGCCATAATTTCCTCTGCATCCATAACTTGTGGTTAGGACCTACATGTACAGTACATCTATCAACTGACAATGTTTTGGACTTGCAGTAAGACGTGCACACAAATGTGAAAGGGTGGTCATGCGGTCGCATGGTATAATATACATGTACATGAACATGTATCTCACCTGCAGTAACATTGATGCTTGATAAAGTTGTTGTTTAACAAATCCACAGCGTTTACTGTTGCAAGAGGCATATTACTAATTACTCCAAGGTAACTTTACGGACAACTCTCCGCCAAGAAAAACTGCTCTTTTTGAAAAAAGACCACTGATAATACACTACTTTCTTTCTGTTTCTCAAAGCAGTGAACTAAAATTACATTTATGTCACTTTACAGTATTATTATTACTACAAAAAAGAGTAAAATTCACACGCCATTAACATTTAGGTGAGCACGGTGAGGAGCACTCCCATGGCATTCATGTTACAGATTGCCACATTTTTCACAGTCAAGGGGTTTGAGGAACTTCAAAAAAGTCAGCCCCAACAAAGGGTAGCACAACACACACTTGTACATGTACATGTGTGGAAACATTTGATAGCGGTCAATCGTGTATCAGTCCAAGTAATTAGGACCTTATATGTATCACCTTTCTTTTAACATTAGGATTATCTGGCAATAGTAAAGTCCAAAGGCCAATTTGTTTCATGAACATCGGGATCACGATCAGTGATCCATCGGATCAAACTGGCCCAAGTGGATTGGCAGGGGTGGCTCTACAGATAATCAGCAAGACAAAACATCAAATTTCACCCTAAACTTGTGTGTTCCCACGGGCTTAACTTACATGACTTTCCTGTAGAATGACAAGATTAATTTAATCCAATGGGGACACACGGTAAACCGACATCCCTCTCAACTTACTGCAACTGTGATGCAAAACAACCTGGCCAAAAGTGGTTGTGGAAGATTTCCGAACAACCACAGTAAGTTAGCAGGGGCACTAAAACATCCAGTGAGAACAGTTCCATTATAAAGATCTACCACAGCTGCACTGTAAACCTCTACAGGACAGCTCAACGCTGCACAGAGAATATGTCAGCACTCAATAACATGCAAGCCTACATGTAAATTACTAGAGTGTCTCAGGACAAAAATTAATTGTCTTGTCTCTAGTCTTTCAATTCCTGTTCAATTTTTGGTGGATTAGCCAATTACAGTTTTAATTATTCTTAATTATTCTCACAAAACAAACAACCACCAGAATGTGACAGTCCCCAAGCCGGCTCGCAACCACTTTTCAAATGGCTTCTCTCTACTTTATTGGGCACATAGGACCATTTCATTCGTAATTTTATTGAGTCTATCCTCAGAAGCCCTAAACCCAGGGAGTAGATCCTAGCCTGTATTTCCACAATCCCTCAATTTTCCGGCCAAAAGAAAACATGGGGCACTCTTTATTAATGAGTTCAGCGAAATTATCACTTGAATTAGTGCACTGCACCCCACATACATGTACGTACATTGTGTTTGATCACCACTTGAATCATGGCATATTTGGCTGATGTTTTTTCAACTTTGTGGCTACTTTTTATGCCAACAAAAATGCTGAAGAACATGTAACAGAGTAGGAGACATGGAAGAAATTCTGTTAGCACTAACAAGAAAAGGGCGTATACACCTTTCTCAGAACACTAGTGGAGAATATACATGTAGAAGATGAATGGGGGTCATGTAGAATTTTGCCATACACCTGTACTACTGAGCTGACCAGAAATAATGGGCGACATTCAGCTAGTCTCACATACCAGGCCTCGAAATAGTACTAGCCCGGCATACAAATTCTAGCGAAAAATGCTCCGAGCTATTTAGACTTGGTTCCTTGGTTGCCCAGTGGGCTAGTGAAAAAATTAGTATAGAACCTACCTGTAGTGTTAAAATTTAGATCAAAACACTTTTATTGCTTTTGGTGATAATAAATGCACGATTGCAAAACCTTCACCTACGAGTGCATGTGACATACAGCAAATCGTGCCTCTTATTTTTCCCATCAGCAATTTATTTTCTTCATTGGTATTAAAGCTAACAACAATTTTGGGTTTTCTTTTTTTGCATACAGGCTAGTAAAACTCTTAACGGGCTAGTAAAATACCCAGTTTACTAGCCCGGTGGGCTATCCAGGAAAAAAAGTTAGCGCAAGCCCTGCACACCAAATAAACATTCTGTTGCTGTTTCAAAAGTTTAAGTGGGAATGTGTGGTAGACTGACATGAAGGTATATGTACGTCCCTTAAGTTTCAGTATGGCAGCAAAAGAAAAAGTCCACTGGGAATGCAGCTTTCAACGGTGGCAAAAATGTTTACGCTACTCAAGGTACACCTGAAGTTCCAGAATTACAGTACATTAGAAATACAACACCAATACACCAAACAACTGGGTATATCGAACATTCTCATTGACTCCTGAATTTTACGAACACTTTTACCACACATTACAAAATTTGCTACAAATAAGAGAAATACATTAAGAAATGATGACTAAAGTTATTAAAAATCTTGCGAAGGAAAACCGGCCAACATGCGGTGCGGTCGGTATTGTCTGCAGGTACTACAGTATATGTACATGCATACACAGGGGCCATGTAAACCAGCCACAAAGAACGTACAACAGGGCTGACTACATGTATATGAACATTCTTGCTTTGCATTATCGCTACAAAGACAAGCATGCTTACCTCAAAAGAAGCTCATCAAAACAGAAAATAAAGGCCCAGACAGACAGAATAGCTTTTGTTAATTGTGTGCTACTCTCAGAATCTTTGTTGAAATTTTGCTTGTTTCAGTTTGTTTTCATCAACACTTGCCCGAGTGGAAGTTGGGAGTGTAGGCTAAAAAAAAGCATACAGATATATTCCAGAGAAAAACTGATGCATGTTTGAAAGTGCTTATGCCAGGAACAGGTGTATCAGCAACTGGAAACTGCTATACCGAACGTCTGCTAAACTGAACATTTTGTGTGGGTCCCATCGTGTTCATCACTGTACTGCACTAAGGTTTTCTTACAATGTGCCAGATAAGAAGTGCAATTTCATGTTAAAGTATGAGTGCTCCCGTAGCACATATTGCCATTGGTGTTACAAAGTTCAAAACGGCACACAAGTCGTGACCCGAATTGACCTCGCATATCATCAAGTCACAAGTGCACTTCCATGCATCCCTCATGCAAACGACTGTTTCCTAATGTGTACAGTACTAATTGCATGCTATGAGACAAGCTGCTCGCGTGCGATTGTCGTTATGTACATGTATGTTGACTGTTGTGTAACAGTCCTCCACAAAAGTGAAGCCAGGAGCTACATGTACACATATATGTACACAGTACAGTATTTAAGTTACAGGCTACAGGGGCACTACAGGAACCCTTTTCATTTATTGGGAAAATACACTTTTCAGTAAGAGTTCCATATACGGACATCACTAATTTTCCATTACTGTGGTTTATTGGCCATCTTTTAGTCAAGTTCAGCAGGGAAAACAGCATATAGGCCTAATTATAAATACTTAGAATTGTTCAGATCAGTTTCATACTAGGGTACGTGCACAGAGGGCCAAGTAATGTTATGGATGTCCAGATACAGAACTTTTCCGCACTTTTCATGAACGTACATGTAAGTCAACCTACATGTACATGTACCGGTATAGGCAAGTTCTTCAAACATTATCCTCTAACTCTAACCATGTGACTGGGCCTTCTGGTGACCGATCTAGAATTTTTGTGGCTGTTACATAGGCCTACCCAAGGAACTGTGGAGTTCCTTGTCCACCCCTTTCCCACATAACCCACAGTTCTAGGGGTAGCCATTCCATAAGAAGAGTTCGATATATGGATATCACTTTATATTCCCTTGCACTTTTGCAGTGATACACCCGTTTACAACTTCTAAACCATCAGAAAGTGATAACACGCCCCAAAAGTCAAATAAGGTAATAAAATTATGAATCATTTACTAATAAACTCCTTAATTTTTTTCAGACCAGGCTCAAAGGGTTGGTGCCCAGAATGTCACAGTTTGTATATGGAACTCTTTCCTAGCCATTCATAGGATGAAATTGGATAGGCATATCCAAGTTCAATCATGGTTCAATTTAGTTGGGCCATATGTAAACAAACATGACAAGGTAAACCTCTGCCATGTCTGCCAATCTGCTTGGACCCTTCAATTGCTATCGCAAAATCATATCCTTACATCAGAAAAGGGCAAAATCTAGGGTCTAAGTTACTCGGACTAGCAGACTCGGCTACAGTACTAGGCTACAGTACATAGCTGACAAGTAGGCCTATACTTTAAGTGTAAAGGCCCTAGGCTAACTTACTCGAGATAATATCTTTGACCAGTACTTGTTGATGCCATCTCCCAACCTGGTGGAAGTGGTGTATTGTCATCTGTTATATCGTAACTTTGTTGTCTCAGATGCTGATGCTGCAAACTTTGTGCTCCAACGGCATGCATTTCCTGCAAGGCGGCCGGCGATGAATGCGCCCGGGAGTGGGCGACGGTAAGCCCAGGAGCTGCCAGTGTCTGTCCGCTACCACTGACATTACTGCCATTTGCACTTGGCCCGTAGTTCGTGCTGTCCGCACTGGACTCCCGAGAGTGATGTGCGTGAACACGGTCTGGTTCTTTGAAAAAAGACGACGGTAAATTTCTCATCCGCATGGGGATAGAGCTGCTCTGACTGGTTTCCCGGGGGTTCATAACACTTTTAAATAAATCCTCCAACTCTGCATCTGAATCACTTCGCACGTGTAAAACTTGTCGCGGTTGGGCCTGTTGGTTCTGGGTTTCCATCGTGTTCAGATAGTGTGAGTAGGCCTGAGAGAATGAAAACTTATCCTGACTAAAATTTCAACACTCAACAGATCGATGGCTTGGTCTCAAAAAACGCTCACCGAAAACCCACTCATTGAAGTAACAACCCCGGTCCACAAGGACATTGGATACGTAGTGTATATTTCTACTGCCTGCCGTCAGCTGGATGGCAGAAGATATTTCAAGAGGCAAGAAAATGTAGTTTGAACCTACAAATGGCGACGAGATTGCATAGGTCTCCAGTAGTTGTCGATATATATACCACACACCGTGTACTGCCACTCACGCTTCTACAGTTCTAGTTCTAGTTGTGCAGATTGATACTATCTCTCCCCGACCCTCTACGCACGTACACGTTCACCTTGGCCAGTACGACTCCCTCCACTCCGCATTGCGTATCGATGTATCGGTTGCGCTTGTTTTAATTACGTGCGCATAGCTATAGGCCAACGATGTCTTTACCAATAAAATATAGGTCCTTAAGGTCACATGGGGGTCATAGCCACATCTACTGTAAGTTCAGCCCCTATTTTATTTTATTTGAAAGTTAATTTCATCCTGATAATTATTTGGGAAAAGTGCTTACTGAAAGAAATATTACCCAAAGAAATGAAAAAGTAAGCACAAGTAGCGGATTGATACTTGTGGGTTATTCGACGCTTCCGGGGTGCAAATGCTGGTCACATCAAATACGTCACCAAATGGCATCTCCGATCCGCTTGCCTCAGCTCAGTGCTGGGAGCGATGGGGTAAGAAATACATGTATGCATCATGCCAATGCATGATAGAGGGTGTGGCACTTTTGGCTGAGTGTCTCATCATGACTGGGTCTCAAGTTACTCTTAACAGAGGCCTGATTGCAGATCCTTGATCAAGATACCTGGTCTCATTCAACTTAAAAAAGTCACTGGGTCTGACGTCTCGATCAAAATCTTTCTCAAAAATTCTCTGATGATTTTGTTGTTCCTTGTTTCACAAAAAGCCTGACGATCTCGACGTCAAGTCAAAATCCTTATTACATTTCACAGTGAGGTAATTAATTAAAATGCTCGCTTACAAAACTTTAAATTACATACAACTATACAAAAAATAATGAAATTAAAACGATTAAAATTCATTAAGCAATTGGAGTAAATAAACTCAGTATGCAATCTAAAAATTACCCCTCTTAACACACTTTAATAACAACGCTGCAAAAGAATATTATAGTGTTGGTTTGTTACCACATATGGTAACCGGGACCCAACGTACGCCGACCAGACATTGGGATCAGTCGTTCAACAAACCTGCCATGAAGTGGGCGGATTTTGTTGTCCATTATCATCGCATATGAAATATATGTATTTGTAATAACACCTAATATTTGTTAGACGGTACCACGGAGGCATAGCATGGAACGTCCCACCCAAATCAAACTTTCTTTAAAATGACACTTGTGCGGAGCATGAGAGACACTAACTCCAGCCTCCGCCCCCACCCGCACCCCCCCCCCTGCAAAAAGGTGATGTAAGGCATAGCAAGAAACAGGGCAAAGTATAGTACATTTTTTAAATCTAAATTATAAGCTTTTAAGTTCAGAGAGGTCAAACGAAACTGTTCAGCGCTACCTATAGCTGGATACGGACCATATTTATGATTTCAGCAAGTATCAAGTGCATTGCGTTTTCGTTCGGCCCCATACCCTTGTGTTGGTCGAGGAGACATTCAGTTCTGTTCAAGCGTGAACGGAAGTTATAGATGAGACCACTACAGTCGTGGCGCCCCACCAACGGATCCGAGAATAGGGAGGGGTCCCATTAACAGTGAAGATACTGCCCTTAATCTTGCAAACTCCAGCCCCGAAACAGCTAAGCCATGGTCCTGGATTAGTTTGCAAGGGTGTATCAATGGCCCGCGCAGCGCTCTATATACAACAATTGTTTGTAGAGAGAGAGAGAGAGAAGTGACACGAGTGTCTCAATTATTATTATTATTATTATTATTCATTTCTAATAATGACTCCAAGGATTACTCAAAAGCGCCCGCTGCACTGTAGCTCACAGGCCTGAAGAAATTAACCTTTCGAGAGGAGACAATGAGAAGGAGTTACAATTTTTAGATATGAGAGGAAACCCCAGAGATTAATTAACATGGGCAATTAGCACACAACAGCTGCGTGCAGTAATTTACTACACACATGAACAGCCGTTTTATTTGGTTCCCAAATCTAAAGTTGGCGCTAATATAAAAGCTCTGCTACTAATATACATGTATGATCTACGGAATCGTATTACCTCCATACGCTTATTTTTTTCGCTTAGTTTTCACTTCCGGACGTGACAGTTCCACGTACATGAAACTTTCAAGAACCTATGTGAAAAATAGTTTTGAGTGTGGCACTAATACGTTTCCGTAATGATCCAATGTGTAGGAGCCGTCTGTGCTCATTTCGAAAAGCGCCCTCACCATTATGCCATAATTATCATAAGTCTCTATCAAATATTTTTGAGTGTGGCAGTAATACGTTTCTGTAATGATCCAATGTGTAGGAGCCATCCATGCTCAATTCGAAAAGCGCCCTCGCCATTATGACATAATTATCATGAATCTCTATCAGCATTTCACATACTTTCTTCTTGATAACGTCTCCCTTTCAGGGTTTTAATTTGTGAAAGTCTCGAGGTCCTCTTTTCAAGATGACAAAGTTGCATCCGAAACTAAGTTCAAGCCAATTGTCTATCTCTTTCTGTTGCAAGTATATCTTCATTTTTGTGTGGGGTGTGCCTGTGTGTGTGTGGTACTCACAGCAGAGGCGCGCCATGAGGCGGGCACGCGTAACTAATTTATCCGGTTCGTAAGTAACTTCGTCACAAAGGCAGACGCGCCACGATTTGCAGGCTCTCGTTGGACGATCGCTGAAGTCGAGCACTGTGACGAGCACTGTGACCAGAAATGCGCAGTGCAGTTTGGGGCTCGCGGCGGTCCTGACCATTTGGCTCTGGTCAACCTGACTTTCGGTGTCCAAATTCGTCTAAATTTCGCTTCGGTTGAAAAGTTATGCAGGCTTGTCCAATCATTATAGGTGTTGCAGTGGCTGCCGCAATAAATCTGGTTGGCATGATTTCTAAATTCTAAACACCAAGATTGGACGATTGGACTGGATTGGATTGGATTGGAAGTTTCCGAACTCGACCCAAGACGGTTCGACGCTGCGACGATGTCTTCTCAAATGTAGGTCACAGATATGCAAATTTTTATGTTAATTAATACCTCTTGGGGGCGGGGCCGTTTCGCCGAAATTTACTTTAATTTTTTCTCTTATTTATTAATCAAACAACAACTTTTACACTCTGGATATGATTTAAAAACATAGAATTTTCAATAACAACTGAAAAAACTTTCATAGGCCCTTTAAAATTCCCAGATTACAGCCACCACAAGCACAAACTTTGCGTTCAGACTGAATGTGCGATATAGTATTTTTGAAAATGCATCCCATCCTTTAAATTAATCAATTAAACTATATAAAATCAATTAAACTATATTTGTGACTTCAGTCTATTTCGAAAATGTAGATTATTTTTTACGAATCTACACTTAACTGTAGATTATTTAGTTTTACAATAACTACAAGGTAAAAACTCTGGAGTTAAAATCAACACTTTTGGGTGTTATTAGATGACCACACCATAGTGTGTTACTTTAACACCGCTGGTTTTACTTTGCACACCTGTAAGTGTTACAATGTACTGGAGGGTGTTAAAAATAACACCAGGTAACATCCAAATTTTTAACAAAAGTGAAAAGTGTTGGTGTAGTCCTTTGATGACACTGGGGGTGTTAAATTTAATACCTTAATTTTTGCACTGTACATGTATACAAAATACAAAACTACACCTGACGATCCAGGAAGCGTTTCACAAGAATTTTCAACTTTATAAACGTCACTTTGACAACAAAATTCAGAAAATGTTCTTTAAACTAATTTTAAGAAATCATTGCAATTATAAACTTCATCGACATTATCCAAAAAAGTGCCTGCAAGGTAATATTTCCATTTAAGATTGCTCAATATCTTTAAAACCTTGAAAGAAACTGTGCAAATGGACAATGACCTTCACATGTATTTCACTGCTGTCTGCGTGATTGGTCACAGGTCTCCCAAAGCTAGCTAATGCTACCTGATGCAAGAACGCCGATGTCTTTACTATATTTTTCTGTGGGACGCTTCTTGGAGACCAGATCGAGCATTACTGATGGCTTCACGTTGCTCATCCGTGGTTCGTTTGCAACACCAGACGGCAGAGGAGCGGTGACCAGTAGCCTCACATGTCAGCTGCTCGTCGAAGTTCTGAAAGTACAAACGCGCAGCGGCCGCAGCACGGAGAGAGAGTGGTTAGAAAAATAACCAACCAATTCAGTTCGCTCACATAGGCGTCGCACAGTGAATTCGTTGTAGCTGACAACTTCAATTACACCATATATCACGGTTTGGCTTTGCAAGAGGACAAAGATAGAAAGCCGGACTACACTTCCCTGATGTTGGTCTGTGGTTAATGTACTTCTAGTAGACGTACTATAGGCCTACTGTCCGAATTTAAGGGGTTTTCGTTCGCGTCCACTGTCTTGGGAGAAACAGCTTCCCACTGGAAGTTGTCTGAAGGCTAATCTGTGAGTTTAGTGCAGCTTTTTATGTTCTTCACCAGCCGTCAAAGCAAGGTGGATTCTGAATAGGTTCAACACGTATCCACTAGTATCACTCCGCAGAATCATTTTCTTCTTCTCCCACATGACCGTGTTCGCATCTTCCGTGCTGATTATTTCTGCCTTCCGGCATTTCACTCTGTGTCCAGCAGCAGAAGGTTCCTTCATCTTGTTGTCAAGCGTATTTCTCAAAGAAGAAAATTTCTCATCTTGAATAAACTGATATTCCTTGCCGTGCATTGCCATATAAAGCTGGATACATATCAGCATCTCGTAGAGGGTTTCATCCTCGCCGTTGACCTTGAGCACTTCCAGGATGAAACGGGTGAGAGAATAACAGTTCATCTAAAACCCTTTTTGTTTTAAATATCTTTCAAGACCTGTAAAGGAATACGAGAATACGAGAAAAGAATCACATTACATCCGGCAACGGGAGGTTTGAATCTACTGCATTCATCATTCAGTTGTTTGTTTTGTTTTGGGGTTTGGGTTGGCTGGAACATATTCGTCCGATACGTCAGAAAAATAAATCGATTTATCATAGGCGCACTCTTTTTGGTAAACCACTTGGACGTCATTTTCTAGCATCAACAGGAAGTTAGCTACAGCAGCAGCCCTGTCAGAATCAATGGATGAGGTTTGAAACTCTTCTGAGTAAGAGGTATAGAGGGATCCCAATACGACGCTTTCAGCGTCGATCTGCGCATTTCCGCGTTTGAAAACGAGGCTGTATGTGTTGGCTTTAATTCTTTTACGATCAAACGATGAAAAGTAAGGAGTCAAGACACAAAAAACATAAAGGAATGTAAAATTAAGACTTTCCAGGCTTCAACTTTTTGTGGAAGAGTCTTTCAGGATGACTCAACACTCTTTTTAAGGCGATTATATAATCCTTGTACCCGTAGCTTAAACAATACCAATCTACACTTGTTTCAAAACCTCTCGATAAAGGCAACGCCAGAGCTTCATTTGAATTATCCTTTAAATTTGTTATTTAAAAAATAGTTTTAAGTCAGAAAACAGAACTTGGAACTGTAGATTCGTGCAAGAATGGTTTCGGCTTCGTCCTGCCCATTCTTTGCACGAATCTGCCGTCTTTGTCCATTCTCTATGACGCAATGAAACTACGTGAAGCTATCATGAAATAGAAAAGGAATGTGTAGAACAATAAACTCATTTTCTCGTTGTTGCTTCTGTCATACAAGGAATCGGTAGTATTACAAAATAAGACAGCCCGCAATAAATTCTGATGTACCCGTTGGACGGAAACACACCACACGACTACGGATCCCCCACGGAAGAGCAGCATGTTAGAGCTGTAAACGTCTTTGTTTTTCAGATGCAGTTAAAAGTGCATAGGAGGAATTAAAATCTGGAAAGAAGCAGAAAATGAGACTTAAATTTGTGGCCAAGAGCTTGTTTGAATAAAAATCCTGTGTGTTTTAAGATTTCGCCAGTACTTTATATCGATTCAACATTTCGCTCACAATCATTTTTAAAAGCTCCAATTTAACAAAAAATGTAAGCGGTGGAATTCCACGAGAGTGTGGACCATAATTGCCACAATCAAGTTGATCGATTATGAGGTGAGCTACCAATGAAGCTCTTGGCCTCCTTTGGGTTTCGAGGAAAAAAGGCTAGTACCAGTGGATTCAATGTGAGATAATATGAGATTACACGGTTTCAAGGTAATGAACTTAAAGCAATATTAGCGCTCAGCCTACGTAAGCATTACCTTGGACTGTCTCCTTTCACCATCCTAAATGAAAGGAGTAAATGGCAGGGTTTTCAATTTTTGGCGGCAGGAATTCTACTGTGCACTTTTATTACCACCTTATAGAACAATGAATTATGCATAAAATTCAGACTATCTGGTTCCCCAAGTGGAAACTGAGGCCAGAAGTCTTATACATTTGGCCTCAGCTGATTAATTAGTTACATCGGTGTTTACATTTGGGCTGAAAGTCCATAAGCAGTATTAGCTGAGTAAACGTGGACATACATGTAGCTTGTGCAGTCACACACATCCATCCAATTTGTGCTGCAAGTGGACCACAGCAGGTCAGTCCAAAGTGCATTGCGCTTATTCCCACCCTTTTTGTCTTATTGGAGGAGACACCGAATAAAGTACATTTGTAAAAAATTGCCTTCCACGCAAATATCGAGTCATGGTGTGCTGTGTAAAAAGATGAACAGAGTTTATCTGATAACAGTCGACCAACCCCGTCAGAAGTATGGGTACCTTTACTGGTCATGTCGTCCCAGGTGCTTTCTTCATACTCTTTGCTATGTGGAACTTGATACACCCATGTATGCAGCCAAGGTCATCTGAACACATAAGATATATCAGTCACTGCCATCAACTGAAGAGTCTACTTCGCAATCCCCTCTTTATCGAAGGACTTGTGAAATTTGTTGTTACATTTGCAGCTGCCGTTGGAGAGTTGTGGTGGGGAGGCTGGAAAATAATCAACCATGGTAGATTTGTGAGTCTCAACAATTACCAACATGCCACAATGTACAGCTTCTTTGGATTGGCAGGTCTGGCAGAGATGCTAAGTGTAACATGCATCAAACTCAGATCCAGACAAGACAAATTATTTCAAGCAACTGCATTCTTTGCTGAAGGCTTCCTGTTTTACTTTCATCTGCATGAGCGATCAGCTGTTGATGTGAGACTTCATATTCTCTTAGTGTTGGCCACCATTGGATGCTGTGTTGGTTCAGCTTTAGAAGGTCTTACCAGTTCTGAGAGGGGCCAGTCCTTCTTTAGATACGTGTGGATTGTTTGTACTTTTTTGCAAGGGACGTGGTTCATACAGACAGGGTTCATACTGTACAACCCATGGCTCTCCGGATCAAGCCCCTGGGCAGGTGATGAATTGTCAGCACTCAGCATAGTGACCACAGTTTATGCCTGGCATGTATTGCTGGCCATCCTCATCACTGCATTTATCAACACAGTAGTTACGCGGTGTGTTCAGAGGAAAGGATTTAGGCCAAAACAGTTCTCGCCATGAATAGCAGCTGTGTCACAAAGCAAGCCTTGAAGGAAATTAGGCATTGGAGAGTAAAGGTGGAACCTTGGAGCTACCATCTCCATGGTTACAGCAAAGACCATACACGGAAACTGCCTTTTTCTTTATTGTCATTTCAGTGTACTTGTACTCTGCAGTTTTGCAGATTAGGTGTAGATGATTAGGCTAAAAAACCTGAAAGTAAGCAGACATATAGCCATGAATGTGTATCAGGAAACTTATGCGAAATTCACTTTTAATAAGGGAATACATAATGTGCTTGACAAGTCTTCAACATTTATGGAAGACCATCTGTGCAGAACAGACTAAAGCCCAAGTTGTAGGCGAGGGCATATACAGACATGCAGCTTGGACTTTGAAAAAAACCAAGGAAATTCCAGTCTTTACAAGACTTTGTACAGTATTTTTTCAATTTTCTATGACATGAGTGTGAAGTGAAAAATGAGGAAATCAGCTGATCCAAGGAAAAGTTGCATGCCTGCATATACGTGTATTGTAGAATGGATACTGAGACTGCAAACCAAATACATGTACTCATTCCCATTCATAAATACCTCTTGATTCTGAAAGTCAAAACTTTTAAAATTGCGAAGTTCTAAATACCCTTCTAGCCATGTTATTATGGTGTGTCCCTTTTGTGAGCAGTCATGAACAATGACCTTATATGGAGATTGGTGTGTTTGCGGTGTGTACTGTGTGAGATGGCACGCAACCAACCCAGTGCTTCATTAACTTTTATAGACGTTATAAGCTGTCAACCAATAGGATCTAGGAATGGCAAAACTGCCCTAAGAATTTATAAATGCACAATTATGCATCGTAGTTCCCATGCAGTATTACGTCATGCTCAGAGTTAAGCTTTTCCAAAAGACTGGTTTCACCAACCAATAATTCAGGCATTTAATCATTTATGGGATGATCTTCAATCTAGAAACATTCTTTTTATCAAGTTTAAATAAGTTTTCGTTTCATTTTGTTTTGCTTCTTTATTTACTTCTATCTGTGGATGGCATCTTTATAGGTGTGGTAGAGAATATAGGCACAACATTTGTTCAGCAGGATTGAGGATATATGCTCCTCTGCAATGTGGGTGGG
>NW_019091454.1:167362-186712 GCF_001949145.1 Acanthaster planci
GATGAGGCAGTAGCTACATGCTATTGTTGACTGCAGTTCTGAGACTTTACAAATGTCAGGAAATGGAAAAATGTCTATTTCTTGTGGGTTATCTTGCTTTTCTTACTCTGCTCCCTTTTTTCCAAGGATATTTTCCAACCTTATGCAACCCAAATGGAACCATCTGTGGTATGCCATGATGGAGGCAAAATTGTTTGGACCATTTGCTATCCAATCCATTGTTTTAGGGGAACTTCCCACAGTCCTGACTGAGTATTTTTAGAAACAGAATGTCAGTTTCAATTGTTTGGTAGATTAATCAAATTGGACGTTGCAGTTTGTTGGGACCTGGGATCAAATCTGCTGATCCTATTGATTAGCAGAGTTACACAATGAACAAATCAAAGCTTTGACCGATGGGAAGTTTATCAAAGATTTGACCAATGGGAAGTTTATATGCAAATCAAACTTTGAGGAAGGTTTGGTCAAACTTGTGAGTGACCAATCATATTCTTGATGGAAAACAAGTTTGCCCTTACACTGACATATGTTCATAACACACTGTATAATCAGTGCTTATCCGAAGGCTTGTGAAAAAATTCATAACGTCTGCACTAGTAAGCAACAGGTCCTGGGTTCAAGTTCCACCCGAGTAAGCTTGTGAATTTTTTTCACAAGCTCTCAGATAAACACTGATTATAAAGTGTTGTGAATTTACATCAGTGTAAGGACAAAACCCATAATTAAAACCTTGAAGTTTTCTAAACTTACAAATCAATCACAACGGACAGGTACAGACTGACCCGTGGATATCCCTTGAAAGAGAGTACTCTGGATATCTGGATGTGCTTGTACTTACAGCATCTGTCTTACAAGTGACGTTAGCTATATGTTTACAAAGTGTCTTCAGCCAATCCTCCTTTTTGGGCTCCTCCCTGATGAGGGTGAAGAGATATAAGTGATCCAGCCGTTCTGTGGTGTCCATGGGGGGCTTGCACAAAATGGCAAATGTGTTTTTGCATTCTAAAACAAAATAAACAACAGTTAGACATCAACAAAATCAGCTTTCTCACACTATGTGGGTGTTAACACTCTGTCCACTTGGATCAAAACATGTACCTTGAATGATCTTTGTGTGTGAAATATCTAGCTTACATGTATACATGTATGTGAGACATGTGGCCTACTGGTTTACATTTGTAACTTCCAATCATAATAATTAGAATCCAGCTACATGTATGTGGTGTATGCTGTGACCTTGGGCAAGTCACTTAACACCCACTTTCCTCTCCACCCAGGAGTATAAATGGGTATCTGTGAGGGCAGACAGGGTTGTTGTAGTTGATTATAGCCAGGAAACACCTACATGTAAGGAGACATCTCAAAATCCCGGGACAAGTGGTGGACATTGTTGCTTATTAAGCGGTGGGATTCTTTATGGGCAATCTTCCTACAATGAAGCCATGAGTTTGTTTACACATGTCCCCACTGTGGTTTATGGTTCGGGCCAGGCTGTGTCTACTCTAATGGAAGAAATAATGATATACATGTAACAGCTCCAAGATAACCAACTGGTTTGAAATGCTTCCTGTAGGCATTTTCCACATTTATATTAATTGAATATAGTTTCTTCTAATAAAAGTTTCAAGGCATAAATGTTGTTTGCTAGTCCGTGTTTCGAAAGTTATTTTTCTTGTGCCTTAATTTTCCTAATCCTTGGCTTTGGTTGATAGTTATAATTTAGAAACACGTAAAAGAACAAATTAAAGCTAATACTTTGTACATACTGATGGTAAAAAACATGTATAATATGGGTATGCAAATCATACAATGTGTTTCTTTTTACCCCTCCGACCACAAATTAAAAACTAGGGTTTGACCATCACAGTGCACTAACGTTATGTTTATTAAGTATCAAGGTCACTCCTCTGGAAACCACAAACCACTCTTGAGGGTCTACTTGTTGTGTTCCCTCAGGCCAAATGTAAACAGTCATTCATGGTTGACAAGTTGCTCATGAAAGTCTTCTGGAACTTGTCCAGAACAAATGCAGGGCTTTTTGCTGATGAAGAAGGTGTTACCACCTGCAACTTGTCCCAAACCCAAGTTTTGAGATGGTCCTAACATGGCTGCACTAAGTTGTTTACTTTCTAGGGAACCGAGTTGGTTTTAGATTTTAAGATTGTTTCTGGACCCGGTAAGGATAATAAAATGCATAGTGCTTTGAGCACCAGTACTGGATGATATGTGCCGTTAGAAATATCTTCATTATGATTTTTCCTTTTGCAACAGGTAACATTATTTCCAAAATTCCTTTATACAAGTTTGCACAATGACACACTTCCCTACGGCCTCTGGGTCTCAGGCTCACTGGTCCACTCAAAAATTGCAAGACAAACTATAAACACACATACATGTGCGGGTACACACCTTCTGTTTCCTGCACATCTAGAATCCTCCTGATATGAGACAGAGGCACTAGCTCAATGTGTTTGTAGAATTTCTGTGGTGCCTTGCTGCTGTGGGGACTCTTAAAGGAAGTTCCTGGTTTGCCACGTCGCTTGCAGATCTGTTGTAGAAATGTCATGAACATTCTAAGTTGAGTCATTGTGTCGATTCAGCCATGGAAGTCACAGAAAAAAAAGTTAGGGATGCATTCTCTCAGGCCCCATTTGAAATTCCATTCAAGATGCATGTAAATGTATCTAAGGCTGGGGGGGGGACCAATCAAGTGACCGTAACTTGACAAAACCTTAATGGATCTTGACCAAACTTGATATACCTGTACATGTATGAACTACATGTACATGTAGCTATGGGGAAAGAGAGCCAATCAGCTTGTTCATACATGAGTTGATTAATTTGGTACACCTTAATTTCCTCAAGATTTTTGTCGCCCAAAATCTCTCTGTTGAACTTAAAACTCATTGTTTTAAATACTTCGGACTGCTTTCTAAAAATAATAAACTCCAAATCAGTCTTTAAAAAAAATCACCCAGTAGGTATTGAACGAGTATACAATGACAACATCGGTCACAAATTACCTGTATCATGTAAATAAGAGCTCCTTATTGATAATATGCCCCAACAATGAATAGAGCCATGTAGTTTGCAAGTCTTGCACAATACAGCTATTTCTTGTGAGGCTATACACCCAGTAGCCACTAAACCATCGTCTCATGTATCTATTACAGTGCGCTAAGAGGGACTGAACTTATTTGAGAACTACACGTATATACTGTATGTACAGGTCCATGACCAAGGCTTGTTAATGTCAAGTTTTAAGGCTATACACGTCAAATCATTCGCACATGTGCGCATCATACTCCAGATTTTTTTTTCCTGTAAATATTTGTATGTGCCAGGGTGTGTGGATCAAAACAGAACAGGCATCTTACATGTGATTGATAATTGCCAAATTGCTTCCCCCTCCCCCACTGTGAAGCAACTTGTATTGACTGTGTTGTGTGTACAGTGGGCCCAATGGTAATGCACAAGGCAATGCTTGCATGATACACTCAACACTGATTTCCTACTGCTAATAATGACCAGAACCACATGGAAAAGCTGGAAGCTATAGTGACCCCCACAACAACAGGAGATACATGTATGTTCAGAATTTTGGTCCAATGAAGTGTGGTTTTCTATAGGATCATCACTGAGCTCATGGGCTCATGCAGCGATGGCTGGTCAATGTAGGCACTTTACATAAATCCCCATGAGCCTTTACATACATGTAAATCCCCATGTCAAAACTTAGCAGTGCTGTAACAGAAAGTATTTTACATGTTTTTGTTGTGTTTGGGACTTATAATTTTGATTGTTGTATCTGAAAAAGCAAAGTAAATGAGAGCGCTGCAACCACACTTACGTGTAAATGTACACAATTAATGGGAGAACAGCACAGGATATGAAAAACGAGCTTTATATCTGGAAGAGCATCATATTAGGGAGTGCAGTCACGAGAATACACTGTACACCAAATAGGATGATGGCAGCAAATTAAACATGTTATAAACAGAAATTTGGTTGACACAAACCTCCAATTTTCAAAATTTTTATTCCCGTGGTCTTTAGAGTCATGCATGTTTCACAAATAGCACTGGTCATTACATTTACACACTGTTCTGAGAGTCAGTACTGCGGATAAATAAGTATGCAGATTGAAATGGAAACAAGTCTAAAGTTAGGGCTACATGTAAATGCTCCCTTATGAACCCTTACATGTATGTACCCAAATGTTAAGCTTTGCCACACTGGGTTATTCTCTGTGTTTTAGAGAATTCATCTACATGTGAAACTACACAAACCTCAAGTGTGTCTGAGAACAGGAACATGCTGATGTTGCCTCCCTTTTCAGAGAAGTTTTCTCCTTTACCATTCTCTTTATCCCCAATCTCAGTCATATCTGCTCGCATGATGAAACTACGATGTGCCGACAGAAGATGAGGAGGAACATCCTCAATATCATTAATGACTTCAAACATCTGGGTGTGGCCTTCTGTCTTTCTCTTATCTTCATTGATGTGTCTAGACAAAGTAAAATACATGCATCAACTTAAAGTATTACAGAATATGTGGTCTTTCTAGTTACATACTTCCAATTGTAAATCCATCTACCGGTAGTTGTTAAGCATTACTACATTTTGCGGAAACCCAATCATAAAAGTCCATGAACAGTTATGGAATAACATTCATACATTGTTACCAAGCTTACAGTTTGATAATCTGTGATCAGATGAGACATTTTATTGTAATCAATGCTGCTTACACCACATGAAAGCGTAACTCTTGGTTAATCCTTGTCACTTGTTAATGGTGCACCAGTGTTCACGTTCAGAAAAAGGGAATGGTTTTCAACATAAACTGCCATGCTTTTGGGATTTCCACACTCCCACACAAGAGTTCTGACACTGGGACAGAGCATAGGTAAGCA
This sequence comes from Acanthaster planci, assembly GCF_001949145.1. Next base: position 172,278 of record NW_019091454.1, read on the forward strand.
GCCTCACCCCTCAAGATAATGGAAGAGTCCAAACCAAGCAGCACTCTAACATGACAGCTCTTTCAGAGCATCATGGCGAACGCCTGTGTTTCTCAAACAATAAAGAGACATTTAGCTTCCTGGTTTTTGAATCACAGTAACTTTCATGCCCAAAATGCAAGGACAGTTACCACATTAGTTGATTTACTAAGTGTTTATGATGTGCACTGACGTGTAGATGGTTTTCGACCGACGTACATGTACATGTGAAGAGCGAACAATGACTATGTTGTTGATCGTGCATGTGTACATGTACGTTGTGGTCCCGCACTGACTGTGGTGACTGCAATCACTTCATAGTACTGCACGATGAAGTGCTTATTCGGCAAATTCTCAACGTAGCATTGCTGAAGGGGAAACACAAACTTGAAGGTAAATTTGCCAATCACAAGTACTACCCCCAGTGGTGGAAAAAAGGCACTTTTGGAGGGCCATAATTGGTCAGGTATGCATTATCCAGGCACTCTGGAACGTCCTATGGCCCATGGATTTTTGCGAGACAAATTATATGAGCTGCGTTTTGAGTGCTAAAAATGAACATTTTTCTCGATTTTTCTCAGGACAGTGAACTCAAAAAATTAAACAAGTCCATGGAATGATACACAAGTAAACAGCAAACCCCCAACTACAGTAGGTCAATTTTGACAAACTGGAATACATGCTAATCGTGTACACTACCTTCAAAAGGAATAACCAAGTGGATAACCACACACTGTTCAGTGTTAACAACTTCATGCAACTCAAACTGCACAGTTCCTGCACATCCTACCTACATGTACAGTATACTGCAAAACCATTCATCTTCCAACAAAGTGGAATATTAAGAATCACCATAATCAACATGTTGACTTTATGAAATAAAAGTTTATTTTAGACATGTTTGTTTAATAAGTTCATGCCCAAGTTACGCACACCTGGTTACACTGGACATTGTAGCATTAACTTTATGTGTAATCCCATTCATGTAAGGTACGGTACAAACAACAATGCTCATCCTGAACTACCAGCATGAGCAAAGCAGATTATCCTATACCAAATGTTAAGTATACATTTAACTGCTGTCCTTATTGATGTGAGCAATTTATTACACTTGGTATGATAAGGATTTTGTCTCTGTATTATTCAGGCTGTCAATTTGACAAAATATTATCTCACCACATCAAACGATCACAAGAGATTAACGGGAAACCAGCTAGGTTATTTTGGACCATCTCAGAGCCTGGTCGGGGGAGGGTTGACAAAGGGACCCTAAGAATTTAACTATCCTGAAACCAATTTTTCAAAAACTTAGCATGCATGTAAAGACACTCCTTATCAGTACAAAGGTAAAGTTTTGACTACATCTTATATATGGTTTTGTTGGCACAGTAGTTTGCAGTTGAAGGCCCCACGCATGTCAGTCTTCCTGTACTGAACATGGCAGTGGAAAAGTATACATTTTGGGCTGACTTGCCTTGGAAAAATGGGCACTGCACAAAAATGGTATGTTCAATTTTCACAAAACTGGTGTAAAACTGACTGCAAAGAGTAAGTGAATAAAACTGTCAAAGGCCTGGCTCATGAAAAAAATGCACTGCAACAATAACGAAAAAACTGTCAAGGGGGTGGATTCTGTCCCCCAGCTCTTTTAGGGTTAACCCCTTCACGCCAGGATTCTTTTAACCGTGACTGCTGGGCTCTGGTATGCCCAGTATGCAAAGTTCTGTCCAGTAGCAGGCCCCATTGAACCAGCAGCTGCATGGTGAATAGACTGTATGTGTGGTATGCACTAACCTTCACACAAAGCCATTCTGTGGACGGCTCCCGGTATGAAGGGGTTAAAGATTAAAAAGTATGTGAAATATTACGATCTGCAGGTTTAAAAAGAACTTACTCTGCAACCTTCCTGAGTGAGTCTAATGCTTGTGACAATTGCTTCCACTCTGTATGTCCCTCTGGAGTTCGCTTGTGTAAATCTATGTCAAAGACAACCAGCAAAGCACATGATCATCACACTGTTTAAAGCAAAAGCAATCACTAAAAGCAAAAAACATACACGCATATACCTTTGAGCTAGGAGTTGATCATGAGGCTGCATCCTAAAATTTGGTCACACTGGATCTGTGTGAAGATCATTTTGTGGCATGTGCCTGTACCTATTTCCAATAGTTCCTTGGCAGAAATGCATCCAATGCATGGGCAAACAAAAGAAAGTACAGTAAGCTGTACAGTAAGCTATGTCGTCATCATACAACTCAGCAAATCACTCAAGTCCTGATCGTCTCCAAAGCATTTCCATTAAAATTTTTATTTCTAAAACGGCTTTTATACATTGTCATTTTGCCTAAGTCGGAGTGTTACTCTTAGTCCCATTTCCACAAAAAGCACATCAAAACCCTTTGTGTCAGTCTGCATTTAAAAATCCCACATTGACATGATTCCCCCGCTACGGTTGGCAAGAAGTGTCAGTGAAAAGTCATAAGGTGCCATTCGTTTACTGGCGTGGTCCGTGATGGCTGCATCGTGGTGTTTATGTGGCGTTACAATTAGGACACATCTCAGGGCAGCGTTGCATGTACTGCTAGCATGGATGAACCCCAGACCTTTCTCTCCCAACATACATGTACATGTATGTGCGTTTAGAGGATATCACATACATGTGCCATGTAAAATCATGGAGTACATAAATATAATAAGAGTATGTGGAGTCAAAATAATAATTTCTGCTTTCCCACGGCCCAAGCATCAGACAAGTTGCGTTGCGAGCGCAGTGTGGATGGGGGAAACGCAAGAGACTCGATGAAGCATGTATGACACACAGGTTCCTACCACCTTGACAACTTGAGTTACATTCCAAACTTCAACACTCTGAAAAAATGAAGGGATCAAAATCCTCTGAAATACTTCAGCAAATAAGTTAGTTCACACAACTACATGTACATTGCCTTTGATGCAAAGGTATTTTCTACTTTCATGTACATGTACATTGTTTTTTGAAGGTTTTAGTGCATGTATTTTCAGCAGCCCAGTGGAGCAACATTTTTTTTGTTGGACTGTCGCTGGGTGAATTCAGCATTTATTGGTCCATGTACATGCAGCCACTCCGTTCACACTGATGGACCGCTACACTTCACAAAATTCAATCCCCATGTCAAAACTTCGGGGCACTGTAAACCATGTTGCTTGTTTTCATTTTGTCTATTCCTTCCTCCATGCGCGGAATAGATATTTTGAGCGTAGCAACCCAATCACATGTACATTGACATGTATGTATGCATAGGTCATAGTTTCATGGAAGTCCGCAAAATGACGACTTCATGTGAGTCATCACAAGTTTGGGGGTACCAAGGGTGCCGACTTACTGTAGTTCCTTTAGTACTGTTTACTGTACTGAATTCTGAATACTCACCCACATATGGTATATACATTTTAACTTCTGCATAGAGACTACGGACAGACAGGAATCGATCAGTGTCCATACATGAGTCACTGTACTGTGGGGGATTAGTAACTTAATCACCATCTTAGTAAACTAACCTGACAGAAGTAGAATCATACTAGGCAGCCTCTGAACAGGTCGGATCAGGAGTTCAGTCAATGTCTGGCGACCGCACTCTGGCTTACTCTGACATATCTATGTGTAGTTAAATTTAAAGGACGTAATTATCTAATGTGTGCAGAACTTTCAAATGTCTTTCAACAAGCCAAGCCTACACGGCCACACAATAGCTCAAATGATCACTACCATTGTCTGTCTGTTTGTTGTCCATTTCCTTGTTGTGGTAATTACCTTCTTGTTCATCTGATTGCTATACATAAACCCTTCTCTCACCATTGCCCTTGTTAGAAAAGGTCTATGTATTATGAACAACTTTTCTTATTAGTTTGATTAGTTTGATTTGACCTAAACATTTGTAACTGCCTTAAGTTAGTCAGTGCACCAATTGTGATGCAGTACAGTACCTCCAACATCAAAGTTCACAGCAATTAAACAGCTGTGTGGGTAGCAGTTTCAAAGCATTGCAAACACCGAATAGTTTATATCAATGAACACGGACAGCATATCAAAAACTTATGAATGAATGCAACAAGATTTTCAAAACCTCAAAAAGTTTCACTAAAAGTTGTACAGTTACGTCCTACTTCCTCCATTTGCCATTTTGCACAACAGTTTTCCTTTTGGCCTTTCTTATGGCCAGCATCAAATGAAGGATGTTTACATAAAGAGAAATAAAAATTTACAACTGGCAAAGTAATAAAGTCAGGAGACAGTTACCATCTACAGGCAGTTTGTTATTACCTTGAGGAAGGCGTGGAACCTGGGTTTCTGCTTGTCACATTCAATAACCGTTTGCTTGCTCAACTCAAAGAAGTTGACAAAGGCTGGGTAAGCCTTCATAATATCTGCTGACTGAAAGAGAAACTCCAGTGTTTACAAAACCCTAAGATATAAGAATAAGCTAGTTAATTATTCCACTTGCCCATGCCAATGTGATAGTATAAGCTAGTTGATTATTCCACTTGCCCATGCCAATGTGATAGTGTAAGCAAGTTGATTATTCCACTTGCCCATGCCAATGTGATAGTATAAGCTAGTTGATTATTCCACTTGCCCATGCCAATGTGATAGTATAAGCTAGTTGATTATTCCACTTGCCCATGCCAATGTGATAGTATAAGCAAGCTGATTATTCCACTTGCCCATGCCAATGTGATAGTGTCAACACAGAAGATAAACATACTAGTAGATTTTTTAATTTTTCATGGAATTAAAAGAGGATGGAAATATGGTTGTTTGTACAGGCTGGAGTGGGAAATTACTGTAAAGGATGGTACAGAGGAAAGTTTCAAGAATTGTTTTTTATAAATTCTGAACATATAACATATACTTTCTGTCAATTTGTAAGCACCCACTATAATTCTACACACAACAATGGTTTATCTATCTTGCCAACAGCAAGATATATGTAGTTGGATATTAATTCTGTTGATTGGTTCATGGCATTATGAGCGTGTACCGCTGTGTATCACATACTACAGTATCACTGCTGGTGCATGTACAAGATGACTCCTGAACACTACAGCATATTCAGGTGTATTGTACACAGTGCCTATGCCCATGCCTGAAGTTCAGCTGTAGCACTCATTAGAGCAATTGGTCTAAACACACTTCAGTCCATTAAGTCTCGGTGCATGTGCCCTACATCATACATGTACATATACCTTATCTAATGTGTGTGTACATGAAGAGAAAAAATACTGGTCAAGAAACAGCACTAACTGTAACCCTAGGAGTATCAACTGATAGGAATAGAGTTTATTTTTCAAATGTATAGAAACTGCTATTAACCAATAAGTTCCTGCATATTTTTTGACCGGAATTGTCTATGGTCTCAGTTGTAAATGATAGAATATTACAATAATATTAAATCTTGGAGCAGCAACAGCAGTTTCTGGTTCTCACATGCTTAATGATGATCTCAGCAATGCTCTTATCTTCACTGTAATCATCCAACAATTTCTCTAGGTCTTCCTGTAGACGTTGATGCACTTCATGTATCTCAGGGATCTTACTAAAGATAGTTTTAATCTCCTCCTGGTCAAGGATAGGTCCACCAGTCTGCTCTTTCTCCAATGGCTCTTTGAAAACCTGTAATAAAATCAAAGCATGTTTATTGCTAATCAATAAGTATTTCACTCATATCAGATAAAGAGCAACAATTGTTGCATAAATGACAGGAAGGGGGCTCATAGTGGCACAGGCACTGAGCACTTAGTCACCACATTTCGGTATAGTGTGTATTTCCAAAACTGGTCTTTTTCTGTGAATTCTGTAATATAACCTCTCTGAAGGAGCTCTTTCTTAATTCTTCAGAAGATTAATTTTCAATTTCAAGTGCAATAATTTCAAGAAATCTTGACAAAACAGATGCACATGATCCTGAAGATCTTTGCTAGAAATTTTAAATACTCTGTTGGGCAACCATTTTGTTGAGATCCGGGAGATTACAATGACATTGTTGCAATATGGCCTTCTGTTGAGATCCGGGAGATTACAATGACATTGTTGCAATATGTCCTTCTGTTGAGATCCGGGAGATTACAATGACATTGTTGCAATATGGCCTTCTGTTGAGATCCGGGAGATTACAATGACATTGTTGCAATATGGCCTTCTTATGTCAAGCAATTTCACAACTGAAACATACCGTGAGAATAGTGCGAAGTATTCCTACATAATTAGCTTCTGTCTGTAGAAGTTCCATTGCTGTAAGGTGACGCTTGGAGATAGGCTTTTCTGGGGTACTCCGAGTGACAGGGGTGTCATCAACTTGCATCGGGGTGCAAGGCTCTAATCACAAAGAAATAATTATTTTCACATACTAACATGATTTCTGTCTCAAATTTGGACACTATCAACTTGTTGCAGTACAAACAAACCTCTCACTCATAGAACGTACAACAAAACATATGGATCTGGAAATTTAAGGTGTTGAATGGTGAGTTTTTGGGCAACTCCAGACATGCAATGTAGGAAAGTCCTTTCTTGTATACATGTAGATGAAGGATTGTCACTGTGCATCTTCCATCACAAAGATCATGCCTAATCCTCACTCAAGATGTGCCTTCATTCTTTCTACGCTTCTCACTACTTTCCCCTGGTTTCTTCTGATAAAATTGCAAGTGGTTTCAAAACCTGCAAGTTTGTGGTTAGATCTTAACAAAAATCACACACAATAAAGGCTTTAAGTTGGGTTGACTAAGAGTACCAACTGAAAACACTACAAGTCAAACAAACAAAAAACTTTGCATGAATCTGGTTTGAAATTTAAATATCTCATTGTAGTACTTTTTCTAATAAGGTCCATCTCAGCCTTTTATATGATATTGGCCAGGGATATCGTGTGTGATATATGTAAAGAAATGCTGGTATACCATTTCCTGCCAGTGATTCATCAGGAGTAGCATCCAGCAGTGATGAAGCTGACATGGACATGACTGTGCTTGGGTCATGTACATGGAGCGTGCTTGATCGACGTTTTGAAGGCATCCGTGGTGATGCTAAGTCATCATTCTCTTGACTTAATGCAGCTAGGCTCTCCTTTAACCGTCGTCTTTTCCGTGAAGTATGCATGACAGGTGTAGTTCCTGGTGTTTTAGGTACTTCATCAGAACCAACAGTCTACTCAAGGAAAAGAATCCCATCAATGATGAATAGCTACATGTACATGTAATACACAAGACAAGTATCCCCTTGAATTTACAGCATTAGACAAAATGACTATATCTCACTTACATCCACTTGTGAGAGCTGAATTCTAGCTGTTAATTTACGATGACGTATTCAAAATTTGGCTTTATACCAGCATGCAAATTATGGAGGTGTCAGACATAAGCAAAAATCTTGTGAGAATTTTTGGTTTAAGTTACCAAAGTGATCATTTTTTATGAATGTGTTCCATTGAACAATCATGGAACCACAGCACAGGCTAGCACAAACATACAGTGCATGTACAGGCCTCAAATTTCCCGACGGCCATAGCCATCGGTGCCTTCCCATTTGGTCGTGATGCCTTTGAAAGTGAGCGTGTTTCACCGCCAAGATGGCAGTGCCTTTTTTCTCTTGGCCATAGTGCCTTACACGTGCATATCGACTGCCCCTGTTCAGCAGGGTACACGGAAAGCGGCCTGGAAAGTGACATACACATCGTTCCATGATCGGTCACATTCGACTGGAACACCGCACCGCGCCACGCCACCCAAATGCATGGCATGTATGCATATACAAGGCATGCATGCACTGTGTATATAATGGGGATATCTACACTCGGCCTGGCCTGCTGCGCACTGGCGACTCGACCCACTCTATCCATGCACACTGCACGATCGCAAGCACGTCACAGGCGACACCCACCAGCCTATCCAGTGACTTAGCATATTAGCACATGCGCAAGCCAAGCATTTCAATGCACCATGTTAGTCTAGAACAAGTGCTCATCAATGTGTACGCGTGTTAACGGTATATCGAGAGCTCCACGTTTTTCATGCACACTGGACAATGGTATGGTCGTGGCAGTATTTTAACTAACACTGCAATGTAGTGTTTGCAGTTTAGTGCAACATGCTGCGCGCAATCTGAACTGTACATACATGACACCGGTCAATTGGGACTACCCTGATTAATTCTCACGTACGTTGTTGTGTGCAAAATCACTGGCCTAGCCAGTTTTTGTGGTACAGAAAATGCCGAGGAAAGAACAGCTGCGGTCAAAACAGACCTTTCAACATTCAGTAGAGCACTGGTTCGCCACTTATCACGGACATGTTCAGGTATAATGCGTATCCCACCTTTTCTCAGACCTGAATGAATATTGATTTTCTTGCAATATAAAAAAAAATCAGGATGGCATTAATTGGCCATAACTTTGGTACACTGATGGCGTTAATGGCCTCACGTTTGGCATTAGTGCCCTTTATTTCAGCCAGTCCACCAATGCCAAATGGTAGTGCCCTAAAAAAAAAGAAACTCGAGGCTTGCATGTATATGTATTAACAGCACAAGAGCTACTTGAAAAGAAGGCAGAACACAAATGGCAGTGTTTTGCCAAGGTAATTATTACATTGAATAAAAACTCATATCTTTGCTAAAAAAAAACAACACATCAAAAACCAAAATGCCAGTTCAAAATGTAATTGATTCCTACAGTAGCCAGCATATGAATGGGTTAAAGTATGTAAAGAACCTTCCAATGTGTACATGTACGTGGAGAACTTCAGACATACATGTATATGTAAGCTCCCCTCCTTGAAAGACATTGCCAATCTAGTTCCTGAGGCAAACGTCTGATACCTGGATAGTATCCTCTTACATGTATGCCCATTAATATTGGAAAAGTGACCATGAGACTTCAAAAATAACTAAAGCAGGGTTTCCATCTGAGAGAGATTAGTTACAAACCTATCACTACAAACCTATCACTACAATCCAGTATATCTCACCTTGTGATACATGTACAAAGTTTCATCCGCACAAGCATCCATCTGAACACTGGCCCAGAACCACTAACAATATAAAAATCATTATTTAAATTACCATTAAACACAAGCAATACAATTCAATTCACTATTACTGTCTCGACGATCAGTAACCAACCAGTAGTGTTTGAGGCTTAGGGTTATGACTTCAGTCTCAACGGCAGTCCTTTTGCAAATTTGCGACTTTTTGGAATGGCAGTGTTTCAACATTCACATCCCAACCTCCAAAGTAGCCAGTAAACACAGCCATACATGTACATTTGTACTTCATGTACATGTACTGTGCATCAGCTAGAATTCTAACATATTCTTTTATTTCAAGAAAATTTACAACTCTGGGAAGGATGCAGTTCTCATCAATCAGGGTTATATACACTGAAAGTGAACATAATTTTACTTCAGATTATGGACGGAAAATACAGAGCAATTCTAAATCCCTGCAGACATGGCCAACAATAATTAATGTTTTAATTGAGAGCTTAAGGTGCAAGCTAAACATTTGACCAAATGTTTTTTAAAAGGTGACCCTAAACCAGAAACACAGATACTCCACAATATCAATGACAGTGTTTGTGTGTATTAAACCATGTAAACCAACCTCCTGCTTCACCAGTTTCACATCATGATTAGTAGCCATCTCTATGGTTGCATTGTTTTCAATGACAAGGTGTGTACAGTTGGTACCTCCTATCGCAACATGGGTACCACCTGCCACAAAGGGAAACATGAGTTACTTACACCTGAAACACTCCGATATGCCTTAACTTATATGCACATTTTCAAGTGAACAGCAAGCAGAATTGAGCAGAAGAAATATCACATCTCAGCCCCCCCAAAAAACCCAACTCAGATTTGACTATAAATGAGTTCATACACTGTACTCTAGAAATAGTGACTGTTTTAAATGTACATGTACATGTACATGTACCTTCATCTGCAATGTGTGTAGGTAGCCTCTGAAGTGACAGAGCAATTTATGTTGTGAAGAGAAATATAGCACACTCAAACAATCATTGAAAAAAAGGCCAGCCATACGAGTTGAGATGCAGTCTTATAACCAATCATCCACAGAATCTATCCTATCAGGCCCAACACAATTAGTCTCTTGTTCCTTTCAAAGTCCCCCATGAAATAGTTCCACCCACCCAGGCACAATGTATGGACAAGGAATTTGGACTGCTACTAGCAGAGTACCTTGGATGTAAGGCACATGGGCTGTTCCATGAAGTTGGGGAGTACAGACATGTACATTTATCTGTAAATGAGCTCTGTGTACAAGTATGTAGCTCCTCAGAATAACTGAATTGTTGTGGATATAGTTAAAGATCTAGTTGTTCTTAGAATGTTTATCAGCATGACATGTTTGTGAAAAACAGATTAGCCAGGAACACAACACATCATTCCTAATTAGTACGAAGGAAATTTAATGGGAAGTCTTAAGGATATTCCAAGAAATCTATTCATTACCTCTACATGTACTGTATACATGTCCATGTATGTATATACCATACTCTTTTATGGTGAAAAATATAACATCGAGATACATGTACATGTATGTAAACTTTAACTGTAACATATACTTTTACTTATCTAGAGTAAAAAGATGTTTGAAAATTCCAAGCAGCACAACGGCAGTATTTTAAGAATGATACATGTACATGTACCGGTATAGCATGTTCTTTGCCACTTACATGTACTGTATTTTAAGAGAACTAGTACTCATGGTGGAAAGAACTGAAATCCAAACCCAATAAAAATGGTTTGGTGTTGGATCATCAACCTGTTCTCTCCAAAGCATAATCATGCTTAATACAGTAAATTCAATACTTGTGAGCAGTGTTGTAGTACTTGTACTTGAGTACTGTTTTCAGAGTACTCGTGTCTTACTTGTACTCAAATTTCTGAGTACTTGTACTCAAACAACATTTCTTATACTCAAGCTGCAAAATACTCAAAATAAAACAGTACTCAAGCAGATACTCGTTTAATAGTACTTGATAAAAAAATCCTTTAAATCCCATAACAGCCGCTGAAATACAATTGATCCTTGCAGACTGATATTTGGTATGGTCTGACAAACACAAGGCCTACATGTACACATTTGTTTTGCCAAGGAGCCTAAAATACATGTACTCAGTTTTGGGACTAAATACTGTATAATCTGCAACTTTATCTACATGTATATACTGATTTGGGAATGCTATGACAGATTTTTGCAAAAAAAGTTTGTAGATTCATTGTTCATATTCATTTAAACATTTTGAAGTTGCTCTTTCATCTAATGTTCAGTTTCCCACATCCTGTCAATTTTATAAATGACAGCACAACCATTTATCAAGGTTTGGTTTCCAATCGCCACGTATTTACCTTGTGTCACAGTAACTTCTTCCATGTGTTTTTGCTCATCTGCAGAAAATCCAACAAAGGACAGCACACAGTGGAAGAATGGTGGCATCTTATACTGCAGCTGCAAACAAAGGATCATACATGTACATACCATTATGTACGTGTATTACATGAAGCAATGTACAGTGTGCCTCCTACCATATGTACATGTATATTGCTAAAATGGGCTAACATGCTAATGTTTGAGCCAGAATTTTCATTTTTGCTTTGTACATTCCTGAATAATGACTTACAGTACAGGTCAGAATAATAGCCGACACGCTAACACGATCAGTGAACCTGACCACTGTTCAATACACGCTTTGCGGCTTTACCGTGCACTGCTGGTCCAAAGCACGATAAGGCTGACCCTGGACCTCATTATCTCGGCAGGGCTTGTGACCAACAATGTGTAGTGAACCACTGCACACACAGAGCCATCGCTCCAGCTTCGTGTATTTGTGCAAGTGTTTGTATATGCACATGTACATGTGTGTGTACAATGTATACTGCATGGCAGTGTACTGAATAAGGGAAATCACATACGTGTAGTGCTTGGCTGGCAAGATGACCATCTTGAAGTATCAAAATATGTATCACTATCACAGCCATTTTCTTTTGTTTTGGATCTCGAAAGTTGTTCACTCACATCTAGATTACATCTACAAAATGTCAAATTTCAGTGATTAACTGACCAGTAGTCGGACGTGTGTAATTAGCTACTACAAAACTTTTTCCCAAATGTAAGCTTTGAATTTTAAACTCACGGGATCGACTGGAGTGCAGTGACGACGACACTTTTCTAGCTGGTTCTAATGCTAGATCGGTTTTAAGCAATTCCTGATTGCGCGAAAACTTTTTTCACAAATAAACATTAACCATGAAAGAAATCCATTCCTCAGACAGAACTATTATAACCAGCTGATTTTACAATGAAGTATTTCTTATTTTATGGAAATTTAGTTCATGTATCAGAATTCCAGTAAATAAAAAAAAAAACACCCACTGAACTAGCATAAATTTAACTTGACTTTTTCATTTGCTACCATGCCACATGTGCTGCAACCATTGCTGAGATCATGCCGAGACCAAGCTATCACGAAACTACATTTGTACAACCACCCGAGCGCTTTTATCCCAACCACCAATCATATATCAAAACAAGTGTATAGCATATTCATTTTGAAACAGTGCTAACAAATGCAAAGCTACAGCTCTTACACGTCACACGACACGCATATGAAGTTCAAATGGGCACTACTTTATCCGTTGTGTGCAACTTGTGCATGCACGTCACTAGCCTAGCACTAGCGCTATGCGCTAGTGCAGACCTGACTTTTGTGTGACCCAACCTTTTGTTTCACTACGATCTTTGCCGTTCAGTTTGGTCCTAATACTGTCACAGAGTGATTTTTAGGTAATTTTCCAGCTCAAAGGTCGAAAACTGATGGGAAAAATCCCCACCTCACATTGAAATTCTTTTCACGCAATTTTGAACACACTGAGCTCAAGTGTGTATGCTAGGATCGCCACTGTGGGGGCCGTCTTGACTGAAATTTGGCTAGCGGACCGGCAAGGTCAAACCCCGTTTATATTTTGTGAATTTCTAACAAAATAGTTTTCTCTAATTTAGGAAATGTTTTGTTATAAAAACTGCTAGTTATAACCGTCTCAATTGAAAAATTGATTTCATTTTCTGAGCCTGATTCAGAAGGTTTGGCAGCAATTCAGACAAATTAACCAAAAGTGTTGTCAGCATGGCACTTTCATCGATTCTGTATGAACAAACAAAAACGCTTTATCTTTGAAAATGATTTTGTGATGCCTGCTACATACAAGGTAAACTACTGACAACATTTCCATGGAATTTGAAGATAACTTGAGCTGCAGTCAAACTGAATACTTTTCATTGTGGGAAACTAGGAAAATGACTGCTCTGGTCAACAAATGCCTGGCTGTTCTTGGGTTTACGTGTAGCATGTGCATGTTTATACTCAGTAGATCAGATTGCAGTGTCGGCCTTCTCTGTTATGCAGGGGTCAGCGTGTTTTGTGTTTGCAGTTACCTCCTTTCATGTCTGTTTGACTCAATACACGCTGACACGGTAAACGTGTTTGTGTGTCGGCTAAAATTATGACCTGTACCGTACATTTTCTAAAGCCTTGATAACAAGGTACATGTAGGATAGAATGCTCACCATGGCTTCTGTAGTTGCAGATATCTGTGTATCATGCCTATTTTGCCAGGCTGTGTAAATCCATTCTTTAGTCATGACAGGTGTTCCAAGACTGACTGCTACCTGCGAGTGAGTAATAAGACGTATATAACGTTCATGTAATAAAGATAGTAATGAGCTTACATGCCTAACAAAGAATGGACAGCATTAAGACATGCATAAGAATTTACATACATTTTGTACAACTTCAGAACTATGGGATAATGGAAGACATTGAGATGCTTGGTGGTCGCAGATAGACTGGTCCTTGGTCACAGTTGTGCGTACGCTCAGGACATGTACCATGTACCATGCATGCCTAGTACTGTGTGCCTGCCCAGAGCTGGCAAAAGGTCCAGTATGACTGCCATTATCAAATATCTCATAATTACCCATTGCCCTACGGAGTCCTATTATTCTTCAATATGACAACTGTTACAAGTACATGTCTAGTTTCCAGCCAAAATCCTAGGAAGCACAGCTATTTAGAGGCATATATAACCTACCCTAAATTTATTGCCAGTGGTTGCATTAGCAACCAGGTGAGTGACTTTAGTGCTGAAGTCTCTACGAACACTGCCTCCCATATGATGAACCAACTCAGCAAGACGCTTCAGTTCTTCCTTCTCAACAAAGCCAGTGAAGCAAATAACAAGTTGAGACATGTGACAGCAGTACAAGGGTCGACTAGTAAAGGGCAGAGGCTATGGACAGAACAAGACAGTTATTATTATCCAGGAGTCAATGAAGGGAGTGTGGTAATGGCACAGAGCTACATGTA
>NW_019091454.1:187469-207491 GCF_001949145.1 Acanthaster planci
TGGAACTGTTGTATAATCATTAAATACACAGATTTCACTTGAAAGGAAGTACAGGTACCGTACATGTAAATAACAGCCTCTGTCAATCTGTAAAGTATTTCTGCCCAGAATGCTGTTATTTTTAAGAAAACAAGAACTTCATTCTTTTTTTCTCACGATGGTTGGCTGACCATCGTTTAATTGATTTATTTTACACATCACACGGCTGAGTTTTGTATGTACATGAATGTGTACATGTAGTGTGTGCAGATGTATGTGAGAGTCCAAACAGGTACATGTACGTGTACTGGTAATACTAAAAGTGGCTAAAAACTCACCAGCATAAATTCACCAAATGCAAAGTAAACTAAAACTTGAGGAAACTAAATGTAGGGTACAAAGTAAAGTATAATTTAGACCAGTTTGAAGTTAACTCTTATTTAACAAAAGGATTTCTTCAAGCAAAAGTTGCTCACTCAAAATCATCCTAAAAGCATAATGGTACAGTCCAAACATTGTGGCTGTCTCCGAACTGCATAGCGAGAGGATTTTCATCAACAAAAAGTAAATTTCCAGACGTTAAACCTCCCATGTTTCTAGCTACATATATAATATTCCCACTTTGCCCATAATTATCAATTAGTCAAATCAGAATAGAGTTTTAGACTTCCATTGATGGTCTTGTACAAGTAACATGACAATACTTATTGTATCAGTGTCATAGACAAGAGTCCACTGCATACATGTACAAGTACTTCATACTTTGATGAAGTTCTTTCCTTGAATCCACAGAGCTACTGTACATGTACATTGTTGAACAGATGTATTACTCCGAGGAAGTGATTAAGAGCTGTTGAAAACTGCTCTTTTAAAGGGAAAGAGAACCTGTCATGTCTGTTCTCCACCCTGACCCTGCAGGTGTTGTTCGCTTACTGTAACGCCCTGTAGTTCATGCAATTGGCACACGATAAATTAGAGGTTCGTTGAAAATGCTTTTGTGCTTTTCTCAACATTTCTCAAAGCAGTTGCCGTAACTCAAGCATGAAACAAGTCATTGGAATGAAAGCTGTGTAAATCTTATACATGTACAGTACCCCATAATCGCCAATCTTGTGAAACTACGGCAAAAAAAACCAAACCTTTAAAAGCATGCTTCTTATAAATCTTTGGAAGTCAAAACAAAATAAAAAATGTGCTAATAATGTGTTCGCATAATGTTAAGTGAAGTTTGAGAAAAAATTGACTGATATATGTACATGTACACTACATACATATTTTGTACACACAAGCGGTGCAAGCAAGCTTGTCAATTACAATGTACATCTACATGTAGTACACTCTAAATGTGTACACGCACATCCTTTCTATGTGTACATATACATGTACTGTACTTTCACAATGAATATTCCTCAAGCAAGCAAGCATTGTCTTTCTTGTAGTTACCGACACCTACATGTATACACCATGATCACTTTGCAACACTACAATTGTTTAGACAAACCTGTTTATTGGCAGCACATTGATACGTGACAGGAGGTCCCAGTATTTTACAGCCACTGCGTCTCAAGTTCTCAAATGCTTCTCCTTCAAACTCATCCAGAACAAAGATGGTTTCAACTCCAGCTGGCTCCATCACATTCTCTATACCTGTCTCTGATGTCGTAAATGGCAAGCTAAGAGTCTGCAAGGCAATGCAACATGACTCAACAAAATATAACCATATGCAAGTAAATGAATACAGCAAGAATCTGGCCTGCCGGGAAAGCTTGTCTGTTCATTTCACATGCAGATATGAAAGGCAAGTTGGGAAACAAAAGGACCTAAATTACAAGTACATTTACAAATTTTTTTAAACCAAAAGATAAGTAAATGTGGCAAAACCATGGGTTTGACTTTCTCCAAAAACTACCGGTACAGACACCATAAACTGCAGGAAAAAAATACAAAATAAAATTAGACTTATTGAACTGATTTCACTCACTCTTTGGCAGAAAAAAATTCTCCAAAATTCCCATTGAGGAAATTATTAGACAGGTCAGTATTTCAAAAGCCAAAGTTGAGGTCTCTATTACCCCTATACATGTACATTTGAAAAAAAAAATATTTTCTGCATTGATTTGCACGATTGATTTCATGATTTCTGCATATAAGATTAAACAAGACTAAACAGGTGCATGCCAAACTTTTCTACAAGAGCGCATAATAATTCCATAGTCTGGTGGCATGACTATGAAACAACTGCACTGTACATGTAGATTTAAAGACTAGATGTATACATGTATGTACATACATGTATACGGTACATACCAGAGCATACATGTACATGTACACTACATGTATAGTGTATACATGTACGTGTATAGTGTACAATGTACATCATGTACATGAGCATGACTTCCAAAGCCCTGCACAATGGTTAGCCTAAAGTGAAGACGCTCCACAAGCTTTGGCAAGAATTTTCAAACTGCAGTCACAAACTCGGCAGTGGACTGGTTTTTATTTGTGTGTGCCAATCTGTTATCCTTTTGTTGCATTCTTTCAATACCTGTACCATATACATGTACATGTACTGTACAGTTGTGCTCAAAATTATTGCAAAATAACATACTTTTCTAAATTCTTCATTTGTTAAAGCTATCACTGTACATGTACATGTATGTTGGTACTTCCACTATGTCTTTTGTCTATTTGTCGCAATACACAAACCAACATGTGTATTGGCTAAACTTCATTTGCACAATAACTGATACGGCCCGGGTTTCTTTTTGCTCCAGGTCAAAATTATTCATATTAGTCATTGGTATCCATACCGGAATGACCAAGTCCTGACCTACATGTAAATCCAATAGAGAATCTGTAGAGAGAGCCGAAGACTGGAGTGATGGCCAGAAGACCATCCAACCTGACCCAGCTGGAGGCTTTCGCCAAGGAAGAGTGGGCCAACATCCCACAGGAGACATGCAGAAAGCTTAGAAAGATATAGTGGAAGTACCAACATAATACATGTAGCTTTTATAAATGAACAATTTAGAAAAGTATGTTATTTTGCGAAGGTATGAATAATTTTGAGCACAAATGTACATGTACGTATTTGAATTTATGATCTCTCATACAAAGTGTTGTGGGAATTATACAGTGTACATGTACAAGTACACATACCTTTTTTCACGTCTGTCATGATTACCGGTACCTCTGACATGTGCATATGTACATTTTTCTTGCAATTTTAAGAATGAGACCAGATAACATTAAAAACGTTTTCTTAAATGTTGACAATAAAGTAGTACCCACCTGCAAATCTTGCAGAAGCTGCTGATTGTCTACTGTCTTCTCCCCAACCAGGCATACTCTGTACTCACAATCTATATATACGGAATGGAAAAAGCTTATCATGCGAACTGTTTCCTGCACCGTTATCTACAGGTACATGTATATGTACATTGTAGCCAAGGCCCAATAAATTAACCCTAACACTCCTCAGTCCTCCAACAGGTGAAGGATTGAGGGGTGTTAGGGTTAAACTAAGTTAGACCCAGTAATACTGCATTGGTAAACGTCATGAACTGTCGTGTGTGTGGTTCGTCGTCCACCGAGCGAGCATCCGTGGGACCGCGACAGACATGCATGACATGGTGGACATACATGTAACATGGACGACAAACTACACAACTCTGGCATGTCTGCTGGGACAGTGGGAGTAGTGTTGTTATCATGTTTACGGAGCAAACCTTTTCATGCTTTTGCTTACCCCCCAGACATGCCAGAACTGTGGGGTCTGACGTCCGCCCCGCTCCCACGAACTGGAGTGGGGCAGACGTCGGACCCACAGTTTAGGGGCCGGCCAGTGGGGATACAGTACTAGTTTTTGCTTAGTTTTACCTGCATCTTGGTCTTGAACTGAAGTAACCGACATACTGACTGAAGAACTTGCAGTTACATCGCTTAATTCGTTGGTCATGTTTGCCATGTTTGCAGGAGTAAATGCAGCCATTTTCTAGTCAACGAGCAAAAATATTCCTTAAAATCGTTAATTGTGAAACATGCTGTGTTTTGAAAAGTTTGGCATTTCAGAATTTCGTTGCGGTTTTCGGAAACGACAACGTTAGTCGTTACTGTTTGTCTGGCGAGTAGCTACACCGTACCAATTCAAAACGGCCGGCGCTCCACTGCATGGCTGAGAAACAAACGCTGTGATTGGTCAGCTTGTTAATATTGAAGATGCATTTACCTGGCTGGGACGGGGAACTAGAGCAGAGTGAAGCAACAACTTGGCTGTATATAGTCTGGTGCATTTGCACCTTATTAACGATCGTCTGTTTACCTTACGGCCAGACGTACAGTACAGCGCCGTGGTGAGACTACTAATATCTGAGAGCTGGAGTCAGCCGTGTTGATTAAATTTATGTCCATTTTCTATGTCCACACTGCACGTCAAAATGAGTTCGGAACAATCCCAAATTACACATGTAATATTCGACATGGATGGGCTCTTGCTTGGTAAATTAAACGGGAAAAGATCATGTTACCTGAGCTTGCTAGCATGGCGTGGCAAAGGCCAAAGTGCAGTCAAACTTAAATTCCAGGCAAACATGGCAAAGGACATGACAGATAGATCTAGAGCAATAGGCCTTAGCCTTTTGTGAGTTAAATTTAAATAAAATCTGGGATACTGACTTTTTCAAATTCACGTGAACACGTTTTGAATTCTTTTTACAAAAAACACTTGGTATTAACCTCTTGATCCAATTATCTGAGGCAAGTTTTTGTTTTGAGGCCTAGGCCTACAACATGTAAGTTACATGAGACACCCTGCAGTTGCACCAATGCACTGTTTGCAATGTATTAGAGGGGTAGATAGAGGAAAGGAAACCATCCAACCACATGTGTACATGCAAACAGCAAAAAATGAAAACAGAAGAGCTGTGCATTTCATAGTATTAGGCCTATGGGGATTCCTGAAAGTTGATGTACAGACTCCTGAAAGTTTTCTCATAAAGCGTATTATACCAGATACTTGCCAGAGAGACAAGAAACTTGTACATGTAGAGTTGGCTGGTATGGCCATCATTGTGTACGTGTATGGATAGGGTGTTAAAAACTGGTAACTACACGTACATGTGTACATCGGTGGATATTTATACCTACTGAGCGGTTGATGGCTAATTTAGTGAAATATAAAGAATGAAAAAGATTAAGTCATATATGTTTTATTTTTGTGATACCTTTTTGCCACAGATGCATGCTGATAGGTTAAATATATGTATTTGTACCTTCCTGTAAGAGCAAACAAGAAAAAGTACTATAAAAAACCTGCCGAGTCCATTCAACGAACACAGTATTTTTTACTATTATTGATCCACATTAGGCATGTTAGGTGGCACCAGGATTTGATGGGATGGTTTGGTGTTCTTATTCCTCCATGGTTGCAGGTTTGGCTGCTTGAGCAATACATGTAGGTTGTATACTGACAAGCAGTCATATTCAGTCTACCTAGGGTTGGTGTATGATTAGGTGATACCTGAAGATTTTAAGAAAATAACATAAATGAAGATCCTAGTTAAAACTGGACTTTTTATGGTTGTCAGGAACCCAGAAGTGCATTTAGCATAATCCAGTGAATTCAAGAAACAATTTTAACTTCAGAAGGACTTGACATGTAAACTTCAGTTTTGGCATGATGTATGCAGGTTGGCGTAGCTTGATATCCTTCAGAATCCCATTCAATAATATAAGGAATAAGTATGTGCTTTGCTGGGCTGAAATGTGTGTTTAAAACCAGCTCAGGAGAATGGACGCTGCGGCTCGGGCATTATCAGCATTCAGTCTCCTGAGCCGATATTTATTCCCATGTATAAATACCTTTTTAGTCAGACAGTTAAAAGAAGTCGACATTGGACGGATTTCCAGTGATTTTATTCTACTTTTTGCCGGATATTTATGAATGTAGGTTTAGTCACAAGTTTCATAGCCTTCATAGGGCATTTGCGTTTCAACACATCCCTCTTGTTCCAATGTTAACTTTATGTGAACTTCCAATTTTTTTTACAGATACAGAAAGACTCTACACTGTTATCTATGAAGAGATTTTCCAAGAGCATGGCATTCCAGAATACACATGGGAACTCAAGCAGAAACTGATGGGACGTAAAGAGATAGAGTCAGCACAAATAGTCATCCGTGAGACAGGAATGAACATTACACCAGAGGAGTGGATCAGGCTTTTGAATCATAAGAGCCAAGAAGTGTTTCCAGCAGCAGAACTTATGCCAGGTCATACATCTCCAAGTTTAGAGCAGACTTTACGTTAATAAAGTAAATAATACAGTAAATAATTACTAGCGGGGAGGGCCATAATTAGAAACTAATTAACCTTGGGTGCAATACAAGATTTTACATAACACTTGACAGAATAGTACACATCATGTTAAATTGCATTGAGAACAAATCTATGTTGTCTTTTAGACATGTAGAATAATATGTAAACAGGATTGAATTAGCAGCATGGTTTACTGGTGGTAAAAATACTTAGAATGATCAAGTAACATATTTACTATTGAGGTTATGTACGTCAGTCATCTTCCTGGTCGGTGCTTTTGTTCCATAGGGATACACATGAGTAGACCTTTTGTGCATATCCCTTATAACAGAAGCACTGACCAGGAAGATGACTGTTGTGCATAACCCCTGTCATACTTTGGGCCCTTGATCCTATTACTTTCACCTTGTCGGCATACATGTACATGTATGTTTCAAGACTCAAACGATTGAACAGTTTCTATGTGAGGAATAGTCCAGATTCTGGCCAATGCATTTCTTGCCATACATGAAATGCCTCTAGGCCAACTCAAGTTAAGACACCTCTCTTTCTGCTTTGTATCAACGATCGGCAGAATTCTTCCCCGTCATTATCTTTTTCTCGTATTTGCTGATGACACCACGATCATTCACTCTAATTCCACCCTCAAATTCCTTATCTCATCAACTGTTAACAGTGAGCTCATCAAAGTTTCATCTTGATTCAAATCCAATCAACTGTCCCTGAATCCCAACAAAACTAAATGTATCTTCTTCCGTAAATCCAGTTCTTTTCCCTCTGTATTGCCTTCTGTCTACATTGATAATATCCCTGTCTCTATTGTCAATTCGACTAAATTTTCTGAGAGTGATCTTAAACAACAAACTCTGCTGGAATGATCACATTTCTTCAATCTCAAAAATTATTTCTGGTAACACAGGCGTTCTGTCCAAACTTCACGCTTTTCTTCCACCATCTGCTTTAGTATCCCTTTATAATGCACTCATCCTACCGAACTTAAGCTTTGTAGTATTGTTTGGGGCACACTCAAGCAACGCTTAACTTCACAAACCATTCGGATTTGCACTCTTTCAGGACCACTAGACTATACACCACTGCTATTTGCTTCACTGCGCACTCTCACACTCAAGGATATTAACAAACTGCAAATTGATGTTTCATGTACAAGTATATGCACAATCTTTTGCCCTAATGCATTGTCCTCTTATTTCACCTCAATAACTCACATCCATGATCATGATACTAGATTACGCCCCAACCATTTTTTTCCACGTACACGCACAACTTACTCTCTTAACACCCTTAGATTTCATGGACCAGGTCTTTGGAATAATATCAATAATAGTATTAAATCGCAGACCTCTCTGGCTTGGTTTAAAAGCTCCTTCAAACAGTACCTTGTCTCCCGTTATCTAGAATAGCTTCTTCTATATTCAATCATACCATTTTTGTCATGAGCAATCTATGGTGCCTCACTTAATTTCATTTTTCCCATCGCAGGTAAGATTTAAGTCTCTGTCTTTAAATTGTAATGTCTGTTGTTTTGTCCCATCCGATTGTCCCGTTTTGTCCTGGTTTTTTCAAGGCATGTGTGCAAGACCTAGTCTTTCTGATAATGCCTCCATTATGGCCATACAGCTTCTTCTTGTTTGCTTTTTTTTTCGCATCTTTACTCCTTGAATTTATTTTGTTGTCATATCCCATACATGGTATTATGAAAATTAATGTTGTTGAATTGAATGTGACTGACAACAATCATCCAGATGCATGAAATCTTTCTGTGAAAGATTGCTGAAACTGCTGTCAATGTCCTTGTGAATATCCCAGGGGATGTTGAATGCCCAAGTGGTACAGCTAGGGCAGTGTATCAAGTCATAAGAAAATTGCATAGCACTGACAGAGCTGTGGATACATGTACATTTCAGCTCAAGTGATGAAAATAACATATTGGAGTGTTTGCACTTGTTGTTGCAATGGATACTCAGTTGCCTGTAGTGTTGGTATGAAATGCATTACTCCCAGACTTGTGCAATATCTGGGATAATTGCAAATCATGAAGTTTATTTGAAGAAATCATCAACACTGAAGGTGTTGGAAATGTACATTGATGGAGTAAAAAATAGAGAATGTTACACATAACTTTGACCACCTTTTGTTGACAAGGTCCTAGTTATGAAGGTTATGAAGGTCAAATAAGTAGTCAATATTGTGAAACTGACCTTAAAATTTTGTGATCTTTTGTGTGAAAGTTTTAAGGATAATGATACAGGAATTTATAAGAAGTATGGCAAGTCAGGAAAAAACATTTTTGTGAAAGTTCAAACTCTGAACATAGACGACATTCTCTAACGTTTTCTTTTGTTTTGAATATTGCAGGAGCAGAGAAACTTGTCTGCCATCTCTTCAAGCATAAAATTCCCATTGCCGTGGCAACTGGCTCCCCAAGTGCACTGTTTGAACTCAAGACCAAGAGGCATAGTGACTTCTTCAAGTTGTTTCATCATATAGTGTGCACTGGAGATGATCCAGAGGTCAAACATGGCAAGCCTGCACCAGACCCCTACTTGGTAGCATTACATAGGTTTGGGGGAGATATACCGCCCACTGACAAAGTAAGTGCTTGGAAAAACATGTTAGCTGCAATTTCCTGTGGATGGACAAAGAATACATGTAGGGAGAGAGCATGTCAAGTACTGTATGTGACAGAGCTAATGTGATGAACCAGTACTGCAGTGGCTGATAATGAGTCCTAATGATCAATCTCACATCACCAAATACATGTATACAAATATTGTTTTGGTTGGGTTTTCCATTTTTTTTGGGGGGGGGAATGATCCTTTCGTGGGAATGCAACACCTGATGCTCAGGCCCATGTGTTTGGCACAGGCCACCAGCTTTTGTTGAAGTGCACGCCCTTACATGCATCCATAGTGGAAACAGTTTCCACCAACATCCTTCCTCTTTGTTGGGGAAGGAATACTTGCAGGGTAGATACATGTAGTTTTGCTCCATAAAAGTGAGAGATTTTCATAGAAGGAAAACCATCGAACATAACTATTCCTTCACCCGTGACCCACTGTACCACTGCATGAACAAATGGGTGGAATTCTTTCTGTAGAAAGGCCTTATTGTTTCACGAATGCATGATTGTAGGTTTAAGTGATGTTTTTATTTTGCAGGTTCTTGTGTTTGAAGATGCAATCAATGGTGTATTATCTGCACATGCAGCTGGTATGAAAGTCATCCTTGTTCCTGATCCCAGGTTAGATCAGACAAAGGCCAAAGATGCCAACTTGATCCTGTCTTCATTAAAGGACTTTGTGCCCGAGGACTGGGGATTGCCACCATACAGTTCTGCTGTTTGTTGATATCCATTCCCAATGGTAGAAACCAACGCTCAATCTTTCAGTTGTGATCATGGATGGAACCTTTTTATGCAACAACTTATTCATTAATCTTTCTTTTTATATAGGTTGTGCAGGGCAGCCATTTTTCTGATACGAGCTTTCGCTCCACAGGGATACACATGAGTAGACCTTTTGTGCTATCCCTCCATAACAAAAGCAGTTACTGGAAAGATGGCTTCCATGTACATGCATAATCTCTATGTAAGCTAATTTAAGCAGGCTTGTGTACACATAACTCTGAGGTATCAAATGGGTGATATGAAACTATGCTGTCTTTGTACAGTTTCTTCTGGATTAGGAGACCACAAGGTGTGGCAGAATATGGGGGATGATAACATTGTAGGGGACCCATGGAAGTGCCCACAGTGTATCATCAGTATATTATCTTCCTACATGTATGAAGTAGCCCCAGCCAGGGCAGACAGGTAGCCTGATAGACTGCTGAAACTTGGAACAATACTACCTCATTATATAAATTTTCTTCATTTTTAGTTTTGACTACACATGCAAAAACATATGTTTAATCTTTAGATGGTTCGGGGCTCACAACATCTGAACATTCCTAAGTCCATCTCAGCTTCCCAGGGCCGATACTAGCCTGATGCTGCCATGTCAGGCACAAATGGCTAAATATAATAACCATATCTGCCCTAAAGTTACAGGTACCCATTTACTCCTTGGTGGAGAGAGGCACATGGGGTGACTTTCCCAAGATCACGTTGCCACCCGCAGCTGGATTTGAACCCCTGACCCAATGATCAAAAGCTACAAACTCTAACCACTAGGCCACATCCCCCCAAGAGATACCAGTACTAGAAGATTTCTGTGGACATCTCAACAAAAGTAGTACTTTTGAATTTAATTTCTACAACTAAGTTTAGTTGTTGACAATTTCATTAAATGACAGTTTTGGTAAAGTATTGTTCTGCAGTAAAGCTACTGTTCGCCTTTGGATCATCTGATAGTGTGGAATAACAAAACAATTGTCGCCTGCTGATGGGATCCATGGATTTTGTACATCCTTGGAGGCAAATGGCACCCTTGGCTTCGCGTTTTTGGTGGTAGTTATCTGGTTACATGTATATCCTCGTGTACAAAACACCATGGACCCCACCAAGCATCAACTGTATGCTAAAAGCTTTGCATGGTGAACAGTTATTGCAAATTGGTTTTGAAAAGAGTTAGTGTTAAAGTGTTTGAATAATGAGAATGGTAGTCTCTGTATGCCTACATGAGACACACCAGTGTCACCTGAAGAATGTGCCTTTCCTTTACACCAAAACTTTTAGACATACTTGACAATATACCCCTGTGAGGTGTATAATTTGATACAAAAAAGTCTGACCATTACAAGATTCTAATTTTGAGCTGAATCAATAAAGATCTTTTCTGAGAATTATTGTACCAATTTCTCAACTTTCTCAATTCATTGATAGGTTATTGTACTCACTCCCTTGATAGTGGGGTCCACTCTGTGAAGAGATACGCCTCCTTTGCATGGTTTGTGTCCATACCATTGGGTGACATTGGGTCACTTAACCGGAGTTTGTACAAGCATTAGCAGCTGTTCCATGTAGGTCTTGTTGCTGACCTTCCTCAACAACTGGTACCTCTGCCTAGGCCTCATAATGCTTCATATTGGAAGTAATCTGGGTTCATTCCCAAGTCTTTTGGTTTCAATTTGCTCCAGGATGTCTCTTAAATGTACATATAATTTAGTCTGAAACTAGAAAGTACCGAGTGCTAACTGAATGAAAATCAGGTCGAGCCCCGATGGCCAGAAGTATCACACTTATGAGCATTTTAATCATGACCACCAAGCTGCATATCCCTTGCGCAGCTGAGCATTTGTGACCCACTCTGCGAAGTGTAATAAGTCGCGCAATGCCCAAACATGTTATGGCCTGTTCTATTTGGAGAGGGCAACATTTCTTCAAAACGTGATTTTGTGATTTTTCCTTTAACAGCTTCTATAACATTTACATTTTCAGAATTTGTGACTACAAACATCGATACTGGTGAATAAAGATGAAAAATTAATCATTCAGTAGGAAATCCTGCAAAACATTACGTTTCCAAGTGCCACACTTCCTGAGCTTTTTCTCGAAAAGTGCTTTTACTGAATCCAAAATGTGGATATACAAATGTCTATATATCTCCAGAATGCAGTGCACTACAGGGGTCATTCATGTATCAAATTGTAGCTTATGATGTACAAAATCCAGCCATATCAAAAACTCATAACCTGAATCTGGCAACTTATTACCCATTTTGCTAGAGCAGGTCACATTTATTTCAATCAGCACAATCCACATTCTTCCTCAGAAGAGAAACTGAACAGGACTCAAAGCACATCAAGGTTTTAAATGATGGAAAATGTTATTTCTACAGTCTTACAAATTACAAGAAGAACGGTAAATTTTAATGAATAAAAGCAGCCAGCCTTAAGACGGATACTTACGCTTCAAGCACACTAGTCCCACAATGTTTCTTTTCCATTCTATATATCTTGGCTAAATATGATCCTTTCATCGATACTGTAACTCAGCGCGTTATCGTATTGGTACGACTTCGAGATCACCAACTTGCCGATGTTCTGGTGATATTTCAGGAAAATGCCAACCAGGTGTGTTGCTGCAGGTTGTGGAAATACTTCTAAAAATGACACAAGCATGCATAACTTCCCAAAAGATGTGAAATATCGCAAAATTTGGTCCACAAAAGTCAAGCTTACACGAGCCAAGTGGACTTGACCAACGCCGAGCTCAAAACTCTGCAGCGACCACTTCAAGCCGGACTATTTTGAGCCTGCAAGATTCATTTTGCATGAAGTTCAATGGGCTGCTAAAACTGGATGCAGTGCCGACGATATTCGTACCAAGTGAGAAGTCAAAGGAAAAAACAGAAAAACGAAGAGGAGCCTTAGAGAAGCGCAAGCGGAAAAGGCTATGATATTTCCACATACGCCGCTGCAGGGAAGCCGTGCGCGCTTACTCCGAGTTTCAGACGGCCCAAATGGCACCAGACTACAATTTGTGGGTTCTTAAACATACGTCACGCCATTTGTCGGAGATTTGAGGGGGGGTGTTTGAAAAACAGTAATTAACAATAATTAAATACATTTTATTCATTTTTTTCACCATTTGTACTGATACTGACATATCCAGGCAAAACATAAAGAAGAAAATGGCTGTTCATTTAAGGAGGTCCGCATGAACCCTTTGTGTTTATAATGATAGCAACAAAAATTTTACTATAATATATGTCTTCAGAGAGTACAGATCGTGAGCATTTTGTAAAGGTGCGGCTGGGTGCATGTAGATCATTACAGTCTACTTTTAAAGGAACCTTTATCCATGATGATTTTCAATAGGCAGGCCATTGGCTGTGAAGTCTTTCCAATGCACAGCGGAGCAGTTAAGTCCAGGTTTGACATAAGAGAAGAATTTTGACCCAGACAGTCAACATTTATGGAGAAAGTACATGTACATGTTTCATACTCTCATTCTTAACAGAAAAAGGAAAAGAAGGACTGCTTAAAATACGATACCACCAGTTGTGGAATTTGCTGAAAGGACTTTTATTACACTTTGGACCTCAACAAATACTGGTAACAAAACGTTCTTTCTCCCAAAGTGCAGAATCGAACTTCAGGATAGTGCATTAAAACTCCTCACTGGACTCGTCTGCATATACATGTATCCAGAGACATTCCTATTGATGAGCCCAATTCACTGGATACCGCAGACATCTATTTGACAGCTCAGTCAGCAACTACAATGTACGTGCTGTGCTATGGATCATCTCAGTGGAGGAGCCACTCATCGGCCTCTCTGAATGTATTTGGCATTGAGCAATACAAGGCTACAGTGTACATGCACCTACAAAGCCAGGACAATAGCCATCACATACATGCACCATATCCGGTCCATAATGGTTTCTTCTGTTTTGTCTTTCAGGCCCCAGACTTTGCATTACATGTAAAACCTCTACACTGAATTTGGCTGAGGTCAAGACATGTGCAGCAATGTACACGTACATGTAAGTTCACAGCATGATGTTTGGTCTAACATGACAATGTCACTGAAGTTATACGGTCCACTTCAAGCACCTGTAAATCAAGAAACCAGAAATACACATAAGTGAATTTGATGGATTTAACTTGAGTATCATTTTATACATGATTTCATGGAACTTGAGTAACCTCGACCTTCGTGGAAATAGACTTTGGCCTTACTTTCCTTGTTAGTCTACTTATCATTTACTACATGAAGTTTTGCAGCCATGTAAATACATTCTACACATAAAAAGATATAGAATTGAACATCTTTGATAGTAGGGACAATCAAAGCTTTTATAGAGGATGTTCTGTTTACAATTTTGTAATAAAATCAGCTCTGTGTACAGTTTTGAAAGTTCATTATTTTCTTTGAGCCATGTGGCAACTCTCAAAGTTCTCTCACTAGTAAATTAAGATTTCATAACCCTTACAAAGCTGTTTCCTGTATCAAGTCAAGCAAAAATACCAACAACAATCGTGATTACTTACCACAACTAACTTATTTTAATTTTGGTCACAACTTGGGCCATCTAAATGGCCTGAAACGTGTCATAGTAGCTGAATCACTTTGTAACAAAATGCGACGGAAATAGAGCTACTCTATCACATGAAGTTTTGTAAATTGGCTTTTGTAGTGCAAGGATCATTCTTATCAACAAATCAATCAGTCATGGTCACTCCAGTAAAGGCACAGGCTTGAATTCATACATGTAAGTGACTGAAGTGATACTCTATGTACGGGTACATGTAAAGGTACATGTAAAAGCAGGAATTATTTGATCCTCACCTTGTGTCTTGATGGGTACCTAGGCACTTGACACTACAGTATCTAGCCCCACAGCTCACACAGGTATAGTTGGAAGGAAATGTGCAGTAGCTACATTAAGGTGTTAACAATCGCTGACTGAATGCTGCTCTGCATAAGCTCAACACAAATTATCAAACAGTAGGAAAAGGTGGTTGCTTGTCAGTTTGTACCCGTACATGAATCAGGGGCTCAAAGTGGAGTTTAACACAAAAATCCCCTTCATGAAGGATCAGGTCCAGGTCTTATCCCACAATCATGGCAATGTACAGCAGTGTCAGAGTGTATATGTACATGCTCGGGACCGGGGGTTGAATATTTTATCCCCAGTGTGAAACAATTTCCCTGGGGTGAGAATGGTAGTGTCAAACAGGTAGGGGTGAGCTTGTGTCAGAATGAGGATTGAAGGGTTCTCAACATGCACTTATTTGTAGCTTTTACCCAAGTAAATCAAACCAACAGCTCAAATCAAAATGAAAATGATTTACCAGAATTTCTTACATAAAGATCAACAAGGGTTATATTCCTTTAGCTTCTAATGTTTTACTGATTGGATAAGTAAAACTGAAATACTTTAAGCCTGAATCCTGGATCAGAGATCAACTACAAACACTGTGCAAAATTCACGATATCATGCATGTGTACAATTTAATTAAAATGTGTGCGTAGTAATGTTGTTTTCTAGTGCTGGGACTAGGAATAACACAATGAAAACCAAAATTCTAAAAATGTGGAACCTGTCAAATTGAAATCCTAAAATAATATCAATCAAGTTCAACTTTGGACAAATTGTTCATCAAAGGATATCCGCATACTGCACAGAACTTCCTTTCAGGAGTCTTAGACGGTGGGATGCAGGCTGTCAGATAGTTAGGTGGCTCCTGCATGCTCAGTTGCTCTTCCTCAACTAACATGTTAAAAGTCTTCCTGAAACGCTGCTTGAAGTGGTCCCCACGTGTCTTTTTCTTCTTTTTGGCTGGGGCTGCAATGTGAAAATAGTACACACATGAAGTACACACGTACATGTACATTTATGTAACATAAACTGGCCTAGTAAAGGAAATATCATTGTGATTTGATTTACTTCTAGAAACAGGACAAAGATAGATAAAGTAGACAATGTGAACTGAAACAGACTTCTCAAAGAAGAACTACTTGTGTTACACAAGCAGAAGGAAGAAACTTGGGCCCAAATAAACAATTGGGCAGAAGGGTGGAAGTGGGGTACTACTCCTATGAGGAAGAAAGCTCAGGGAAAATACATGTATGAAAGGTTCTCTTCCTTTTGTTGTAAATTCAAGGGTGTGAGTGACCACTTAAAATTAAAGCTGAAAACAGCTGGCAATAAGCTGAAATGTAAGAAGTCCCCAGATGTTTGTATACAGCAGGTGCACAAAAAAGCCGAAACTCAGGATTTCAGGTAAGACTTCCATAAGAGTTCTCTGAATACATGTATAAGAACTCGGGAACTGTTTGGATGAAAAGTTGAACTGGAATAAGAACTCACAAATCGTAGCTGGTGAGGCAAGCCAAAGGTTGTATTTCCCGAGTATTCATAACTTAAGGGAGTTCAGAGTGGACAACATCAACCACTTGCTGCCGGGTGGAATTTGCACATGCAGGACAAGTTACTAGGCATCAGGATTTTCCGTTTTCAACATTTTTGAAAAAATTCATAACTTCATTTACACCCACACGAATGACTCCTCTGATCTGACAGGCAACCTCCATTGATGCCTGAGTATTGAAACCAGGCCTGCTGCCCATTAAAGATACCCAAGATTGTGCGGTGTTGCATAATTTATGTAATTACATACAGTAGAGTACGTGTATTGTTACTTTTTGTAGAAATAGTTTGATGTGTATTCCACAGTGAGACGAATTTCGTTAACAAAACTACAATTTCCAGACGTTAAGCCTGTTTCCAGATATAACTTCCTCTATGCCCACTATCATTAGTAAGTAAACTGAGAATGGTTTTTAGCCTTAAATTGATGTGTAAACGGACGAAAAAGTGTGGTCAGAAAGCATAATCACACATGCACACGTACATGTACAGTACATGAAGTTGACTGCAGGAACTCCAATGTTCAATAAAGATTTTGCCATGAATCCAGAGTGCTACACTCTCAAACTGGCATTCAATGTAAGTTTGCTGATGACTATTGGCAATGGAAAACTGCTTTTAAAAGGGCAAAATCACCTGTCGTGCCTGTTCATCTGTAGACAGGCCCTGCGAGTATGTTCTTAACTCACTCAGAATGCCCTGTAGTTTATGGATTTCATGCCAGATAAATTACGATCAATTTGACGGTTAAAAAAGCCACTATGTTTTTCTTGATTTTCCTCAAAGCAGTTAACTCAAGCAGGGAACAAGTCAGTAAAATAAAAAACCCAAACTTTTAAACGTCTTAAATCAGCCAATCTTGTAAAATCTTGTAAACCAACGGTGTCACCTTCCTTTAACTTACCTCCTTCATTGGCATCAAATTGTGGCAGTTTTTTATTAGGAATGACAAGGTTGGCCTGGGGATCTTCTTGAAAATTATCCTGCTCAAGTGCCTCAAGCTGTTTGCGTAACCTCTTGGCACGGGTGTAACTATCAAGAATTCGCTTTTGCATGCTGTCTTTAATACGACCTGTGTGAAGGAATAAGTTCATTTACATGTACAAAGAACCACTGCAACAAATAACTGCCAGATCCATTCAATATACACCAAAGAATCATGCAGCCACAAGTTCATCATGTACACATAGAAAAGTAATTAATATGATCAGTTGATCAGAAAGGAATGCAGAGCAACATTCAGTGATCTGGGCCCAATTTCATGGCACTGGTTGCCACAGAATTCTGTGATTACAATCTCCATTCTGCATTAACCACGCTAGCAGAAAAATTCTGCACTAACCCTTTAAGCACAGAATCCTACGTTACATGTACAGGATGTATGCATGCGCACAAGCCAAAATTCCTCGCTAATCCGTGAAATATGTTCGCCATAAGCACAGAATTTTCTGCTATGGTAAGCGCTGATTTTTCACTTGCGGTAAGCAGCGACATGAAATAGGGCCCTGGTGATTTATCAATCATGCAGTGAAGACCCCAAGTGACAGGTTGATTATGCAAGAATGGTGGCCATTAATAGATTGTTAAAATGTAATAAATGTAATGTATGCCCACTCACCCTTGCTCTATGCCCACTCACCCTTGCTCTATGCCCACTCACCCTTGCTCTATGCCCACTCACCCTTGCTCTATGCCCACTCACCCTTGCTCTATGCCCACTCACCCTTGCTCTATGCCCACTCACCCTTGCTCTATGCCCACTCACCCTTGCTCTATGCCCACTCACCCTTGCTCTATGCCCACTCAACCTTGCTCTATGTCCACTCACCCTTGCTCTATGCCCACTCACCCTTGCTCTATGCCCACTCACCCTTGCTCTATGCACTAATACATGTAAATACATAAACAGACCACTTCAAAATTGCAAATGTGTCCCAGGTATAATAAGGTAAATTGCACGCCAGTAATTTGGGTCACCGTTGAGTTTCAAATCTGAAATGGCAAGGGTTTCTTCCCAAGGTCCTAGTTGCCCAACTACATGTACAATTACACCGCTACAGTTGACCTAGGCCTACATGGAGTGAGCCTCACAGTTCTTAGCCTTTTGTCAAGGCCTTCATGACTGTGTGTGTAACTGCAAAGCGACTGGACAGGAGACCAGGTAAGTGGCGCAGCCACAAGGCCTTTTCCAACTTGATTTTGGCTTTTGTGTTGAATTATTCATAAGCTTTCTGATATACATTATTCATAAATTTCATGTAAATAGTTGAAGCAGATGAGTTTCCCAAATACATGTACATGTAAATGGCATATCAACTCCAAAGCTTACGCCATGTTTCCATCTGGTTTTTCAAGAGGGCAATAAGCGGTGAGATGACAACTATGATGCTTGTTGGTGGGGGATGGTTCTGACATTGGAGTAACACTAACAAGTAGAAGTTCATCAAGGTTGAATGGTCAAAGCAAAACGGCAGTGCTTGAAATATTGAGCTCTTAGTCTTACCATATCCCGTGGGTAAAGATGAAAATGTCACGCCCGTGTACGGATACTTCAATTGCCTAACGATGCAATGGTTTTAACTCGGCAAGGTAAAGTTTTCCAGCAGCATACATGCATATTCTATAGAACTGTCCAAATACTGCTCAGACAACTGACCTGCACTCACGGCTCCCGACACACTTGACACACTTGCCATCTTTCGTATACTTTTAATTTGCAAAATAAGTTAATGTGTGCTGACCCCCTCGCTTATGATTGGTTGGTATTTTTGCTACCCCGCTAAAACATAAAGAAAAACATAAGACATTCCTGACAAGTTGGAAAAGGTCGAGGCTGCGCCACTCGTGCATGTGGTCTCCGGTCCAGCCGCTTTGCAGTTACACATAAACACAGTACAGTCACAAAGGCCTTGACGAAAGGCTACACAGTTCTGAGAGTAGGCATTAGTGTCACACGTTAAATAAAAGTTCACAGTTTCCCCTGATACATGTAATCTTCTTCAACATGTTAAAAACTCAAAACCCTGACCTTTTTCATGTTTGACAACATCAACCATACAGTTAATAATAAAATAAAAGTTCACAGTTTCCCCTGATAATCTTCTTCAACATGTTAAAAACTCAAAACCCTGAACTTTTTAATGTTTTGACAACATCAACCGAACAGTTGTTGAGCCATGTTGAGGATGATAGTCATCTAGGCCTACCAAAGTGAATACAAAAGTTAAAATTTGGGTCTCTCTTCTAAGGTTTCCATAGGCCAGGTGGCAGTAGTGACATTGTTACGCCCCAACTGTAGCATCTGTCCCAATGGCAGGTAGGGCCTACTCCGCCAACGAAAACAGCGACCATGGCCACGTACGCGCGTACCAGCCAGTCCAAGGATCGGGTTACACAATGTTTTCTTTGATCAGTCCGTATGCAGGGTTCTGCCCAGGATGGTTTTAGTGCCGGCAGGACTATCTAAGCGGAGCGCCACCATCGGTTGGCGCGGAGCGTACCAGAAAATGTTTGGAATCTAAAAGCCCCCATATGGCCGGAAACAGCACTTTCTGGGTATTTTCAGCTGTGTATACACAGTCTAGAATTAGGGATCTCATGTCTGAAATTTCTGAAATTTAATAAAAAAATTAAAAATTTGTAATTTTGGTCAACTAGGATGAGGTGATAATTTTCGACGGGCAATTAAATTAGAAAAAAAGAGTAGAAATAAATATTGATTTTATACTGTAAATCCCTTTAATATTGAATTAATTTCTATCTCTATGATGCCCATAATTTTTCATTGCTATTCAAATCATTTTTCATTTTTTTTGTGTGTTGAAAATAAGGCGAAACATGCAAAATCTTGGCGGAATATTTTCCTTATTTTCTTTGTACAAAAGTTCA